>CM077203.1:13213481-13623481 GCA_039654625.1 Rhinogobio ventralis
ATCGCCAATCCCTCCAGTTCGCTCCAAGGGTGGTGGTAGCTCTTTGTGGCTCTCTGTGCACTGAGATCCCCCATCCGAGTGTGTGCCTTCAGCCAACACCAACTACAGCCAAAAACACACACATACAATTACTCACAAAGGCTTCAGGAAGAAATTTTCTAGACTAACTACTAGCCCTGCATAAATAAGTAGACCAGCAGAAGGAAGAGAAGAGAGTGCATTTGTTTGAGCAGACAGGAGTGTGAAAAAAGGCAAGTCAGTTCACTTGGCGGGCTTCCTGGTAAAGGTCCTTGCAGCTATTTCAACATATTTTAAAACAACAGTAAAAAATGACCACAATGGTATTATAAATTATGCATTCTTTGCTCAAATCACATACAAAAACACTATTTTTCAGGTTGGTCTAGTGAAATTTCATGTAATAGAAGAGCAAATATTTATATGGCTGTGTCCAAAATCACCCTCTACACCCTTAAATAGGGCACTATTTGAGAGGACGGCCATTTGTAGTGGTATCTGAAACCATAATGAACATTATCGAGTGCACTCATTCAATCCCACAACCGATGTACACTAATCGGCTAGAGAATACCCATATTGCACTTTGAAGGTCGTGCTGAATGAATTCCCGCGCCTGACCAGAAGATAGTGGCCGCAGCTGATTCATCCATCTATTTTCCAAACCGCTGGTCCAATGTGGGTACAGTGTAATATCATACAGGTACTGTATGATATTGATTATCATGATTGTCCTTTTTATTGATTATTACATTGTTTAATTTAGGGATGTACATAGTTTCCATGACAGATTACTACTGGAGCTGCCAGTTTGCTAAGTTTCAAATGATTATTAAACAGCAAGCACAAACTATGCAAAAGCAGCAGCCCTTCCAGTGCACTCAGTGTCTGAATTCACTCACTCGTTTTCATTCACTCCTTCAATTGATTAATAAATTAGTGGATTGGTTTAGGGAATAGTGAATGAGGGAATAGGGGGCGATTTTGAAAACAGCTTATGAGTGGTCCGACTCATCAATTAATCAGAGCCTTATAATGCGATACAGTGCTTTTATGATCCAAATAATGGGGGGTAGATGTAGATACCTAAGGCTATACCCGTAAAAACACACTCTACTGTTCATATTCTCTACACAACCCAATAATAAAACCTTGAAGAATAGAACAAATCCAGTGCACTATGGAAATTAAAGCAGTGATCATGTTATAGTACACTGAAGGTCTCCGTGTTTGGACAGCCGGCGGTGAAGCACATATTTTAGTGCTGCACAGCTCAATGTCATGTATCTCAGCATGTCTGTGCAGCTCTCTGCAGCTGGAGGCTCGCTGGAGTCCACTAACCTGTATTTTGCCTCTCACACCAACTTTAACCAACACTATAGGTATAACACCTGCTTTTGATAGTGTAGATGTGTGTTTTAGAGCCGATAATCAGATTAATTATTATTCCTCGGTTTTGCCACCACCAAAGGTGAATATTTAAACAGCCCTGTATTTGTTAATTTATTTTTATGAGTGAACCTCTGAAATAAAGAGTTTAATTCAGACTGCAATGAATTGTTTACAATAAGAACAGGAACATGTATTAAGAAAGCTGGTTTTCTGGTCTTAAGATTTAACCCTCATATTCGCCTCGTTTCTATACTCATGGTTCACATTTATAGAGCAATTGTCGAAAAAAAAATGTAATAATATAAATTCGATATAATTTTTTTCGTTTACTTCTCATCTATACGTTTATGCTGTGTTTTGGGGGATATGAAGCAGGGCTCGACATTAAGCCTTTTCATGTGCTTGTCCTTCAGACAAGTAAATCGGTCATTCACTTGTCCGAGTAAAACATTTGCTTGTCCAGAAAAAAATTGGATTTCTGAAGCAATATTCTCATCAGTGCTCAGTCAGCTTTGACATACTTATGATATTTTAACCTTTATAAAGGGCATTTTTCCTCTAATTGTTTTAAATATATTGATCAAATTTTAGAATTTAAAATGAAAGATGAAGCATATATTAAATTAAAATAATAAGACACTATAGGGCTGTTACCAATCAAATTAAATAATTTACACTGAAAATTACAACTGCATTAAATAATGTTATGAGATTGTTTTAAATATTTTTTGAATTTACAAATAAGAAATGTTTGAAAGAATAATACTAAACAAGAAACTAAACAGCCAGTAGGTGGCGGCAGGTGACTGTCTTAATGAGTGAGTCATTGAGTGATTCGTTCAAACGTCTGATTCGTTCAGGAATGAGGCAGTTGTTTATGAATGGGTCATTGACTCAACCGATTCTTTCAAAACGCTGAATCATTCCGTAATGAAACATGGCTGCTGTGTTGCTGTGAGATGCGCTGTGGTTCTTTTGTGATCTTGGAACTATTGTTGCTGCTGAAACAGAACAACAACAGTCAATATTGCGTCTAAATGTAAGTGACTTAATATTAATTACTTGTCTATTGAGCTGTCATATGAAATCATTGTCACATTTTCAGTCATGATGGTATCCAGCACCCTTGGTCGTGTGATGTTGCTTAACTTTATCATATGTTATATATATATATATATATATATATATATATATATATATATATATATATATATATATATATATATATATTTTAACTGAGTTTCTTTGAGCTGTGCTCATTTGTTTCTATTTCTCCTCATGAGGCTGCGTGAGCCTCAACAACGCAACCTTGTTACCGTCAGTACATTATATATTATATTATTATTCACTATCAATCACCACTTACACTAAATAAATGCAGAATCATTCTTTTGGTGATACCCTAGTTATTTTTGTTATTGACGTTTTAATTAGGATACTTGTCCGGTCAGGCAAGTAAAATTCTCTTTCACTGTGCTTTAAAATTAAATTATTATAATCTTAATTCAGGTGATGAAGGATTTTAAAAGACTGACAGCAATCAGCATTGAGTAGGCTACTACTGTAAGGTTTAAATGTTTGAAAATGATTAAAAGTTGAAAACATTCATTCGAAATTTTGAAAAGTAATCAAATGTAATCGGTTACATTACTTTTATAAAATAATTTAAATAAATAGTTACACTAATATTACATTTTAAACAGGGTAACTTGTAATCTGTAACCTTTTACATTTCCAAAGTAACCTTTCCAACACTGCTGGTGGTGCTGTATTTGATTCACTAAAAAAGAGCCAATTCATAAGATTCATTTAAATATGAGTCATTTGTTTGGGAATCGGACTACACGAGTCATGCAGTATTTGTTTGATGCCCTAAAAAGAACTCCGCTAAAACCAGCTTAAATCAACACTATGTAACGGTTTTTTGTACTCAAAATTTACAAAATTTTTGTCTTATCCTGAATCACTACGGTACACTTATAATAAGTGTTTATATTCGGACTATTTTAGTCCGGTTCGGGTCGGCACCGCTGCGGAGTAGCCCAGTACCTGCGTGGCTCGCCATAGACATAAACAGAGAGAAGTAGCTCCGGCTACAATGTTCTTCCGCAAGACGCATGCAGTTCTGTTTGTTAACCGCTAGAGCGCCAAAAGTTACCTAGTGTTGCTTTAAGCCTGGGTTTTTTTTCCAGCAGGGTTGATACATTTATATTTTGCAATGTCACAATCTGTCCAAGACAGAGAGGAGGGCACCTTCCGTCTCACTTACCCAGGATACCACTCTGCCGTTGAAGCAGGGCAGCTTGGCGTTATCATCAGAGATTTCTTCTTTGACGACTCTGCGGGAAAGAACACAAACTGTTAGGGACTCTGTGAGACCAGCACCCAGGATTGCACACCAGTTCACGTCTATTTGCAAAAGCTGAGGCATACTGAAAGCATGTCACGCTCAAACAGCGGAATTTTCCACTTAGCTCTCAACTGCTGGCTGCTCATGATGAGAATGCTGAACGCCCCTGTTGACCGACTACTCTATTGAAAAGTACTTCGTTTTAACGGGCTTCATTAGTACCTCATGCACATTCCAGATTACCTACTAAAACTGCTGTTGCTGGACAGATACAGTGGCTTAGTATAAACGTACATCTAATATTTCTCTAAGTGTGTGCGCATTTGAGAGTACTGAGGGTGTATATATATATATATATATATATATATATATATATATATATATATATATATAAATTCAAGTGTGGGCACATTTATATGTGTGAAAGGTGTCAGGGTACAAGAGGTTATTAATAGAGTGAGAGAGTGTCCATCCCAGGCTGTAAATTCCCTACATAAATACCACACAGTTACCCTTTAACCCTCCTAGTCGAGGTTCAGCAGTCACACACCTGCTGGTCTCTTGTCACTGTGTGCAGGCCTAGTCCATACACACACATACAAACCACATGAGACTGACAAAACCACTAAAGGGAAGGCTTGATTCACAGTCTGACAAAGCAGGATTACTAGGGATGTACAACATATCTATGACAGTATTGTTAACATGGCCATAAGATCATTCAGATTTTATCAGAAATAAAGTTGTCTTTCAAAAGGTTTTTTTTACATTCTATATTACATTACATATTTGTAATGCTGAAAAAATGCAATCCAATAATTAACTGTAAATATACCTGTATTAAGTAAAACATTCACAAATGAATAACCACTAAAATTACACTGATTTCTCACAAGCCAACAAGTACAACACATAGCCACTTGCGGTTCATTAAGTGAGTCTTACATTGCGAGTTCACCAACTGCTCTGACTGATTCATAAGTGTCATTGATTCACTATTGAGAGCCGCCTCATAAAAGTCATTCGTTCATGAAACGGACTACACAGGCAGCGCTGTGTTTTGGATTTACTAAAAAGAGCCGGTTCATAAGATTCTTTTGTTCAGGAATGAGACAATTTGTATTTGTTTGGTTCACAAAAAAAAAAAAAACTGGTTTAAAAGAGTCATTTGTTCAAGAATCAGACTACACTGGTCATGCTGTATGTTTTTGGTTTACTAAAAAGGGCAGGATCGTAAGAGTCATGGGTCACTCGGAACTGGGGTCCGATTACTTTTGAAGTCTGGTACGAATATGACATACAAAAAAAAAAACATAGACTATAGTCCCATATTCACGATTAATAATTAAAAGATCTGAATCTCAATTCAAACACACACGTGATCTTATTTCTGAATGACAATGATTCCGCTACATCTATTAAACATTTGAAATTACGATCACAGTGGAATATTTAAACCTGCTTTTGCGCTGTCTCTGAGCCAAAGAGAGTGTTACACTTCAAATAAAGATTGTATCTATTACATTGTTGTGCCAGTAGGTGGCGACAAGTGACTTAAAATGTATTTGATAGATCAATGAATCATTCATTGAAGAGATTCCTCCTTTATTCATTAATTTCAAACCATTTTTTAGCAGTGAAAAATACACTGCAGAGCAAAGAGGACACTGACAATGCACCGACAGACAAGACAGAGCAGGTTACTTTTGGTATGAAAAAAGTCTTACCGTTAAAATGTTGCAATTTTTTAAGAAATTCAAACAATACATTTTGTTGCTCTTTAATGTTTTGTGACAGATCATCTCTTCCTACTAGTTATAGCATGAAATAAACATGAATGAACATCAGAAGGTATGTTGTTTCAACCGTGGAAAGAGGCCAATGCACATCATTTTCAAGTTCAAGTCCATCAACGTTAATCCACTAACTCTCCAGTCTGGTTTGTTTGTTGGACAAAATGGCGGAATCTGCATTATGATTGATCAGATCGTATGTCAATCAAACTGCTCAAACTGCCAAGACTCATTCATTTGGGAATCTAACTACACTGGTTGCACTGCAATTGTTTTAAACCACTACAAATAACCATTTCATTAGTCATCTGTTCAGGAATCACACTATATATGAACCTACTCATAATAATAATTTGTTTGGGAATCATACTTCAAGAACAATTAACAGAACTGAAAATCATTTGGTTCTGTTTTTTTTTCTCTGTTCCCAATGTTCAGAAAGATCTCAAAGCTCAGCATCTGCAATCAAAAGTCACGTTTCAATATGAATTCATCAAACAACAAATATGCAGATGATTGTTTCATTAGTTTCTACTTCTCATAGGAACTTTTGAGACAGACTTTTGAGAAATGTTCACATCTGAGGTATGACGGTGTCATTTATGTTGTAGAACAAAACAGGAGAGTGTCTTTGAGTAACATTTTATTTGAATCATAAATCAAACACAGCCACTCTAAAAACCCATTTGAAGTTCCTGAGGGAACAAATGGCAAAATAGCCCTCCGGGTTGGCCTACTAACAGACGTCATGACTGAACAGCACAGTGACAGCATCTTTGCTTCTTTTTGTCACAACTTCAGTGCCCTCCACTAATATTGGCACCCTTGGTAAATATGAGCAAAGGCTGCTGTGTAAATAAATCTGTTAAACTGTTAATCCTTTCGATCTACATTTATTGGCACCCAATTATTGCAACATCCTTTTCCCAAGATAACAGCTCTGAGTCTTCTTCTATAATGCCTGATGAGTTTGGAGAACACCTGACAAGAGATCAGAGACAATTCCTCCATACAGAATCTCTCCAGATCCTTCAGATTCGCAGCTCCATGTTGGTGCTTCTCTTCAGTTCACCCCACTCATTTTCTATAGGGTTCAGGTCAGGAAACTGGGACGGTCATGGCAGAAGCTTCATTTTGTGTTCAGTGTAACATTTTTGTGTTGATTTTGATGTTTGTTTTGGATTGTTGGCTGAAGTGGCAGAAGTGGTCAGGTTTAGATTTTTTATCTATTGGTATTTCCTAGAATCCATGATACCATATATTTGAACAAGATGTCCAGGACCTCCAGCAAAAAAAAAATAGGCCCACATTAAAAATCCAGAAGTATATTTAACAATGGGGTACTTTTTATCCCTGTTTGCACCAAACCCATCTGGTGGGTTTGCTGCCAAAAAGCTTTCATCTGACCACAGAACCAGGTCCTGTTTCTAGTTCCAATCGTGTCTGACAACTGAACATTCTGGAGTTTGTTTCTGGAAGAGCGAGGAGGATTTTTCTTGAAACCCTCCCAAACAACTTGTAGTTATGTAGGTGCTGTTTGATAATTTTTTTTATGCCTTCTGACCCCAAGACTAATTTCTGCAATTCTCCAGCTGTGATCCTTGGAGAGTCTTTGGCCAATTTAACTTTCCTCCCCACCGTGTATTAGTATGATACAAACACACGTCCTCTTCCAGGCAGATTTGTAACATCTTTAGTTGATTGGAATTTCTTAATTGTTGCCCTGATGGTAGAAATGGGGATTTTCAATGCTTTAGCTATTTTCTTACAGCCACTTTCTATTTTGTAAAGATCAGCAATCTGTTGCTACACATCAGAACTTGGTTTTACTCATTGTGATGAATAATTAAGGGAATTTGGCCTTTGTGTTTCCTTATATTTATACTCCTGTGGAACAATAAGTTGTGGCTGGATAATTTCATGCTCCTAGTCACCCTAAAAAAAAAACATAAATATTAACGGGAATACACTTCAGAGATATTTTACTCATAAGAATTTCTAGGGGTGCCAATAATTGTGGCCAACATGCACTGGAGAAAAACATTTATTTCATAGTGTGATTTCCCCCCACTTTTAATTGTTTTACTTCAATGAAAGGTTAGAATTTTGTGAATTTTTTTTAATGAAAGATCAAAAGGATAAACAATGCAGATTTATTTTCACAGCAGCCTTTGCTCATATTTACCAAGGGTGCCAATATTAGTGTATTATCTAACTATTTTAAATTGCATTATCTAACAATTTACCAAGGGTGCCAATATTAGTGAATTATCTGTGTATTATCTAAACATTTTAAATTGTATTATCTAACAATTTTAGAACTTTGTATCACATCACTTCTTATAATGTCTCTTTAAGATGAACTGCTTGTGTTGCAGCATTCCTTTGAATCCCCACTGTATTAAAGCATCTGCTAAATTAATAAATGTAGCCTAGATGTAATATCAGTAATTATATTTCAATTATAACATTGTGCAGTGCTAAAATGTGTTGACAGAGCGTTATGACTTGAGAAATTCCAGCAAATTATAACGTCTTCCTTTCCGCTCCTCCAGAACTTCCAGGTCACATCACCAACACGGCTGTGAGACTGAGGAGGTGAGTTGAATGGGACTGAAGGATGATGATAACATGGTCTTGTGGAAAGATTTACAAAACAAGGAGAGTTTCTGCAGCCTGTCTGAGCGTCCTGAGCCCAGCACAGGAAACTGGGGTGTAACTCTAGTCATGGGTAGGAAGTGTTCGTGTCCTCTCAAGAGGTCTTTACAATATAGAGCAACATACAGCGAGGACTGTGGGGGTGGCTATAAGGAAGTGTGGTCTTTCCAAACTCACAGGGAAAGGTAACGCCTTTGGTTACACTGCAGTACAAATCTGTTCTTTGGAGTAATAACTTTGACTTCACACATAAAAATAATTTGACGCCATCTAACAAAGTTTCTTATAAGGACAGTTCTCTCAAACATTAAAATTCAGTCATTATTTGCTCACCCTCATGTCGTTTTTTGTCCATGCAATGAAATGCCAATGTTGTTTGGGATGGACCCCACTGAAATGCATTTTATGGACATTTTTAAATATTTTTTTTAAATCGGTGTTGCTCAGAAGAATGTCTTACCTGTTTGGAAGAACATGAGGGTGAGTAAATGATGACTACATTTTGGGGTGAATATCCATTTAAGCAAGCAATAAAATATTCAGAATCAGAATGAAACTAATACAAGATTTGAATTATCTGAAGGAAATGTGAGTGCTTCTAGCCCATGCAAAAGTCATCACCATGATGCTAGTGTGCTATAGATGGTTGCCAGAGCATTGCTATGTGGTTACTAAGGTGTATGTAGTAAAGAAAATATTAAACGAGCAGAAAAACAAAATAATAAAAATGACAAAAGCACATACTAAAACTTAAATTAAAATGAAAACTGAAAATATAAAAAAATATTAAATACTATATTGGTATATAAATAATACTAAAATAACACTGGTGATTTTTTTTATAGAAAAGAAACAAACTCTTCTCAAAAAGGTACAATTTAGTGTGCTGCACAATATTATTAAAAAAAAACTGACATTGCGATATTCTGTTTTTCTGCAATATACATATTGCGATATGGAAAAAAAAATTTGAATGGTGACTTGAATAGCTCTATTTGGAAAGAATTAATTGGGTGGTTTTATAGGGGAGTGAATCTGCATAGAAAATAATAAACAAATTACAAGCATAGACCAGAAAGTATTCACAGCGCTTCACTTTTTCCACATTTTGTTATGTCACAGCCTTATTCCAAAATGGATTAAATTCATATATTTTTATCTCAATTCTACAAACAATACCCCATAATGACAACGTGAAAGAAGTTTGTTTGAAATCTTTGCAAATGTATTGATTGAAAAAAAAAAAATCACATGTACATAAGTATTCGCAGCCTTTGCCATGACACTCAAAATTGAGCTCAGGTGCATCCTGTTTCCAATGATCAACTATAATTCATCTTTGTTAAAGATACAAAAGTGATTTACTCTTTGTATTTAGTTTGACAAACATTAATGACAGACAGCAGCAGGAATATTAGGCTGCTGTCACTTTAAGACCGAATGCACAGATCCAATATAATGATATGTATCCCCTTTCTTTCTCGATTGTTAACGTTCACATAAGCCATAAGTGACTGTGTTTACGAAGATACTCGCCGAGACAGGCATTTTGACATAATTTTGCATGTATGTGTCTGTTCAAGCACAAATAGAGGTGGAAGAGAACAGAATTCGGTGTTTGCGTGCTGTCTGCGGGGCTCTTTGTGTGCGCAGAGGAAACAGCGTGTGAATTGAGTTCTCTTTCGCATCTTCTTGCGCTCAAATGGTTTAAAATCAATGAAATGTTTAAACTGACTGGGCCTAAAACGTGATAAACTTTCATTCTGTGATAGTTAAACTTTTCAATTAACCCGAGAATCACATGCACTTCGAACGGTGGTGCCTGGTCCATACGGATCAACCACGATCCCAATACTTGACATCAGACATCCTGCAATCTGTCTCTGCGGATGCGCACATGGCGATATCAATGCTACAACAATATGGCCCGGTTTCACAAACAGGGCTTAGACTAAACCAGGATTATGCCTTAGTTCAATTAGGGCATTAAAGTAGCTTTTATAAACATGCCCTAGAGAAAAACATAACTGGTGTGCATATTAAGTCAAAACAATGGCACTGACATATTTTAAGATGTGTCAGTGCAAGTTGCTTTCAGTTAAAACAGCTCAAACATGCATTTTAGTCTAGCTTAAGCCTTGTCTGTGAAGGGGGTATATTTTGCAGCCCTAGCACAATTCATGTTCGTAGCCCAAATAGCCTTAAAGGGTTAGTTCACCCAAAAATTCTGTAATTAATTACTCACCCTCATGTCGTTCCCAACCCGCAAGACGTTCATCTTCAGAACACAAATTAAGATATTTTTGATGAAACCTGAGAGCTTTCTGACCTCTCCATAGACAGCTATATAATTACCACTTTCAAGATCCAGAAAGGTATTAAAGACATTGTTAAAATAGTCCATGTGGCTACAGTGGTTGAACCTTTTACAGTGGTTTTATGAAGCGACAAGAATACTTTTTGTGGCCAAAAAACAAACAAAAATAAAGATTTTTATATTTTTTTCACGTCTGTGTCAGTCTCCTTTTTCCTACGCTGTTGACGTAGTAAATACAGTACAGCGCTTATGAGTTACGCCAGAGCTACGCCAGCACACTGGCTTACCATTGACCGAAGCTGTTCACGTGAGCACCACTACGCAGAATTTTTATTTTTGGGTGAACTAACCCTTTAATAAAAAGGGTAAAAGAGATGCAAGCACCACTGATGACATCATCACAGTGAGATCTAGCAGATGAAAATCAATATATGACCATGCACATGCCCTCATTCAGAAATCTATAGGGCTATTCTGACTAGCAACCACTTTGTCATGATATCATTTATCTAGTTCAGGGATTTTTTCTGGGACTGGTCCTTATGTGAGCTGCGGCCCAGCTCAGTGTGATACTCAATCAGGGCTGAAACGAGAGCCAACCCAGTCTGATTAATGCTTGATAATCAGTCAGTAAATGAGACCATGAGATTATTCACCTACATGCTGTTAAGTACAGAGTGGCATATCACTTCCAGTCAAATGCCAACCACATCCTTCCGCACAACACACGTGACAGCAGCGCTTTAAAAATTAAACACAACTGAAATCTTTCTGTGAAGTCAATGGGGATCTGATAAAAAATACATCAACCTTGCCTGACACCGAGGAATCCATTACCGGGTAACCATTAGTTAAAACACAAGCGCTCTGTATGCAACGTGTGCTGAGGGTACTTAAAAGTGAATGAAATCCATCTGGAGCATTATTCCCAGTCTTCATTCATACGCTCCACTGATATCTTGTTAAACACATCAGATTCATTTAATTTCAGATTAGGTTATCCAACAATCACACGCAGCAGTGCAGCAGAGGTAAATGGCACAAATTGGCCCTCAGAGAGATGGTGTTTGGGTGTCTGCCGCTGCTGTCGGTCCTCTAAGCTTTGAGCAAAGGGTTACAGGGGTATTAATGGACTGTGGCGGATGATATCAGAAGATATTATCAGAAGCAGCAGAATGTTGTTTATTATTACGGAGGACACAGTGGGGATCTATGGCAGTAATAGTGGGATTAGCGATGTTTATGTTGGACGCTGTAGGGCTAGTTATGATGTGATAATAAGGGGTGTGTCTCTACACCATCCCAGAGTTCATAGGTTCATCTCATCACTAATCTGTAAATGTAAATGTTAACTAGCCCACATTACAGAGACCTAAGACCATTTTTTGTGTATTCTCGCAAGACTTGTGCTGGTTGGATTTCTTCCTGCTTCATGAATGGTTGAAGAATGAACAATGCAAGGCTGTCTAAAAATAATGTTTGCCGCATTTAGCTGCACACAAAATAAATCAACTCCCGCTGAGACGCATTTATGGTTCTGAAATGTGTCCAGATCCAAGTTGTGACTCATAATTTTGTAGTCTGCTCTGCATGCTGAAACTCAAAGTATCTAGTTTATTTAAAAATTAAAGATTTTTTTAAAATTGTAAATAAAACAAATATTATTGGAGTATGTTTTACAAGAAAATACTATTTTAGTGTTTGAAATATGTTTAAGTTAGCTAAAACATGCTAGCAACACATTAAAACATGTTAAATCATGCTAGCAATATGCTCATTCATGCTTAAACATGATGGCAAGCAACACATAAAAACATGCTAAATAATGCTAGCAACACTTTAATTAATGATAAAACATGCTAGCAACATGCTAATTAATTCTAACACATGCTAGCGATATGTTAAATCATGCTAGCAACATGCTGATTTGTGTTAATCTATCTGTTCTTCTGATAGACTATAGTACTACTACAACAACTTTAAATTTCAAACTAATTCAAGTTGAAAACCTTCAAACTTAAAGCTTTTAAATATTTTTCAAACTTTCTGGCTAAGCCAACTTAAAGTTTGTCTATGAACTTCACTATCTAGTTATTTGTGAAATTTTCTAGACATTTCTGAGTTAAATCTGTTCCATTTTTTTTCAGTGTGTAGGCCCAAGTTTGCTGCTTCACATTTTAACATAAAGTAGCCACGGAGAGCTTAGTAAATCATAGCAGCCTGGCTTTGAAGGTCAATCGTTGTTTGTTCTCGCAATCTGCTTCACGGTCACCAGGGCAAACTGAGCACTTAATGCTAGGTGTGACAGGAAAGCAACACTGTTAGTAAACTATCCTATGTTAACAGGAAAAGCAAGTTTTTTTGGAAGTTCATGCTAGAACAGCAAGATGTGTTGTGGTGCATGTGGGAATTTAGTCGCACCTGATAAAGGTGTCAGATCAATAGCCTCTGTAGGATTAAAGAGGCCTTCAAATTTAAATGGTGACAAATAACCACATTCCCTACTGCACTAGAGCATCTCCATCCAAGACACATCCCTAAACATCTGTGCCTGTTTGTGTGTCTGTTAAGATCAAATGAGACAGTCATCTTAACATTATAACATGACATGGGAAGCCTAGATCAAATCCATCTATTTACCATCCATGACATTACACATAAGCAGATACTACAGCTGAACAATCTTTAAAATCAACAGGGAATACCCTTCACAAACCTTTTTACTTTCATAATGTAATGTTTTTCTGAACAAAACAGGATATTCAGTGAGAAAAAAAATGCAGGGCAGAACTTGATTTTATCCATTAGGAAGTGATTGGATCATGATAAGTATAAATGTTACATACTGAATGAAACCAAACCAAATGTTTGCTAAAATAATGCTACACAGCTGTTTGGCTACTGGTTAACATTACGCCTCCCTAATCATTTCAGAAGGAAAACTAAAAAACCAAACCTTTTTTTTGGAATAAAGGGCAGCAATTAATTATTTTAAATAAATACAAAAATGTGCATTAAGAAACTGTAAAAATAGGTATCGTTGCAAAGTTTTATACTTGCCTTAATGATAACAAAATGGACAAAATTGATAACAAATTGTTTTAAAGATTTTTCCAGCTGATGAACAATAAAAACATTGACAGCCAATCCGAATCCCCCCGATTTTAAAGACCTCGAGCATTTAAAGCAGCAGACATAACTGCAGCGCCACACTCTTAATAAACAGAACTTTATAATGCATTGGTGCATTAATATAGTTATCATACTAGTTATTTTTCTTGGTGTGAATGGGCCTTTAGTCAGTTCAAATGACTTAAAGGGATAATTCACCCAAAAATGAAAATTCTGTCATTTACTCACCCTCAAGTTGTTCCAAACCTGTATGAGTTTCTTTCTTCTGTTGAACACAAAAGAAGATATTTTTAAAGAATATTGGTAATCAGACAGTTGACGGTAGCCATTGACTTCCATAGTACAAAAAAATATATATATACTATTTAAGTCAATGGGTGTTGTCAACTGCCTGGTTACCAACATTTTTACAAATATCATCTTTTGTGTTCAACAGAAGAAAGAAACTCATACAGGTTTGGAACAACTTGAGGGTGAGTAAATGACAGAAATTTCATTATCCCTTTAAGGAAAATAATTTTAAAGTAACTCATTCAAAATGACAATCTCAGCTATAAGACTCTCTCACTAGTGTTGTAGTCAAGACCACCTAATCCAAGACCAAGACCAATGTCTGTTGAGACCAAGACAAGACCAAGACTTTGAGGGGTGGAGAGTAAGACAAAACCAAGACCGAGGCAAGGCGAGACCGAGTCAAGACCAAGACCAGACCAGCACTCATAAATTAAATTCATAAAGATCCACATTACTGCCTGAGAAATTATTTATTTTTAATCAATAAACATAATTAGAATAAGACACTATATAGAAGGCTTTTATACCAATCCAATGAAATCATTAACAACAAAATTAATCTTTGCACTGGTGGTGGTACAGAAGATGCATCTAAATTGGTAAATTACAAATGCATAAATAATGTTGAGAATAATGTTTTAATTTTTTGATTTAATGTTTGTATAAAAGCAATATAATGTTTGCAGTCATGCTGAAAACAGCTCTCTTTCTCTTGTAATATTGATTAATTATAATCACGTTATAATATATAAATCCAGATCTCATACAAAACTTTTTTGCAACAATATCTTGAATTTTGTGAGCATTTGTATTAATTTTGGTGTCATTTTTGACACAATCCCTCATTTCTGAATCAGCACAATAAATAAATCAAAGTAGAAATAAGTTATTGATTGTATCTGAAGCAGTAAGTTTTACATCCAATCACATTAATGATGTTAATAATTAAATCAGACAATGCACCGGCAATTTAGTAATATCCCATCAGTTGTGGTCTTGACCGGTCTTGAAACAAAATCCCGAGTCCTCCAAGTCTGAGACCGAGACAAGACCGAGTACAAATGTGGTCGAGACCGAGACAAGACCAAGACCTTCCAAAAATGGTCTTAAGACCGGTCTCGAGTACTACAACACTATCTCTCACTTCCCCTCAACTAACCTCAGTCTATTACTGATGATTTTGAAGTGAAAGAAAATGACTGAAAGTTTGTTATACTAATGAGTTTGCAGTCTGAACAAATTAGTAACTGTGAGATGTTCACTGGATTTAAAGATTAGGTTTGATGTCTTCCTTTGATCTGGTCAACACTGGTCAGTGTACAAGCACACATACCTGTCTAACATGGCAGTCATTTTAATTAACGTAATTCTCTTCTCTGGGTGATATGAGAGTGTGTTTGTTTTAGAGTCATTAAAAGGTGCTGTCACCTTTAAAAGATCAGACTGACTTTGTCATGTCATGTTTTTCTATTACGATGCATCTGAAGGCCAGGCCTTAACTTCAAAAGATTTAAACTCGAGGGAAACCAGAGCACAGGTCACTGTGAAATGGAGTTACAACACAAGTTATTATAACACTGTATTAGGAAACAAACATGATATATTTGCACCATGTGGTAACATGCGACTTGAAGCAAAATTAGCTCTGTTGCGGTGCATGTGTGGTGCTGTGGCAAGCCTTTTAAAATGTATTTATTAAAACGAACTAATATTTATTATGTTACTAGTACTTATTTTTAAATCACTAGTAAGTAATGAAATAGTGACTGGTATCTTTTTCAATTTTACTAATAACTAGACACTAGTACTTCAATTGTGACTAATTCAGATATTAGTAGGCCTTTTTGCTGCTAGTCATCTTAGTGATAAGTAACTCTTTCACTGTTATGGTAAAAAAAAAAAAAAAAAATGCTAAACAACAATTGTTATTGAATTCTGTGGTCAGCTGCAGTTCAGATAGGAATCTAGTACCTGTTAGAAAAGTTATGAGAAACCAGTGACAACTGAATAGTTACTAGTCACTATTAGGATAATTTAATAAGGAAAGGAATAAGTAGCAGTATGTAATAACATAAAGAAACCTGTGACAGTTGGGTGTTTAACTTTACAACATTCACAATACAGACTTGCTTTCTGTTCATATATATATATATATATAGTAATATTGTTTCAAATCGTGTATCATGAAGAATTTCCACTAATTCCACTAATTACAGCTTCATTCTGTGCTCGGAACTCGTAATTACGATATTTCCGATTCCACTGGAAGGGGACATAAATGTTATTACGGCTTGCCACCGTGGTGGTGAGTTCTGAGTCGAGCACACGCACCCGCACAGGTACGCGCACTTTAGAACAGGGGTTCAAAGCAGGTGCCAGCAGCAACAATGTAGCAACGTCACAACGAACAATCAAACGTTCTAAATGCTTTCCAGGTTTGACAGTCTATAAGGCATGTGGCTGCCGTAATGCTGAGTCGATGATGGGTGTGATCGCGGTTGCTGAGTAGGCTACTAACACACACTACAATATGAGTAAATCATAATTCCCCCTACTTACCCGAAATCCTGATCCATAGATTTGAAAAAGAATTTATAACTGTTGATCGGACGGTTGTTAAGGACATTTTTAAAATCCGCCAACGTGACTTTTTCCGGAGAAACCGTCAATTTCACTAAATAAGGGGTTTCTTCTTCGTCGATATGGTATATAATTTTGGTCTCCGCCATGAGTAGGCTTATATGGGTAGGACAATCATTGACAGAAGAAGGAGCAAGGGTTTCAGCAGCGCGATACAAAATATATTTGTAGACTATAACTCGTCAAGTGTCATATATGCGCTATAAGGCGACATTGCTGGTTGCCGGTTTCACGTAGGCAAACAAAAATCCTGGTCTTGGACGGAGCGAGCGGTTCCAGACATAATCGAAGCTTGCGCGTCTCTATCACGGCGTCAATGTTTCTCTCTGATCGCCAGTAAAACAGGAAGGGACGGTTCACATCCCTATGAGCTGGAGTTCAGGATATTTTATCATTTCAGGTTTCTCGTGGAGGTAGGCTGCTCTCTAGTGGCAGTCAGAGTCCGCGACAGTCAACTGACTGAGCTGCTGTGGCTTCTGCTAAAACAAACAGCTGTTAAAACACTGTAGGCCTACCTCATATTTCTTACAAATAAGTTTATACAGCAGGGTTTTCAAATGCTTTAGTAAACAAACTTGTTGTCTGTATGGGACGGTACACTGTTATAGATTTAGATATCAGACAGACACCGAAGAAATGTTTATGTATTTATTTTTGAGAGCCAAACAAATTGTACAAAGAATACGTCAGGGGTTTATATGGGTGGGGCCTGTTTAATATATACAGACATTGTACATATTAAACAGGTGCATAGACTGTTAGTTTTTTCATTTGATTGTTTTTAAAATATGTTTTAATGTCAGTTATAAATTGTTTAAACAGACATTTTCCATTCCATTTGACTTTATGGATATAATAAGCAATAATAATTAAATGAAATATGAATACTACATTTATATTACCATCCGATGAGAAACACCTTATGATTACATCAGCTTCTAAAAAATTAACAACGCGTGAGACAATTGTGTATCTTAGAACATTCCCAAAATAAATTACTAATAGTCTCAAGAGCATTTTTACAAAAAACACAGAAATCTTCCACATTAACTTTATTTTTATTTTATTTCATTACAATTTTAATACTGTATTTGAATACAACATAGACAATAACATGAATTAAAATTATATAAAATAAATATATAACTATTATACACTTTTTAGAAAATATTTTTATAAATATATAAATAATAGCCTCCTGACTTCGTGAGGATGGTGATTAAGCCTCTTTCCACTTAAAGGGTCAGTGTGTAGTATTTATGAGGATCTATTGACAGAAATGCAATATAATATACATACAGTAACTATGTTTTCAGTGGTGTATAAAGACCTTACATAATGTACCATTATGTTTTTATTATCTTAGAATGAGCCATTTCAATCTTCATACACTGCGGGTCCCCTTGCAGTGAAATCACCATTTTGCGCCATCATGTTTCTACAGTAGCCCTAAACGGACAAACTTCTCTACAGAGCGCTAATCACTGGGTGCATCTCAATCAACTCCCTAGTTCAGTAGTCAGGGCACTGATCAGGGAGTCGACCATTTTAAGGGCTGTCTCAATCACAGAATCCTTCCAGTGCACTGAAATGTTCGCTCCCTAAAAAGTCACACAATGCACCGCAAAACCCAGCGTGAAACTCAAATCACTTGAGCCAACTCACTGCACATAATGACCGATAACGACACGCGATATTTGTTTTTAAAAACAGAAACCATTATTTTATTATATTTCAGCATAAACATACATTGTTAGACAGGAAATGAACACAATCTAGCTAACATTTATAATGAATTTATTTACTGCTGAAATGTTGCACCTATATGTAACAAGCAAAGTATTTATATACTTTAAAAGATATAAGCTCTGCTGTTGTTCATAAATACCAGTAATGATGTTGTACAATGAGGACGTTGTCATGTCGCCGGAAATAGAGTCATCAGTGTCCCAATGTGTAGTGAGCCAGCGTTTTTTACTGTCCTTACCAGTGCCCGAACTCGTGTACACGATATACTGATTCATGAGCTCGGGAGCTAGGGAACTGAATGAGACACACCCACTGTCTGTTCTCTCCGACGACGACATTTTTGTTGTGTGTCGGCCATCGTAGCTTCTTTATCCAATAAGGAGGGGTGAGTGTTGGGCGATTGCAATCCACAACCTCACCACTAAAATTTACACACTGCACCTTTAACATTTGTTGGGAAAAGTAATTTCAGGGTCTACTTTGTACACTGTATGTGAACGTGCCAAAATGCCATCATTAATCTAATACTACAATCAATGTACAATATACAGTACATTTAGCATTAGGATTACTGCACACATTAGACAGTATATACTGTAGTTTTAATAAATGTGGCAAATCAGCAGCCCTAAATAAAAGACGTCTCCATACATAATGTAGGAAAAAGGAATAGTTAATAATGAATGAACACTAGTATTATCCAATATTTTGGCCAATTTATTGCATGTTGTTGCAACTGCCATCTTACAGAATGTCCTTATAGAGAACATGCTCAGAAGACAGAAAAGTGTAATATAACTACACAAAATTACAATGTTCTGTAGGTTTGCAAGCATGAAAGTACCTCCAGTTTCATACATTTGAGCCATTATATATTTTTAACAGCAGGGGGCAGCTCTGTCCTTCTCTATACTTCCTGTATTGTATTCCTGAAGTTATTTGATTGTTGTTTAGGAAACACATACAAATTTAACAAGCCTACCAGATGTAATGCAAACACCAGGCCCGAGTCAGTTAGAATGAAAGAATTCGGCTAAACTCGATGATCACATTCTACAACTCACACTTTGCCTCACTGCACACGAAACCTAGTGGAGTTCAGCAGCTATTCTAAAGAACACCACTGGCTGTGGATTTAATCAGTCAAAACATCTTTTTTGCAAGGGACATACTTCCTCTTTGCTCAGTTTGTACATAAATATTTGCCTCTGGAAATGCCCTTCTCAACATTTACACAGCAAATAATTGTAAGTTGGAAGCCCTCGTGGGCTTAATAAGCTTCTTAATGCAGTCACATTGCTTAGTGTTCCACAATTATGGGTTAGAGCCACTGATCTATATAGATCAGTGGTTAGAGCCAAGATTTTCATCAAAAATATGATCAAATGCTGTATTTTTTAGAATTACATTCAATGAATGTAAAACCTACAGTATACTGTATATTAGTAGTAGTATACATATTTTTTTTATTTTACATAAGTTACATAAGGCTGGTAAAAACAAAAGTTTTTACTAAAAAAATAGTGATATAATATAAGTTAAGACATTGGTATTAGAATCTGGTAACAGTGGATCTTAGATAGATAGATAGATAGATAGATAGATAGATAGATAGATAGATAGATAGATAGATAGATAAAATATTTCAGAATGAACTTTATTATATTTGTACATTGGTCCTCTATACAAACATGATCATGTACTGCCACTTTAAAGATAAATGTACACTCCAGATCAAATAAATCTACTGCATAAATGCTTCATAACCTATGTAAATGAGAATTACTGACCAAAGAATATTGCTAGAAAAATTATGACAAAAAATGCTCATATTGCAAAAGCAAATAAACTGTAACTGTGCCCTCTACATAATGCTGTGAATCAAAATATGAAAAAAATCAATGGACCAAAAATGTCCTGGTCGGACTCAAAATTCATAGGAAAAGCAACATATAGATACGCATCAAAATAGCACAAACAGTACATTTAATTGCCTTTGAAGTTCACTTGTTTATCATTTTTGACTATTTAGACCTGAAGCTACAGCTATTTGTTTGCTTCCTGAGTTTTAAGTAATTTCCATTCAGATTCAGACACTTACAGTGGTTTCTACCACACAGAATTTTAGAGTACCACCAAATGCTGAATTCAGCAAATTGCCTTGCCACATTTTACATACGTGTAACTTTAATTCAATACATTACCCTTGTGAAAACATTATGGTACACTGCGGTTATGATAAGAAAATGATTTCACTTAAATTGATATTATAAGATCATGTAAGCATTAATTATGCTGTAGAAAGACAGTAATTCCATTCCTGTTCTCAATGTAAATGTAAAATCCTCTTCTCAATAAGTACACTCTGGACCAGCCAGCAGCTCAATATGAATCACTTCCATGACATTCTCTCCATTTCTTTAGGTGAGAGGAAGGAAGAAAGAGAAAGTGTGTGTAAATACATCACAATTCATCTGTCCGGAACAAGATTCACTGAGACCACATTACCTCTGTTGAGATCAATAACTTTTGGAGAGGGATAGTTGTTTGCCTCTGCCCTTCCTTTCATTATGTTGTTCTTGTAGTCTAAAGAAGAAGTAAAAACAAGGATTTCATCAATAAAAGCTGATATAAATATGAAGATATTATGAAAAAGTATGATAAATCAGACTTATTAACGATGTCATAAACTGAGAAATAAAATTTCCCTTGAGCTTTTGACATAAGAGTTCATAATACTATAAGAATATATAACTGAAAACTTCCTTGTTAGTCCAAAAACAGCTTTTACTGTTACCAAGCCCAGATAACGAAAAGGTAGTTGAAACCTATAGGTGAAAGACCACTTCTGCAGAAGAAAATCAACGCCTACTTCATCATTGCAACTTTGGCCCTGCCCACTGGTGTGTTAGTGAGATGAGAGAAGAGTGATACAGGATGGACTACAAATAACATTACCTTCCAAATGTGGTTATTTTATTTATTTTCAACAATGTGAATGTCTCAGTTAGCATTATTTATTTGTATGCTGTACATTTCACCGTGGATTCTTTGGTAAATCAGTTGCAATTTCGGCGCTGGCTTTGCAAACAGACTTTTACGACTCGACAATAATGCGACAATATGTAAGTAACAGTGTTAATTCTAATGCCTGATCTATGACCAGTGATTTCTGATATGTAATGATTCATGTACAGTCAGATTATATATAGAAAGCGATCAAATAACGCACCCTTTACAATCACTGGAGCTGTCAAACAAAGTTTATCAGTGACTGAATTCTGGACTCTCGCCAAAACTCCCGTTATAATCAATTAATCTCTTATTTACTTTGTGTTTGCACTGTTACTTATGATGAAAGCATTTTGTTAGTGTGCAGAAATCGAGTTGCAATGACAAGATTGCTGCATTCGTACACGCAACTTTTCATGCTACGATCTAAATAAAATGCTATAATCAACACTTTTCACTATTAGTTAACCTTGAGAGCTGTAATAGTAAAAACATGCTAAAAGTTTTCGAGAGAGTTCCACGTGTAATACTTAGCTATTTCATTTGCAAAGATGTTAGCCAATCACAGCAGTGGGCGTTTACACTGAAGTCTCACAGCAGACACGCCCCTTCAAACAGAGTGTTCAAATCAGAGGGCTAAAATCAGGAAAAATGCCTTTTATTTCTAAATTATGAATTTTTTTTATGTTAAAATCATACTAACATTATAGGTGCACCACAGGAAACATTATAAAACAATAAAATAATGCAGTTTATGACCCCTTTAATATATTGTGCATATGTCAGATGTGGGACACTGTTGTGGAAAATTCTAAGTCTCAATGTTCCTTCAGTTCAGCATTTGATGAAAATCCAGGTCTTAGAAGATGATAACTTTATTGTAGAAACAACAAAGTGAGATGCCAGCTGAACATCTGATCATCTCTGGTAAAACTTCCTATCTTATACTGTCTTCTTATCGTTCTGCATCCAATGAGCATCCTTCTATTTATCTTTCTTGCTAGACTCCTCACAGTTCTGCCACAATTATATGCAAACGCTAGAATTTTTCAGGAGTAATATTGGGCCAATTTACAAACGCTTAAGTCACTGGGTTGACGTCAACTGTGACTGGATTGGCATCAGCTGGGACATTCCAACTGGTGGAAAAATCCCTAACTTCACAGTTCTTTAAAAAAACTCTTATATGACAGTTTCTCAGCACTTATCACCTGTGCCTCATACAATAAGTAAAATTGTCTTGTAATTTCCATACTTTGATAGACCCTGCTTTTTTTATGCACAGCCTAGTTCTACTTTAATGAATTTCAAAAGATATTTCACTGGAAAATGAATTTTAAATTACCTACTTCAGCTTTAAAGGGATATTCACCCAAAAATGAAAATTCTGTCATTATTTACTCACCCTCAAGTTGTTCCAAACCTGTATGAGTTTCTTTCTTCTGCTGAACACAAAAGAAGATATTTTGTATAGTATTTGCTATGCTATGGAAATCAATGGGGCCCATTAATTTGTTTGGTTACCCATATTCTTCAAAATAACTTCTTTTGTATTCAGCAAAAGAAAGAAATTCATATAGGTTTGGAAAAACTTGAGGGTGAGTAAATGATGACAGAACTTTCCATTTTTGGATGAACTATCCCTTTAAGTGAAAGTTTGAAAAATTATGGAAAAATGTGGTTGCGCTTACCCAGTCGCAAGTCTTCCTGATTGTAGGGTTGCAGTTCTGTGGCCTCGAGCTCAATGGACATCCTGCGACCACTTCCAAGTAAAACAAAAGTTATGCTTTTCATGTATTAGCAAGTGTAAAATGATTTATTCTGGATCTTACTTTACCTAAAAACACTGGAGAGCTTTAATAGTCTATTCTCAATCCTTACCTCTCAGACCTTCGAACCTCAAACTCAAGCCCTGAAACAGATATTACACAAAATGTCAAAAGAAATTTCAGTAAGATCCAAGCTTATAATCTCAAAGGTATCAATTTTATTCAGGCAGTTTGCAGTTTGACTAAAAAGCCACACTGATTACTTTTTCTTGTTTTAAAAAATATCCAACATGATCCTACCTTTCTTTCTGCAGTGCCTCGTGATCATAATGATGCCAATGAGCATTAAGAGAAGCAGCAGGAAGATTGCCAGGATGTAGCCTACTTGGTGCAGGAGATGAGTTTGATCAGGCAGGATTACATCCAGGACGTGAGGTGCTTCCACCATGTTTATATCTGCTCACCAAGGGAAAAAAGGAACATGAGAGGACCAGATGAATGAGAACTCTTAAATATCTGATATTAAAACACTTCATTATTTTATGCTGTATTAAAAGGCAAGAAACAAAGCAGAAAAGCCCAAATTACTTGTTTGTTTTTCCCTTTTCACCCAGGGCTGGCAGGCGAGGGGGGAGAGGGACAAGGTTTCATGTCAGAATGGCCAAAACAGGCGTAATGAGTTCCAGACCTGATGTCATGCCGCAGCAATGGAGAAAAAAACACAAACCACCAGAACGGGAAGCGATAGTGCAGGCGGAGAGAAATACCAGCACTTCATGGTCAGTCTGTCTGGAGACATTTTCCATTTATTTAGTGCCCCACAACAACAGGGAGAATTCTCTGGGATTGCAAGTCAGTAGTGCTCTTAAGACAAAATAAACTAAACAAACCCACTGAATACTGATGTTTGTGTATTACACAGTATTGGGAATGTTGTTTTTGGCTTAACACAAAAAAAAACATCTTCACTCCAAAACGAACAGACATTATGATTACTTCATGAGTCAGTATGTCTCATTGGAATGAACAGTGAGGAAATCAATGAGTCCCACATGCTAAGACTGATCATATTTGTGTAATACTGAAGTGTTTAGCCAGATTCAAAAGCTGCAAACCAATTTAAAGGCTGCATCCATTGAAGGCCGAATGCGTCACAGCAGTGTAACAAAGGCTGTCCCAATTCGAAGCCTCCTTCGAATGTGGCCTACAAATGCATCCTTCGTTTCCAGTGCCACGACAAAATGCTGGATTATACTTTTAAATGTATTGGGTTTCAAATTACTCAAATATCTAACAATACAAATGTATACAAATGATAGATTTTATAGATAGTTTATACTCTGTATTATTTACATAAATGAACCATGGTGAACATAACCACCTGTTTTGTTTTCAGACAGTTTAATATGACTTTCAAAAAAGTCCAGTACAAATGTTACTGGCACTCGTCAACAGCAGTTGTCACAGTTGCTAGTTGAAAATAGCAATTCTTTGTAGGCTAGGTCCCATTTAACGATATTCAGTTCGATCTTCATGGACTTCGAAGGCATCCTTTGAAGGATGCAGCCTCTGAATCAGGATACATCCGTTAAATTGCTGCATGTGCACTAACGTCTTGATTACAGCTCTAACTTTTTAGCGATTTTGATAAGGTTAAAAAAAATATATTATTTAATGTCTTTAAAAAAAGAGCAACATTTAATTCCAGATATTTATTATATAATTCACAGTTATAAATTAAGTATTTAAGGGTATTTTATAAATGTTGAGTAAAATTCAAACATTTTGCTTAGCAAAATATAAAATAGTAATATTTACAAATATTTGAAAATAAAAAATTGCTTCTGTTTTACAATTTAAGAACTACAAGGTAACATTCAGACAATACACTAAATCTATAAGATAGATGAATGGTACTGTGGCATCTTTTTCTACTTAAAATGGACTGAGGCAAAATGCTTACAGACATGAGAAGATGTGAATCTAACATGGACCATTCCCCCTGTCCGCTTTCATGTTACAGCGGCCAGATGTTGTACAGATGTTGCTTTTCATGTCGGGAAAAAGCCCATTGCCAATACAAGATGGGAAATATTGTCTGAACAATGATTGTAAAAATTTGCAAACCCCAGGAGAAAGTTGTTGTTGTGACCTTTTGTGGGGCAGTAATAGTTTATAAAGTGAGCTCAGCCATTGCGAAGCAAAGGAAATATGAAGCAGTCTTCCAATAAAACCTCCCCCACCTCCTTTATGACCCATTCACTACATTTCTGTTGAAAACATTCACTCGTACAAACTCATCATAGAAGTGTTTTGCAACACAAACGGCAGGGACAGGGCCAACATGACTGGAGTGAGTCGATCTGAACAAAGACTAAAGGAAAAGAACTGAGAAAGACAGACGGAGAGATTGCTGTAAAATTCCCACTGCAGACTGGAAAAGACCAAGAAGCAAAAATTAAACAAAGAGAAAAAGGCAGGAAGTAAATATAGCCCAGTTCTCAAGCAACATTCCTCCCTCAAACCCAAATATGCATGTAAAGGGAGGAGCAATGGAGCTTATTAGGAGAACACATATATCTTGCAAATCTACAAGCTAGGAAAAGGAAAAGTGCTTCATTTATCAGAAATACATTTTCTTTAATTCCTTAATCTGGCATGCAACACAAAAGGAAACGATGTAGAATTTTTAGACAATCATCATGCAATCAGGGAAAAATCATAAAAGTGATCCATACAGCTTGTGCATTATATTCCTATCTTGTCTACTGAAGCCATATAATAGTTTGGTGTAGAAAACAGCTACAAATTTAAGTCTTTAATCACTGATAAATAATCAAAATAATCATCTAAGTTACTTCCAGATACAAACATGGTCCGTCAACATCATAGACACAAAAATGGCATTGGATCAAAGCTATTGTATGAATTCAGAAGACGTACTGCACAATTTGTTTAGACTACTTTTATGGTGATTTTTATTGGATCGAATAACGAATACATTCAAATAAATTACACCATACAGGTTTGGAACAAAATTAGAGTAAATAATGACAAAACTAAAAAACATTATTTGATATTTGAAACAATCTAAGGTACAATAAATAAAAGAAGAAATTTTTTATGAAATCCGAGAGCTCTCTGACCCCTCCATAGACAGCTATTTAATTAACACTTTCAAGGTCCAGAAAGATAGTAAAGACATTGTTAAAATAGTCCATGTGACTGCAGTGGTTCATGCTTAATTTTATGAAGCAATGAGAATACTTTTTTTGCGCAAAAAACAAACAAAAATAACAACTTTATTCAACAATCTCTTCTCGTCTGTGTCATTCTACGCTGTTGACGTAATGTAAACAGTGCAGCACTATTGAGTTCTTCAGCAGAACGACAGCTCAGTGTAGTCACATCGACTATTTTAATGATGTATTTCCTACCTTTCTGGGCCTTGAAAGTGGTAATTAAATAGCTGTCTATGGAGGGGCAGGAGAGCTCTCAGATTTCATCAAAAATATCTTCATTTGTGTTCCGAAGATGAACGAAGGTCTTGAGTAATTAACATAATCACATAAAAATATTCTCTTACTTGGGTCATCAACAGGCAGGACAGGATGAGAAGGAGTTTTCGGTGCTTCAGTAGAGGAGCGAGCTGGGGGCAAGGGCTGGACAGAAGGCCCGACAATCACCCTGAAGATTCGTCTTTCATGTATGCCACAGTAGTGATGGTGAAGGTGGCAGGAATACAGGCCTTTATCGGAGTGCTGAATTTTATGGACGCTCAGGGAGAAATCCCCAATGGTGAAGGCATCAGTTGAGATGTTCATCTTATTCCGGAGAAAGAGCGGCCCGTACTGCCGGTTCTCTCCCGAGGCGTACATGTCGATGAGGCGGTCTGCTCGGTCACGGGTGACTCCAGGAGCCTGCCAATCCCAGTGGACCACCTGCTGCTGGCCCTCGTCCCTCTGACTGTCCGTCCACAACTGTCTGCGGTTCACACATGGAAGCACCACACTCTTCCCCACCAGAACCACAAACACAGATTTATCACCATCCCAGACACGCTTTTCCTTTCGAGCTGCAGAGATTGACATTTTTATGAAGACATTTAACAATATCAATAATATGTTTAATTTATATATGCTTTTCCAAAACTCAAGGTTGCATATCAGTAATTTAAAGCAAAACTGTCATTTTTTCGATGTTAAAATGCTTAAAATACTTCTTGTTCCAGTTAATGCAGAGACAGTTACAACAAAGACATTATCAGATTCATTTGTGACTCTGTGGCACTTGTTAAATTATTTGTGTAAAATTCAGGAAACATGTTTGAAATTCATCATTATTTTTGTACTCCACTTGGTGGCATAGAACTGACATGGAAGTACGGAAGACCATTTCCACCTCAAGGTCAAATATAAAAATGGTGAAATAAAGCCACATTGTGAGATATAAGGTCATGTTGTGATATTAAAAAGTCAGATTGTGAGATATAAAGTCAAATTGTGAGATAAAAGTCACAATACTGAGATATAAAGTCACATTGCAAGATAAAAGTCATAATTGTGAGAGAAAAAGTCACATTGTGAGATACAGTCACACTGTGAGATACAAAGTCACAACTGAGAAATAAAATGTCTCAAATGTGTGAAATAAAGTCACAATTATGAGACGTAAAGTCGCAATCACTTTTATTTTTTAATGGTTTACTTTGAGGCAGAAACCATTCTAGTGTTTTTCAGTATATATGTCAGGCTTATTCTCTTACGTGATTTAGTGATGTTGAGCTGGATTTGAATGGACTGGTGGACCTTGCAATAGTGGTGATGTAGGTTGCAGGTATAGATACCTTTATCATTCACATCCACATCTGCACAAACAAAACAGCAACACAAGAATGGCAGGTATTAAATATCACAAGTGAAAAAATCAAAAGAGTGACAGAAAAGGATGAACCTACTATTAATAACTAGTGAGAAGTTTCCATCACTGAAGGCATCTTTCGAAACAGTAATTCGGCCCTTGTTGTAGTCATTGTACAAGCGCTCCGTCCCCCCTGAGAACATATCTAAAATGCGCTCCACAGTGTAATCGGGTTGGTTCCGGATCAGGTCCCAGTGCACGACGCGCTGGCGGTCCCGCAAGCGATCCTGCCTCCAAACCATCCGCTGGTTATGACACGGCAGAACAACATCTGACCCGGCTGGAACAGTAAGGTTCCTCGCCTCCACAACCACACTCTGCATGCTGTTTTGTGCCCAGGCTAAAAAAGTACACACGTTACATTGCTTTATTTATTTGGGTTTATATGAAAAATACTGGAGCACTGCTTTCAAATAATGTCCATGTTTTGTTGCTCACTCACCACATGGTAAGATCAAGGCTGTGCAGACTGAAATGAGAACAAAAATACAAGCCGTAGAATTATAGAAGGTGTCATATTTCAACAATTTACTGAGATCATCTGAAGATAGAAATTTGACATTTGTCCTGTTGGCATTTCAACCACCAAAATCTGGCCCAAATCACTATTTGCATCGGTGCTCTTATTGTGAATACAGCTATGTTAAAACTTAGTTCGGAAGCGTAAAAGACTTATTACTAAATGTTTTATTTGCTGCTATGCCAACACAAATACATTTTGCAGAAAAAGCAGCACAGAGGATCCATTCATTCCCTTTCAGTCAGGCCTGTAATGTAGAAGATAAATACTAACTTTCTGAAGCCCTCTAAACAACCACTAAAAGTACACAGCAAAATATATATATATATATATATATATATATATATATATATAAAAAAAATCGATCCATCCAACAAGAAATAGAAAAGGTCAGTGACACAGTACATGGACAGTCAGCTATACCACCATTCAACGCTAGATGTGTGATCATGAGAAGAACACAAAAGGTGAATTAGTGAATTGCTAGTTCATTTTTTACAGTGTCTAATAACTAACAGTCTAAAAAAATGTCTAACAAGAAGCATTAAAAACTGTTGTCTTGCCACATTAAAAGAGTACAATTAACTGAATACCTATGTATAAAACATTTATATTTTATTAATTTATCAAAAAAATAAAAATAATAGAAGACATGCATTTATCATTTCCCCCCAATTTAAGGACATGCATATTAATTGTTTTATATATATATATATATATATATATATATAGAGAGAGAGAGAGAGAGAGAGAGAGAGAGAGAGAGAGAGAGAGAAGTAAAACAACATCGTTTACTATTGCTGATGCTACAGAATCACAGTGAGTCACTGACTCTTTCATAACTAAAATATGACAGACTTAAGTTAGAGTTAACCCCTAATTTACCACAGCACAACAACACACAATCAGATCAAGTTGTATAATTTAAAGAGATAAGGGGAGGGAAGGGGTTTACAAAGAGAGAAAAACAAAGCAAAAGAAAATATTTTAAATCTAAACCGTCTGCCAGATTATAGGCCTACATATAAACATATATTTCTGACACACACACACACACAACTGACCAAACAAAAAACAAAGTGAAGAATAGTTGGCATGACGCCAGCACGAGACGTTCTGCAAGACTTAAAATAATAATATAATAGAAAAGTTGATGCACAATACCACATTTACTATGAAGGATGCAACACAGAATACAATATTCAGTGTTGTGTAGGTGAAAATACCGTCGGAAAACAGTTTGAAAAAGCTAAAGTAAATTCGTCAACAACAAAAAAATCGTTTTAGTTACTTACTGAATGTCACAAGAAACATGTCCGAAAAGTGGTGAAGACAATTGTTAAATCTGGTGCGCGATGAAAGCGTGTTTCCATCAAAGGACTGTCACCTCACCTCATATGTTCGTCGACCAGCGACAGAAAACAAAATCTTCTGCTCGTCTGGACCACTGACATGCGCCTCCTCCAGAATATTAAACATGAAATACTAAACTCTCACACATTACCTGCAAATATTTCTTAAATTACACCGATTTTAACTATTTTTGCATAAACCTGAACGCAGCATCATATCTAATAAAAATGTAAACGGGCATTTCACAAAAATACCAAATAAAATAAAATTACCAATAAAAAAAAAAAAAAAAAAAAAAAAAAAAAAAACTTTAAAAACGTATTAAAACAGACAGTTTTTGATACATATATAAAAGTTACTTTAAACAACCATTTTATTATATTGGCAGCATTTATGACCGCATATTACTTGGAATATTTGCACTTTAATTTATTATAATTTATTAAATGTTTAAAAAATTATATTTGAATAAAAATATTTAATACATATAAAAGGTACATTAAACAAAAACATACGTTAAAATGGTGGAAAACCACATACATATATACGATATAATAACTTAGTAATTAATACAAGTAAAACCCTGTAATTATCTAAAAATATATATTAAAAAAAATAACGAAAGTAATCAAGTCTTCAATACTTTTTATTTTTTTTATTTTAGTAGTTGAGGCCTGTCCTGAGACTCAGGACAAACAATATTGAAAAAGAAATGACTAAATACTTCAGTAGACAGAGATGATTTGCTTCACCCTAGTGGTGACTTGAGAATATGGTTTCTAAAAAATAATTTTTTTTTAAATAAATACATTTAAAAAAAGGTAGACATGGAAATGATTTGCTTCACCCTAGTGGTGACTTGAAAATATAAAATAAAAGACACAGCTCAGAAAATGGAGATTAAACAATACGCTCTTAAACAATACACAACACCAGGAGGTGAGAGGTGAGGCCTTTTATTGCAGTAATAAGTACATATGCATGACGAGTCTGTGGACTTCAAGTCACTGTTTCACTCCAGATGCAGTATTGGTAGACTGAATAGTATTATGAGAAGACAAGTCAAAAATATTAAAATTACACAGATGTTAATTATTTCTTTTAGACTGACTCAGTCTGACATAGACTTTGGGTGCCGTCCATTCATCTGCGGCTTTCTTCAGTCCAGCTCGTCTAACGATTCGGGCAAGATCTCTCTCAAACTTAGCCTGTAAAAAAAATGTAATGGCATGCATTTATAATTATAGCACTTGTTAATGTTTTAAAAATGTTTGATGATAAAGTTGGCAATCAAGGCTTCCATTAAGCCAGCAATATATAATCCCCCCTCAATCTGTTCACCAACCGATTCACTAACTTGTTTTCATCCTCAGCTAGTTAATATTGTTTCTAAGGCTAAATGTTCAAGCTGTGAGTCTGAGGTCATCCGAACTCATCTTTTTAAGGAAGTGTTTGAAGTCTTTGAGGCCAGCTGTAACAGCTATTATTAACAGTTCTCTAGCGAATGGAATTGTCCCTGCTAGATTTAAACAGTTCACCCTCTGCTTAAGAAACCCCATCTTGACCCCTCTACCTTCAAAAATTTTAGACCTATCTCCAAGTTGCCTCTTATTTCTAAGCTCTTAGAGAGAGTCATACATTGTCAGTTTAATACCTACATTAGTATATCCAATAGTTCTGATACTTTTCAGTCTGGTTTTAGATCAATGCACAGCACGGAAACTGCTTTGTTGAAGATCAGCAATGATCCTCGATACCGGTTAGCACACAGTGCTTGTCTTGTTGAATTTAAGCACTGCTTTTGATACAATCAACCATAGTATCTTGTTACATCATTTGGAAAAGGTGGTGGGTATTCAGGGTGTTGCCTTGCAATGGTTGGCCTCTTATCTCAAAGACAGAACCTTCTCAGTGAGCATGGGGAAGTCTTCTTCATCAGTTGCCCTATTATGTGGTGTGCCCCAAGGATCCATTTTAGGCCCGCTTCTCTTTTCAATTTATATGCTGCCATTGGATGGCATTTTTAAGAAATATCGGATCTCCTACCACTGCTATGCTGACTATACACAGTTTTATCTACCGGCAAAAACTGACAGTTCTTATCCCTTGGACGTACTGTGTGACTGTTTTGAGATCAAATGTTGGATGGCTAATAATTTTTTGCTATTAAATGAAAGCTAAATTTTTATTTTAGGCCCATCCAGGTCTTCATCTCCTTTTAATTTAGGTTCTATCTCCGCCAGTGTTCAACCTAATGTAAGGAATCTTGGGAAAATTTTGAGAAACAAATCAGTTCAGTGGTAAAGGCCAGTTTCTTTCATTTGAGATCGATTGCGAAATTAAAACAGTTGTCGTCTCCAAAAGATTTAGAAACCGCAATCCATTTTAGCAACTTTACACTGGCTTCCTGTTAAGTTCAGAATCAATTTTAAAGTTGCAGTTGTGTAACTTTGTATGGCTCTATCTGGTGTTGCACCAAAATACATAAGTGACCTTCTGATTCCTTACACTCCCCAAAGAACTCTTAGGTCTTGTAATGAGCTTCTTTTAATTGTCCCACGTTTTCACTGTAAAACTAAGGGTGGTCGGGCCTTCTCTGCTGCAGCACCTAAACTCAATGTGAGGTCTGCTCCTTCATTAGCCAGCTTTAAATTGGCTCTTAAATCTCATCTGTTCTCTCTGGCTTTTGATTAGATCAATATTGATAGATTTTCTATATTTATTATTTGGATTGTATTGGGTCTAATGTGTTTATATTGTGTACCTGCCTTGTTTCTTTTCATGCTCTCTTTTTATAAGCACATTGTCTTACTGTACAGCACTTTGGCGTAACTCTGTTGCTTTTAAATGTGCTATAGAAATAAAATTTGACAAGTCAAATTAGTCAAGTCAAAACTCTAATATGTAACAGACGCTAATTGTATAATATAAATTCTAATTGTAACATTATTTATATATGCATGTATGTGTATATATTTATTTACTGTGTGTGTGTGTGTGTGTGTGTGTGTGTGTGTGTGTGTTAGTTAGATGGCTAACATAACTGACCTGTTTTTTCTTCCTCCTGACATCTTTCACCCTCCTCCTAAGGAACTTGGTCCGTTTTAGCAGCTTCTTGTATTTGTGCCTGTTCATCTTCCTTCGTCGGATTTCCAGCACATTCTTGCAGTTCAGTGGTGTTGAGCTTTCCCCATCCTCCAGTAATGGCACCACACACGGAGGCAGCACCATGGATTTTCCCACAATCTCAACTTCTTCCAGAGGCGGAGAAGCATCCAGCAATGGGGGGAGAGAGTAGCGCAGAGAAAGCCAGCTTTCCAAGGGTGAAACTGATAGTTTACGGGGCACAAGAACCTCCTCTAACTCTGGCTCAAGAGGTGTCCATAGTTTGGGTGGAAATTTGTTGTCAGCAGCTGAAGTGAAGCATCTGTTTAGTGTATAGTGAAGTGCTCTGAAACGGGTAGAACGACATTGTTGCAAAGCACTGCATAATACCTGGCACTGGTTCGACAATGAACCTAAAAAAAAAAAGGTATAGGACATTGTACAACAATTATCTAAAAAACATTATAATAATGAAATGCGTTAATGGTACAAAATGTAATAAGCTTACCAGACACAAGCAGGTTCAGCCGTGAAACCACCCTTGGAAGAAACATGGTTTAAAGTCCTATGGCTGTTGCAGCCTCAAGAGCATCATGGACTGAAAATATACAAAACACACAGTTATGTAGCTTCCAAATAAGCGTTTCTTCAACCAAAGGCATTTGTGTTGCAAGAGTTGATTTTTACAGAATTTAACATTTTCTTTGCTATATGAAGGTCACATTACATCTCTAAGACCTTTTACAATTTTTATTTACCTTTTAATTTATATATTTAATTGTTTCACACTTGTTCCAGACCCAGTTTTTTTATTTTGATTCTGATTTTATACTGAGAATCCATCATAATTGTATTAAGCTTTAAAACCAACAGCTTTGCCACAAACAGTCTTTTCAAAGCTAGTGTCCTTTTTAACAACGAAACAATTATGTCTATTAAAGTTAGCATTAGCAACAGCAAACACTACAATTAGTGTAAAACTAATAAACTCACTGGACGTTTTTTTTTTTTGTCTCTAAAGAGTCAAAACTGATATGCTGACAGGAATGTCACAGTACTACACTCTACATAACACTACACAGCAGAGGAAGGTCTTTCATTGAAACCAGTAGCAACTGTTAGCTAGCTTCATGGCTTAAAACGATAACTGTTAGTATCGCTGGAAAAAACTAATATGTATAATATATATATATATTAATACATCTGTAAACAAGTAGGCAACTCTTGTGCTCGATTTAAAAAAAAAAACATCCCATCGGATTACATACCTCGCCAGTTCAAAATGTTCAATGTGACTCCGTCTACTTCCGGTCCATTGAATTATGGTGGTTCCCCCTACAACAAATGTAACCTCCAAAGGGTTCCGGCCCAGACCTGAGTTTGAATCTGCTATTTATTCATTTAAGACTGAAGTCTGTTATCAGATCAGTACGGTTGTTGTGCGAAGTTTAAACAACATCACATCAAAATGTGGTAAAATATGAACGGAAATGTATCATTGTCATTGCTTAGCGTGGATAGAAACTAATGAAATATCCCAATATCTCAAATTAAAAAAATATCTGTTAAAAAAAAAAAAATAGAAAATTACAATTGTTTTTATAAATCAATTTCTAAAACAATGTTGCATTTTAAAAAAGAACGAGTATCTTTGTCACATCTTGCTATTTCACTTGTTTCTCCTGAGGGTGGCGCGGTTTCCCAACCATCTGAAACCGTAGCGTTGATCACAATCAAAGACAAAAACAAAGGAAAACTGCACAGTGATTGTGATCAACGCTATATATATATAAACATTTGGAATACACACACACACACACACACATATATATATATATATATATATATATATATATATATATATATATATATATATATATATATATATATATATATATATATATATATATATATATATATATATATATATATATATATATATATATATATATATTTTTTATTTTATTTTATTTTTTTTTTTTTTTTTTTTTTTTTCATTTATTCAAGAATATATACATCATTAATCAACTTACTTAATGAATGTTTCTTGAATAAATATTGCCACTTGTTTCATATAAACATGATACTCATTTATGTATAACTTTAGCTGATGGCACCATAGCACATTCCCTGCTTATGCAATACAAATGGTCTGTTGCATGTCCCGTGTCTTTGGTTGATCCAAAATGCAGAACTCTGAACATGAAGGTTGTGAACTGTCTGAACTCACTATAAATATGCTGGAATTTGGAACAGAATCAAGGACCAGGATATCTGAGTCAATTTATATTTGATATTCCCCTGGAGAGATAAACAGCTAAGATGAATATATAGCTAATATTAGATCCACGCTGTCTCATCCGTGAATATCTTAGATCATTCATCTGTGACAGTAATATTACTTGCAGAGCCATGTTATTTAAGTAAAGGGTTTTGCCAAGACTGTCTGTCATTAAAATTTGTGTGGCCAAAAAAAAGCATGTGACCAGAAACACCCACAGAACTGTCATCACTGTAAAGTAACTATAATTAAAGTCTTATTGTTTTTATAAGCCTTATTTATAAGTTTAAATTGAGTACATTGAATGTCCATCAGTACAATAAGAATTGAAAGATAAAAAGTAAAATTTATAATAAAAATAAAACAGATAAATGTGTGTGTTTTTAAGAAACAAATAGCAGAGGTGGTGTTAGTTTCGCTATCTGTAAAGGTAAATAAACATCTGGAATAACTAGTCCTACAGGATGTACATGAGTCTGCAATGGATATTTACTGTTGAAAACAATAAAATAACTTTAGTTGTTTTTTTCAGGTGGGTTTATTATTAACCAATGGGTATCTTCAATAAGGTAGTCTTTTTTTTATGCCAAAACAGCATAATTGACAGAAATACCAGTGTCAACAACCCTCAATGATCCACTTATCAGTACATAGTTAAAAGGTGAGCGGTTAAAATGTCATACCTTCCTCCCCTCACACACCCCCTCTTCTCATAGGCTGCTCTGCTCATAGCAGCTTGTCTGTCCAATTACTTTTTTACGTGCCTGAGTACTGGACATGGTATCATATTCACTCTAAAATTAACAAAATATATATTGCAGGAGTCTTCACCATTTTAGCTTGTCTATTTAGGCAAATTAGGCATTAGGTATTTTATATAACATATTCCAACACATATTTATGTAATTTTCTGATTTTTCAGAGGATGATCAACAAGCATGTTTTCCAATATTTCTTCATTTTGAAGAACTGAAGGTTAGGTGAATATTGCTTATTTAAAATAACCAAATAGCCATTCATTTCAAAAGTTTACAATTTACATGGCTCGTTGACACCTAAGTCTGGTTATTATATAAATATTTTAATTTCACCTGTTTGGGTATTTCAAAAAACACTGATAAACAACCTTTAGAACATAATACAATAAAATATAATAACATGATAAATTGCCATTTGCATTTAAAAAGTATTGTTGATATAATAAACTAAATGAAAATAAATTCACTAAATAAAATTATTGACTGTGTGATTTTTTTTTCGTATTTAACCTTTTATATTGTATCATGATACGCATGATATTATGAAGCAGTTTAATTTTACAGTTTTGTTTGTGGATGAACCGTTGGCGTGACGTCATGGACGACACCCCCGTCCAGCCCCTATGACGTCATCCAGGGTACTTCTCAGGTTCTGCGTTATCCGGGTTTTTAATGCTAGAGAAGCCGGTGGTGGAGCATCGTCAGGCCGCTGGCCCAAGTGACTGCATTTTTTTGTTTTTATTTAAAGTCTAACGTTTTGTGAGGTACAATGGCTCTTTGAAATGGCGCAGAAAGATACGTTGTTACATCTCTTCGCAGGGGGGTAAGTGCAAATGATTTTTTTTTTATCCATATGAAACCGAGGATGACGGTTGCCAGGCTGGAAGGTCGAAACCAGCTTTAAGCGGACTGCAGTGGCTTTTACTGAATGTCACACTCATATCAGAAGAGAAACCAATTTTAAGACCGTGTTTCTGTTATTAATATCTCTTCTGTGATATTTCGGAGACTAGTTTAAATGAAGACAGCTCTTGTTAGCTTTTAGCTAGCGGCGAAACTAGCCTGAGCAGCATCTATTCACGCGACCGACTCAAATTAAAATAGATAAGCGAACAGGTTTAGTGCTCAAGACACATTCATATAATATATAGTAATACTTTTAGTAACTGTTGTAAAATAATAGCTGAAGGGTATAAACTTTATTTCAGTCTAGGCTGTCAAAGACAGAACAGTGAGGCGTTACGTAATTATGACATGATCCACGAGACGAGAACATCTCTCGCGAGCTCTTCATGTGCTACTGTTAAAATGTGAAATATGTGTATGTGCCTGTGTAGTGTAGCTTTAGGAAATAAATAACTAAATTATCGTCATTGCAGAGCTTTTTTGCTTTAGCAACCTTTAAATGTTTTTTAAATGGAAGCGCCTTGCTTTACAATGAACATGTATCCAAGGTCGTTCCGCAATTATTTACGTCCTACAACAAACCGTATTTAATATCAGTACTCATCTACTACTAAACGACTGATTGATTTATTGTTATTTTTCACTTGTGTATGTGTCACTTTCTCAATGGTATGGGGACGTGTTGTATGAGAAGTGTCTGTGTTTTATGCGCATTTAAATGCGTTGCATTTGCGCAGGCTGCTCAATGTCACTTGCTCTCAGTAAAATGTGGCTGGGGAAGTGCTTGGCTCTTTCAAGGACAGAGAGATTCATACCCATGTCAAGAATGTATACTAGAATCATGAATGTAGGACAGTAAACGTATGACAGTTATTTAAAATGACAATTGAAATGTACGTGTCTGCTGGCTAAAGAGCTCCAAAAGTATCCAGCTGCAGAACTGCATCAGCAGGGAAACACTTTACAACATGTTACACATATGTATTTATATTTTTAAATTTAAAAAACTGTCTAGTTGTAGCCTATATCATTGAACTAACAATAAGCGATTGTATCCTTTAACATTAAACGTGATTTAATAGGGTATGTTTTAAAATATTGCTCATTGTACATTATGGTATCTATGCATGTATGAACAGAAAAGTGACTATTACTTTTTATTATGTTAAATATTGTAGATATCGATCCAATCAAAATCCATGTGAACACAGCTCATATTTAATAAAAGAACATTACATCTGAAACTGCTGGCACTTCAAGATTTTTGATGGATTTGTTTCATGTGTTTTCATAAGAGTTTTTTGTTATGCAGCAAAGCAATGGAACATTTGAACGTTGACAATCCCAAAATATTATGATTCCTCCATAAAATATGAAGGCAGCTATATTTTTTCATCTATGCAGACCCATTTATACAGTTTGTAAAATTATGAAGTGATATTATAAAGTCGAAATATTGCTCCAGAATTCAAATATTATTGGCTTGTATCTTACTGAAGGCAAAATGTGATTTAAAATATTGTTTTTAAAGTATTTTATTATTTGTATTATGGTGAGTGTATATTTTTCTTTTTAATTTAGACTATATGATGGCTTTTTAATTATATAAAATATATTTGTATAGCTCATAATACATATAATTTGTTATGAAAATAAATACAGCAGCTTTACAGAATATAGTACTTTTTGATTAAGCAAGCCAAAGGTGATGGTGGTGAATAAAATTCCCTAAAAGTGAGGCTACAGCACAAATACTACTATTCTAAATTGTGAATGTTGCAAAGAAGCAGATATGACCATTTTAAATGTTTTTTTTTTCTTGCTGTTAAAATGTTAAACATTTCCAATGAGCCTGATATATGTTTTACCACATCTGGCTTTTACATGATGCCACTTATAATTTCAGTTATATAACTTATAAGAATAAGTTAATCATTTTAGTGCCATTTAGTTAACAAACTGACAAAGTTTTGAGCTTAATTACACATTAATTCAGGGGACTTGTTGTGAAGGGCACAGACATCTGCATGTTTGTTTTATACAGCTATACCACATTATGTAATCATGCCCCAGGCTTTGTTTGTCTGTTACAAAAAACATTACCCTTGGTGTTCTGCGAGCTGGATCACTTTATGAGAAGGCAAGCTGTGTAGAAGAGACTTGCATCAATGCTGGGCTTAACGCTTTTGGTCGAGGTCGAGGACGTCTGCCCTTGTAACTGAATGTGCTTCTCAGACAGATTTGTGGTTAATCTGTCCCTTACTTTCTGTCCTGAGGTCAGAGGCATTGTGCTCTTCACATGTCTTGTACTTCTCCAGCACAACCTGGGACCTGTGTCAACATGTTGTGACTTCCGTGAAACAGGATCTGTGATCACAATTAATTTGCCTCAAGTCTCACTAGAAATAAACAAGCTACACAGCAGGTTATTAAGTGTAATTACTGTGCACATTTTTGTTTTGTTTTGTTTTGTTTATGAAAGCCTTGCAGGTTGGACTGGATTTTTCCCTGCTTCATTGTCTAGCCTTTTCTTTCATTTCTCATTTATTTACATGGTCAGGCTCATCTCAGTTTTCTTTGATTTGATTTTAGAGCCAGGGTAATATAGGTCACAGTGCAGAGCTCCAGTTGTTTAACTTTGTAATGTGAATTACGATCAATTTCACCTGCGTCACATTGTATAATTTTGATGAAGTTGAAGTTTGTTTTCCTTGACCTCACTCTTATACTCTTGACTCTTACATAAGCCAGGGAGATTGTCCGCAAGCATTGCTGACGCGCACGCTTATATTTGCGTCTAAAGTTTAGTTTGAACTGGATTTGTTGCCTCAAACAGCAAGTGTAATGGCAGCCTTTATCAAATTTTGTAATTGCAGAAGAAGATTTAGTCTCTTTATCTAATCTGGAGGTCCTCAACCTTTTTTGGTCCACAACCCAATTTGTATGTTCCAAAAATCTTGTGAACTTACATTATTACTAAATCTTAAATCTATAAATATTCAGTACCATTCAAAAGGTTGGAATGGGTAAAATGCTTAATCAAAATGCAGTAAAAATTACTATTTTAAATAACAGTTTTCTATTTGATTATATTTTAGAATGTAATTTATTCCTGTGAAGCTATATTAAGAACAGTTGCTGCATGTTTTTGTGGAAACTGATTTTTTCCCCCCGAACATTCTAGGATGAATAGAAAGTTCAAACGGACAACATTTATTTGAAATGGCAATCTTTTGTAACATTATAAGTGTCTACATTTCTTAAGACATTTAAAGAAATTTAGACACTTGTGTTACAAATTATTGATTTTATATAGAACTAGCAGTCACAGTTGTTTTGCTTTGTTTACAGATGTGGTGGAACTGTAGGTGCCATCATGACCTGCCCCCTGGAGGTGATAAAAACCAGACTACAGTCATCTGGCCTTACCCTCAGACCTATTTTTCAGGTCCATTTGGGCACATTCAACGGTGCCGGCGTCATTAGGCCGGGACCTGTCACCCCTGGCTTGCTACAGGTGTTACGGTAAGCAATAAAGTACAAATAATATGACATCATCGTCCACACTGAACATGAATGTGCCAACATGAATGAGTGTGTAGATCCGAATGGGGTAGCCACATTTGACGTCTGAAGTCCGTTATCTGAATGCATTTAGCACTGAATTTGATCTTCTACATGAAAGCAGATTAAAGCAACTCTTATCCTGCTGTTAGCTGCTGCTGTTGATGATGATGATGATGAGGGGGTGTTTAACTGCCAGTTGCAGGCGACCTTATATAAAGGCAGAAGAGTTCACAAGTGTTCTCTGTTAATGTCTATTTTGGGTAGTTGGGCACAGCATGGCTCTCAGGAACGGGCACTGTCACATGATGCCTTCTTGCTGTGCTCGGATTACTACCCGCAAACACAAGGTGTCTCTGAGGGAATGTACGGATCTACGTGACTCCACACTTTAAGAGAGACATGTCAATTTACTTGAATGGGTTCAATATCTACCTTGGTAAAAAGGACACCATGTCTGGCCTTTTATTCTTCACGAGGAAGCATTTGCATTGTGACTCATTTTTCATTGTTTTCAGTTTAAGGCCAAGTAATTAAGTAAATATAGGCTATTTGAATGGTTTTTCCTTTTAGGAAATTATATATTATCAACCTGTGATGAGAAACAGCACTTAAAATCAACTTTGCGATTAAATGTTATTTCACTACTGTCCACATTCAGTATTTAGCTGCTAAGGGGGGTTTAGTGTCATATGGGTGGATCATAAAGGAAATGTGTCACTACTTTTGCAGCATGATTGCAGTGTTCAAAACAAGCTGCAAAACTGGATTATAAACTGATATTGTGCAATCTGACTGAAATAATAATCCACAAATGTGTATCTGTCTAAATTTCATCTCTCTGTCCTCATCAGATCAATCCTAGAGAAAGAGGGACCAAAATCTCTATTCAGAGGATTGGGTCCAAATCTTGTTGGTGTTGCACCCTCAAGGTAATGGTTCAATTCAGTTTTGTGCAGATCAAAAAGATTAAGAATATAGTGTCATGGTTAATTTATATCAAAGTTAACCTGTAAAGTGGATTTTTTTCCCTCTCCCCCTAGTCAGCCTCAGAGGTAATTTTAAGACTGTCCAGTAGTTAAATTAACATGCAAAACGATTGTCAGTACTGCGTTTGCCTCATTCTTTGGCAAAGGATTAGTGACATGAATATTGACAAGTCATAAAATAATAAAGATACAGTTTATGACGTGCAAACTTTTTGTTGGATACTATTCAATAGTAACTTTTTTTTTTTACATAAACAAATATTTTTGAACAAGGAAAAGGACTTGTTTTTAAAATAACAAGTAATTACATTTCTTTGACGTTATTTAAATTTTTTTAATCTCATTGTAAAAAAAATTCTTAATAACTATACCTTTCCTTGTAGTTTTCAATTTGAATTGGGAAAAGTTTGTGTAAAGATAACTATTTTGTCACTCTTTTTCTATATACTTATCTACAATGTTGATAATAATAATAATAATAATAATAATAACTTTTTATTCATAATATAATAGTATAATTTCTCCATAACAATAACCATACCTTTCCTTGTAGTTTTTACTTTGAATTAGGAAAAGAATGTTGTGTTAAGATAAGATAAAAAGCGACAAAATTCATAGTCGTAACAATAATAATTATAAATTGTTATTATTATTGAGAATTATTCTCAGGAACAATAGCCATACTTTTCCCATTCTAGCCTACTTAATTAGATTAAATATTACTTATAAGCAGGCTAGAAATATTTTTTTCAGGCTTGTATACTGCTGTTATTGTTTAGTCATCATGTCCCACAGTCATCATGGCAGTAGATCTGGTTGCTTATTCAGCTCTTTGTGTGGTCTGTTCCAGACATTTAGCAAAGAGAACGAACTGCACTGTCAGGAACTCACTGCAAGCTGTTTGCCTAGATAAAACATTGGCAGCCTTTCAATGCGAATATCCCTTTTTCTTATTAAAATTAACTTTGCAATGTCATGTGTGGAGAGAGGAAGCAGGGGGTGTTGAGTTCAACAGAATAAAGGCACTGATTTACTATTTCTGTTGTCTTCAGGGCAATCTATTTCGCTGCTTATTCAAAGTCAAAAGAGACTTTCAATGGCATCTTTGTGCCGAACAGTGGAGTCGTCCACATGTCCTCTGCAGGCTTTGCAGGTGAGGCCTTAAGGTTGTTGGAACATTTATGCAACATTGTCCATATTGTTTCCCAGAACTTGAGTGAAATGTATGCAACTGTTTGATGCTTACAAAGAAAACTGAGTGTTTGGATACCTAATTGCCTTGTTTTCCTTTCAGCGTTCATCACAAACTCTCTAATGAATCCCATCTGGATGGTCAAAACACGGATGCAGCTTGAGAGGAAGTATGTTAATGCTATAGAGTTTCACCCTGCTTTACTTTCAACAGGGAACTTGCATGAGGGCATGACACATTAATTGTATTAGATTATGGCCCATTTGCATGTGAGATGTAATGCATCCCCAGATACTGTGAGGATAATGAGTTTTTTAGGATGGGGATGTACAACCCATTAGGACAGTCTTCCTATTACGCAAACATCATGATGATTAGCATGTGATCCAGTCTGCTACAGTACAAATATCCACCTTGACGCACCAGTTGAGGCTTAGTAAGCATGTTCTATATTTGTGCTATAAAGAGTACCAGCAGTCGACTGCTAGGGTCAGATGGGAGAATTATATCAGGTGGTACTCTCTGAAAATAGTCTGCCATTTAATTCTCCCTTCCACCCTACACACCAACCACATTGTGCAATGCAAATTAAAGTTACAAGTGAACATTATGAAGTCTTTGACCTTGATGTTAGTATTCATGCTGGATCAATGCCTAAACTAAGGTTTGAAATCAGATCTGTTACCTCACAGTTAAGCATGTTAAATTCTTGACTTTTGTAATCAATTTCTTCCTGATCACCTGACCGACTGTCTCTTTGTCCTCCAGGGCACGTGGGGAGAAGAAAATGAACGCATTACAATGTGCACGCTACGTGTACAAGACCGAGGGTATGCGAGGTTTTTACCGGGGCCTGACGGCGTCGTACGCTGGCATCTCAGAGACTATGATCTGCTTCCTCATTTATGAGACGTTGAAGAAGTACCTAGCGCAGAGTCGATTCACCACGCCTGCCACCGACACAGAAAAAGGGGCTTCGGATTTCCTGGGCCTCATGTTTGCTGCTGCATTCGCCAAGGGTTGCGCCTCCTGCATAGCTTATCCTCATGGTAGGTTGTTATTACCTGTCAGCCAGCATAAACCAGCATCAGCCAGTCTATGTCTAAATATATACATGGATTGCTTCCTCTATAGCATTGGTTCCCAAACTGGGGTACGTGAGGTGACGGGTATGTGAACAAAATGCTGAGTTTTTCCGTTAATTTAATTCCCAATTTAATTTAATTAATTTTCCTGTTAATTTAATTCAAAACTGAGTGACCGCATCCACACAAGCAGCATGCACATGATGGGTTTCATGCAGAATATAGCAAATCGTGCTACATTACTGCTGTTCTCGACAATGAACATTTGTAAAAGTGTGGTTTTAGCACAAATATAGACACAAGCTGTGCATAGTGAGATCGATTTAAGACTTAAATGCTCTTTGATACAAAAACATACCCTGTGTGAGTTTGTTTTATTGTTAATAATATATTATACGAGCAAGAATGTATTTTTCCTGAATAGCCACAGGATTGCAAATGTGACATTGATTTTATACAACAGTTTAACAAAATAAAAAGGTAATGTAATATTAGGTGACGTACATTTTAAAGTAGTGTCAATATTGTTTGCTCTATTTTGCAACTAAATAAGTTCCAACGGAAGCCACAGCAACACAAATCAGTGTTTCGTTACTAGTGAACGAATCTGCAGCCTTGAATGAATCTGGAGTTGATTCAATGACCCATTCATAAATACAGCCACTTGCTTTTTTGAATGAATGAATAAAAATGAATGACTCCCTCAATAAGAGAGTGACTTGCCGCCACCTACTGGCGGTTTTAGATATTTAAAAATATTACTTTGTTTTTACCATAATTTCTCTGTTGAACTTTTTAATTTAAAACATTATCTCATAACATTATTTGTGCCATTGTAATTGCATTCATGCCATCCACTGTAAAACTTTTGGGAACCAATGCTCTATAGCAATAAGACTCTTGCATTTTTAAGGCAGGACAAGGAGTGCATGATAAATGCAGTGAAATAACAAGATTTTAATGGATAAAAAACAAAAATAAGGATTCACACAAGATGCAGTTATTCCTAATGGGATAAATTGATCAAATAAAAATGTCCAAGTCATATTTAAGTTTAAAATAAAGAAGAAAATGATACATACAGACACAGTGGATCAAAAGTGACAATGTTGTTTGGTTTTTTTTAGCTGTATTTTTGATCACATAAATGCAGTCTTGGTGAGCACAAGAGACTTTTTATGTATAATATGTATATGTGTGTGTTTGATAACATTTTCAGGAAAATTTAGATTTCTCATTACTGTAATGAAAAACAAGAGTTTTCTGTTCTTTTTACCTCTCCTTCGTACTTTTAATGACCAAACTTTCCTGGTGTGTGTTCCAGAGGTCATTCGGACGCGACTCCGAGAAGAGGGAAGCAAATACAAGTACTTCTTTCAGACGGCGCGCCTTGTGGCGGTGGAAGAGGGCTATGCGGCTTTTTACAGAGGACTCATTCCGCAGCTTATCAGACAGATCCCCAACACAGCCATAGTGCTGTCCACATATGAGCTCATTGTCCATCTGCTGGGTGAACCCTCCAAATGAAGCTGCACACAACAAGCGCACAGAAAATACTTTGAAAATACTGCAGCTAACATGAACACAATAGAATCCATCGTGGACGGGATGTTCTTTTGAATTACCCAAAGACTTTAAACAACTTTTTTAAGTTGAATGCATATGTTATCAGAACTGTTTTGCTTGTTTGTGTGTTATGTAAATGGCGCATATTGCATAGCTCTTTGTGTATACTGTATCAGTGTACAGAAAAGGTCATCTGAATATACAATTTAAGTTAACTAAATTATTCTTATTATAAGTAGCAGTGTTTTGTTGCAGTCCATTGAATTCTTTGGATCTATGATATGGTACATGTCCAAAGGTTTTGGAGTTAATCATTAGTGCATCCAGGTTTTATGTTCTTGGAAGGAATGGAAATGATACTGAAATGAGGGCGTAGAATAACTTTTTAGGAGCCGACATGCTCACGTTGCAATATTTTGTAATACTTTCCTGCTTCGTGACACCTAGTAGCATTCTGGAGTCTGACCAATTAATTCCATTCACCTCTTTACTAGAAATGTTTCATCTGTTTACTGTACATGTAAAGTTGTTCAACTTTTACAGAAAAGGGGGGCCTTTGCATATGCTACTGTTGGTTTAATTAAATAAATTATAAAAATTGTTTTATTTTTTGTTTTTGTTGGAAATGCATAGTTGAAATGAGCCACATAAATAAATGCACCTTTTTAAAGTCTATCGGGATGAGTTTATGATTGTTAGAAGGAAAGAGTCAATCCCAGCTGTTTACAACATGAAGTTCCAAAACAAGAACATGATCTGTGAGCCTACTAGTAGTAGATGTCTTATCTCATGTGCCACAATGCTGTACACAAAGTGACAGGCACGTATGAATCATTTGTAACGTGGAAGATAATGATCAAGTAATGTCAACATTATGTGCTTTTAAGCATGTAATCATATGTTGTTTACGACTGAACTTATGATTACTGATACAATACTAAATTTAGACATAAAACTTTAAGGTGACTGAAAGATGAGAATGCACTGTTAATATGTTGTGTAATATGTCTCTGTAAAGCTTATTGAACTTGTCGTTACATACGTTGCCCCAAGAGGGCAGTTTTATGCTATATAAACCTTCTGTTTAAATTCACTTTGTTGAGCAGGCAAGATGCCTGGTCCTTTTTATGCACAGCATACAGTAGCAATTATAAACTCCAAAGAAGGAAACAGATCGAATACAGATAAATCTAATGGTTTAATGTCAAATAAAAATTTTGCTTATATAGTGTGTGTGTATATATATATATATATATATATACTGTGAAATAGTAAAACATTTAATTACTGTGCTGTTGTCATTGTTATTGCATCGGTTAATTTTATATTTATATTTTAATACTTTTTAAAATATTTTAATTATATATTTAATTTAATTATATATAATCTATAGTTTTAAATCAAGTTCAATAATAAAGTAAAATAAAGTAATCATTATTATTAGTAGTAGTAATAGTAGTATGTTTAGAATGGTTGCACAAAGTCCAACTTTTATTTTGACATGTCTTGATTCCGCTCTCATGACCTGGATATGACCATGTTGTAGATTGACGCGCGCTTCTGTTGCCGCATGACCTACTCCAGCGTGCGTTTCTTTTGAATAACACTACTGTCAATATCCCGTTTTGCAATGGATGCCTTTAACCAAATATTACTACAGTACCCGCCATTTGTAGTCGGTGGTGTCGGAGCGACGGCGATTGCTGCAGGAGGAGCGCTGATCTATAGAATTGCAACCAGGTATTGTAACCCTGCCCATAAGATGTCGCTGGGCCTCGTATAGCACGAGTATCTACCAAGGGCTATGATATACATTGCACTTGAACGATTGCTTTTCACGATTCGCTACAATTAACATGTCTCGCAGCAGTATTTTCATATATCAGCTCTGCAGATAAAAAGCGTGTGCACGCACTCAGCCAGTGAGCGGCGCGCGCTATACAAACAAGCGCGCGAGATTTCGTTCAATGACTTCAATAGTTTCCACCAAAAATGTCATAGTACTACTGTTATTGTTACTTCTGTAAAACAACGATACATCAATTTACGAATGAATCATATTTTGTCTAGACTATACCAACTTATCAAGGTATTCATTTACATCTTTTAATTGTCTATGGAGTAGTTAGATATGTAAGGCTTTTCCTGGATTCTAATTCATTCAAATGTCTGCCATTTCATTCAAAATCATGCAATTACTTGCCTTGATGTTATCACAGGCAATTTAATCAAGTCCTTATCAGCTCTAAAATGAGTCAATGAATCAAATTAAAATCAATCAAACTACATTCATGCTACTGTTAGGTATTCAGTCTCAAGTCCTGAGACACTGATTGTGCTGTTTTGCGTTAGATTCAAAGTTTAGGTTTTCCATTAGTTTCCAATGAATGTCTTACCTGTCCCATGAAAATGGATGCAACCAAAACCACTGGACTATAAGGACATAAGCTGAATAAAACAATTGACATTTTTCAAAATGTATAAATCTCAGAAGAAGTGTGATTCATTAGATGAATGCACTACTGTAGAGTTTGATTGGATGCACAGCTTTTGACATCAGCAAATAAAAATATGGAAGCATTTTCTCTTTTCATTTATTTTAAGCTATTAATGGTTATATATTTATTTACTTTTGCCTTTAGCTTTTTAACCCCAGATCTCTGCAGAACAGACCGTAGTGGAAGAACTGTTCTGTCAGGTCATGTTAATGGAATTACAGTTTTTCTTGTGTTATTAAGGCATAGTAACTTGCGGCAGTTCTTCTAAATCTGACCCTTTTTATTCTGCAGGAAGAAACCAAGTCATGTCCAAGTGAATTGTTGGTTCTGCAATCAGGACACAATTGTCCCCTATGGGAACAGAAACTGCTGGGATTGTCCATACTGTGACCAGTATAATGGCTTTCAGGAGGTATTGGCATTATGTTATGAGATTTGTTTGTTCTGTGTAGAGGTAATGTTTTTGAAAAGACTGTATTACATGTGTATATTTATACACTAAAACATTTATAACATTATTTAATGTTATGAAAGAAGTCTCAGAAAAGCTGCATTTATTTGACCAAAAATATAGTAAAAACTTTAATTTTGTGAAATGGTACTATTTTCTATTTAAATATACTGTACTTTAAAATGTAATTTATTATTGTGATGTCAAAGCTGAGTTGTCAGCAGCCATTACAAATCTGCTGATTTGGTGCTTAAGAGACATTTCTTATCCAATCAGTGTTAAAAGCAGTTGAATATTATTATTATTATTATTATTATTATTATTATTATATCAATATTATTTGATGATTAGAAAGTTTAATTTAAATTTGTTTTAAGTCTTATGAATTCTTAATAGAAATCTAATTATAAATGTCTTTACTGAACAATTTAATGCATTCTTGCTATCTATCGTGGTTACGCTCACATGACATTGTCGTGCTGCAACTTCAAGAAAGCTTATCATTTGAATGGGTTTATATGCCTTCAAGTTTAAAAACAAGTAATTTTAAACCGTTCAAGCACAATAAGCAGCAAAACTTATTTTAATATATGTGCTCGCTGTCTGAGAGATGGTTTCTGAGCGCACGCACATAAAGCCGCTGCTCATACAGCGTACTGAACTGAGTTCTTTTTGGCACCTTATTGGGCTTGAACGGTCAAATACACACACTTATGTGTCAAAATCTTCTGTCTCTTGCAGAATTGTTTTCATCCTCATAAAATTCAATATGGTGTCTAGGGGTAGGCGATATGACCAAAATCTTATATCACGATACGAGTCATTTTATTTCACGTTAATGATATATATCATGATATAGTTATTTTTGCTTTAAGCAAAGAAAACACACTACTACAGGGAGTGCAGAATTATTAGGCAAGTTGTATTTTTGAGGATTAATTTTATTATTGAACAACAACCATGTTCTCAATGAACACAAAAAACTCATTAATATCAAAGCTGAATATTTTTGTATCAATATTTTAAGTAGTTTTTAGTTTTAGCTATTTTAGGGGGATATCTGTGTGTGCAGGTGACTATTACTGTGCATAATTATTAGGCAACTTAACAAAAAACTAATTTATACCCATTTCAATTATTTATTTTTACCAGTGAAACCAATATAACATCTCAACATTCACAAATATACATTTCTGACATTCAAAAACCAAACAAAAACAAATCAGTGACCAATATAGCCACCTTTCTTTGCAAGGACACTCAAAAGCCTGCCATCCATGGATTCTGTCAGTGTTTTGATCTGTTCACCATCAACATTGCGTGCAGCAGCAACCACAGCCTCCCAGACACTGTTCAGAGAGGTGTACTGTTTTCCCTCCTTGTAAATCGCACATTTGATGATGGACCACAGGTTCTCAATGGGGTTCAGATCAGGTGAACAAGGAGGCCATATCATTAGATTTTCTTCTTTTATACCCTTTCTTGCCAGCCACGCTGTGGAGTACTTGGACGCGTGTGATGGAGCATTGTCCTGCATGAAAATCATGTTTTTCTTGAAGGATGCAGACTTCTTCCTGTACCACTGCCTGAAGAAGGTGTCTTCCAGAAACTGGCAGTAGGACTGGGAGTTGAGCTTGACTCCATCCTCAACCCGAAAAGGCCCCACAAGCTCATCTTTGATGATACCAGCCCAAACCAGTACTCCACCTCCACCTTGCTGGCGTCTGAGTCGGACTGGAGCTCTCTGCCCTTTACCAATCCAGCCACGGGCCCATCCATCTGGCCCATCAAGACTCACTCTCATTTCATCAGTCCATAAAACCTTAGAAAAATCAGTCTTGAGATATTTCTTGGCCCAGTCTTGACGTTTCAGCTTGTGTGTCTTGTTCAGTGGTGGTCGACTTTCTGCCTTTCTTACCTTGGCCATGTCTCTGAGTATTGCACACCTTGTGCTTTTGGGCACTCCAGTGATGTTGCAGCTCTGAAATATGGCCAAACTGGTGGCAAGTGGCATCTTGGCAGCTGCACGCTTGACTTTTCTCAGTTCACGGGCAGTTATTTTGCGCCTTGGTTTTTCCACACGCTTCTTGCGACCCTGTTGACTATTTTGAATGAAACGCTTGATTGTTCGATGATCACGCTTCAGAAGCTTGGCTATTTTAAGACTGCTGCATCCCTCTGCAATATATCTCACTATTTTTGACTTTTCTGAGCCTGTCAAGTCCTTCTTTTGACCCATTTTGCCAAAGGAAAGGAAGTTGCCTAATAATTATGCACACCTGATATAGGGTGTTGATGTCATTAGACCACACCCCTTCTCATTACAGAGATGCACATCACCTAATATGCTTAATTGGTAGTAGGCTTTCCAGCCTATACAGCTTGGAGTAAGACAACATGCATAACGAGGATGATGTGGTCAAAATACTCATTTGCCTAATAATTCTGCACTCCCTGTATAGAACAAAGACACAAATTAAATGGACCTACCTGAAAAAGCAATAAGAAATACTACGTAAATTGTATAAAGTAGGGATGCTCCTTCGGACAACTGCCGCTCATTATCCGAATATTAATCGTTAACTGATAAGATTATAATATTGAATTGCCATTAAATAAAAATACAATTGACAAATGTCTATGACCTGTTAAAAAGACAATTTTTTTCACGAGTTTATTTTACTGTGCAAACAGCAGCATACAGAACAGCTGAACAACAACAGAACATGGGTTCACACATTATCACATTTTCACACACCTGCAGCGTTTCTGACAACAGAGAAATACAGAATAAAATAATATAAATAAAAAGCATAAAATAAATAGCCCTACATCAAATATTTTTCACTTAAATAATTAACAAATTGAGATGACAAATGAAAATATACTGAATCAGTTTGAAGCTTTGAAGAACTGGAATAGTTTTTTTCCGTCAAATAAAAATATCATGCCTACCTCAATCCACAGCTTGACTGTTTTTTTTGTTTTTTTTTAAATGAACATGTCTACGTGATGTGCGGTTAGTCTGGAGCGCAGCCTGTTGACAGTTAGACCCGTGGCAAAAAACACCATCTCAGATGGCACTGATGCCCCGGGAATACAGAGATAACGCCTCGCTAGAGTGGCCAGCCTCGGGAAGCGCCATTAATTTGCTTTCCACCAGTCAAGAGCTTGTACTACTGCTGTATTTTAATACCGCGTAGCATATTTTGCAAGTAACTTCGTTGCCCTTTCTGTCGAAATGGTCCAACACAGTAGCCCTACTACTTTTCTATTGCTTCATTTTGCGAAATTTGTCCATGTAGGCACGTGTGGTTGCATGTGTCGACACGCCCCGTGAGTTAACAAATATAGCATATTTTTCTTTAACCATGCATCAAAAAAAAAAACAACCTTAAAAAAAAAAGGTAAAAAAACCTTTAAACCGTTAATCGGTCAAAATTCGTACTTTCGGTTAACGGTTAAACGGTCAATATGAGCATCCCTAGTATAAAGTAATTAAATGTATAAAAAAAAAATGCATAGTTATTAAATATAACTTAAATATACATTTATTCTTATTAAAGTTACGAAAGTGATTCAGTCAAGAGCAGTGAGAGATTTTCTCTTTTTTTTGTTTTGTTTGATTAGCATTAATAATGACAGCAGGTAAATTTGGATTCTGTCACTTTAAGACTGCTGCACGGATCCAATATATTTGTGCGTTGTTCTTTCTCAATTTCTCAGTTCTTTCTCAACTGTTTACGTTCACTTAAGACATAAATTACTCTGTTTACTTGCAAATACATGTCACTTTGACACATGGGCTTATGTATTTAACTGTTCAAGCCCAATTATGTGGCACAAAGCACACAGGTCAGTTCTCACGCGCACTGACAGTCTCTCAGAGAGCGTATGCATATACTGAAATTAGTTGTCTCTCGCTGCTAATTGCGCTTCACCGGTTTAAAATCACCTGTTTTTAAACCGCAGTGCGTAAAACGCATTAAAAGCAAGCTTTCGTGACTGTGCAGCACAGCAACTTCACATGAATGTAACCACGATGGAGACATTAGTCCAAAATCTTTACTGGTTGATCAATTTCTACCGGTTAATTGTGTCTACCGGTATATCGCCCAGCCTCAATGGTGTCTATCCTTACTAAGGTCTATAAATGCAAATTTTGTGTCAAGCAAGTGAGTCTTTGTTTTGCACTTCTTTTTTGATCTGTAGAATGGGGACTACAACAAACCCATTCCTGCTCAATACATGGAACATCTCAACCATGGCGTTTCTGCCGGTGTCCCTGAGTCACCGAAGACTCTGCAGTGGGTCAATTGCCAGATGCTTCTCTGCAAGAAGTGTAACCACAACCAGACACTGAAGATTAAGCAGCTGGCCTCCTTCATCCCCAGGGATGATGTAGGTTTACAATTGACTCCATTTGATTTTTTTAATTTCAAGATGACCATGGTTTAAAGCTTGTTACTTAATTAAAAGAGCTTTTTATACAGGCAAAAATAATTCATTATAATGTTCAACAGGCATCTATACATTTTTGTACTAAGTCATATTTATTTGAGCTAGAATAAGCAATTATTTAATGTGCTATTGTGTTTAAAGTCTTTTATAAAGACTTTTTATAATGTGAAAAGCATCAGCTGAAAAACAAGTAACATGCATGCAACCATTAAAATGTAATGCCATATGTTCACCATAATGGCAGGAAAACTATGATGAGGAGATCGAAGTATATAAGCACCACCTCGAGCAGACCTACAAGTTGTGCCGGCCGTGCCAGACGGCAGTGGAGTACTACATCAAACACCAGAACCGACAGCTGCGAGCTCTGCTCTTCAACCACCAGCTCAGACGCAGTCGGGATGCTGATAAAGCCTTTATTAAGGTGGTGATCTCTATATATTTACATGGTTTCAAATCAAGCCACAAGACTTGACGTGAAAAATACAGGAAGGTTTCTTTTTTTATACCACTCTGAAGTGTATCTTCAAGAATACTATGGGCTTGATTAGGTGCCAGGAGCTTGACATGGAAAAATGCACTGATTTTAGATGTTGCCCAGATAAAACTGTAAAACCTGTTTTGCATTTGTAGAACGTTTCAAGTTTGATTAATGACCAGTCTGTTTCTAGTGTTTTCTTAAAACTGTGTGTGGAAGTGATTGCTAAAGATAAGGAAAGACCTGTTCTCTCTTGTTTCTTTTGTGTCCTGATTATTTTTTGTTACAGCTACTGCTGATTCACATTTTGTCTTTAATCAGGCTTGGCATGCAAGTATCTAGTGCTATTCCCATATCAAGTGATCCCTGTTTTTTTTCCCTTTTGTACAGAACACCTACTCCCTCAGCACGCCGGCTTGGTTGATCTTGCTCAGAGTCCTTGCGTTTCTTGCCTGTGCCTTCCTTGTAGCTGTGGCTTTGTCTGGATCTGGAGATGTGGCCCCCTCTGTCAATCAGACCTTAAGCGGAGGAGTCACCCCGCCTAAACGTGCTCTCCAAAACGACAGTAAAAGCAAGACTGATGAGGGCAAAATGATGTGGGACGATCTGGTGGCTCTTTTTCCGGAAGAGGCCGTGGAGAACGCTCGACTCATCTGGCAGTCCGGAAGCGACCACCAGATGGCCGTGGCCTCTGTTGGTCTCCTAACTTGCATCACAGGGGTCTTAATGGCAGGACCTGTCAGGTAAACCAATTAAAAATATACATAATAGATTTTTCTTATATATAACTTTATTTTTACATTTATCATAAATAAAATATATTGAATATACGTGTGTATGATATAGAACATGTGTATGTAATATAATAATATATACTTGTATTTTACTTGTGTGTGTGTGTGTGTGTGTGTGTGTGTGTGTGTATGTATATATATATATATATATATATATGTATATATGTATGTGTTATTCATGATTTTAGCTATATGTATATGTAGATATATATAATTATTATTATTATTATTATTATTATTATTTTTATTTTTATTTTTTTTAAAGGTTGAGGAGGATTGATGCTGTGGCGTCTGTGCTTTGGCTCCTCGTCATATGTTTTTACCTGGCTGAGTGTTACCTCAAGACGGACATCCCTGACTGGTTGGAATCTGTCAAGTTTGTCATCACTTCTGTGTGTTGTCTGGTGGGATTCGCTGCCGCTGTGGCAACGCACAGATCCACGAGTCAAAGAAGAGCCAGAGGTCGCAGGTCAGAATCTGAGCAGTGACACTAAGCTAAGACATTTTATGGGACACTTTTGGGACGTGTAGAATCAAGGGCTTGATTTTTCTCAGATTGGCACATTTTCCTCCCAGCTGTCTTCAGTTTATACTAATAAACTAATACACTCAGCATAAACCTTCATGGCCTTTAAGATATTTGCTAAATAGGCCTTAGAAACTGATTGATAAAAAAAAAAAAGTAGTCTGTGTTTGATTCTTGCTGTGGATGACCTTGCTCAAAGTACTAGTAAATGAGTTTGACTTTTTTGTAGTCTAGTGTGTGATTTGCCCCTAATTTGACAAAGGCAGAACATCTCAATTTCAGACATTTTACATTTGGTTTGAAATAACAGCTAATGTTTCGGCCCGGGTAGCTGGTAAAGATACAGACTAGTTCTATGAGTGAATGTTTTTTTTTTTAATGAATCTTGCTGTGTATAATGCTGTTATTGCAATATTCACCAAGAAATTGAAATGGTGCTTGGGGAATTAAGAATTCTTTCCACCCCATCTATATTGGATACTAAACCCTGATTTGTTGCAGCTTGGAAGTGGTGCTTAAAATCATCTACAACTTAAAATGCCTTGTCAAATATACCCACTATATCAAACTATAACAAAGATACTGTATTATGCCAATTCTGCTTCATTCTCATTTTTGCAATCTAATAACAAATGCGATATTAGCAGAATTAAGTTGCTAACATACAAATATGTTATACTTTAGCTCAAGTGCTTTTAGATTTAACGTTAGGCTACAGCAGAAAACATCTGACAGAGTCTGTCAAATATTTGTGCTTTGAGCCTCTCTTTGCGTAGATTCTAAAATAACCTGAATTTCTAGTCATAAAGTCTGTCTCTACCACCGGTTTGTAATCATTACAGAATTTATGCAATATTTTATGTTTAAAGACACCAAGTACTTTGAATAGCACTATGCTTATTATATTATGAACATTATATTTATTATACTGTAAAATGTAATGAATGCACTACATTGTATTACATGCCATTTAGTTTGAATACTACTAACCACACTAAACCTCTGTAACATGTAGCCATCTCTTTTAAGTGTCTCTAACAAAAAGAGACACATTTTCAAAACTTTTACAAACAGCTTTGTAGGGATTGTACTTTCTTGTAATTTTCTCTCATTGTTTTTTTGCTGTATTCTAGAAACGTGTGACATCATGTGACAGTACGACTGTAGATTGTATGTTTTTGTAGATTTGCATCACTGTATTTCCCAAGTAACTGTATGCATGTGGCATATGCTGTGAAGTTTGTTTTCGCTGTTTGAATACTTACTAATGTGACTTAGACATTTACCGTCCGCAACTTTTCTGTTATTTAAATCAAGTTTGTTTTCAAGTGTACCTTGAGCTCATTTCTATTAGATGTGTATCAACTCATACAGATCTTGTGGTACTTGTCCACCTCCAACATACTGTAACGTTCTCGACATGCTTGTAAGACAAGCTTTAATTTATCATTTTGTATTACCAAAAGGTGACGTGCCTATGTAAAGCTCAATTAAAGGTATAGTTCACCCAAAAGTGAAAATTCTGTCATCATTTACTCGCTCTCAAGTTGTTCCAAACCTGTGTGAATGTCTCTCTTCTGCTGAACACAAAGGAAGATATTTTGAAGAATTTTGGTAATCAAACAGTTGATGGGACCTGATGACTTTCATGGTATTTTTTATTTTTTTTTCATACTATGGAAGTTAATTGGGTCCATCAACAGTTTGAACATTCTTCAAAATATCTTTTGTGTTCAGCAGAAGAAAGAAATTCATACAGGTTTGGAACAACTTGAAAGCAAGTTAATGATTCATTTTTGGGCAAACTATCCCTTTAACTAGGTAACGTTTATGGTAAAGTGATATGTTTGTGGCACATTTCTTATTTGAGTGTTTGACTGTAGACATATGTGTTCTTGAATATTTAGTTTTCTGTATCCTCATTATCGTAGTTTTGCTTGCCAAAGGCTGATGGTTGGTAAATACTAATAATAGTGTGTATTTAGACTTGACATTAATACAAGTATCTCAAAACTATGTATAACATTTATTTAGCACAGCACATTGTATTTTTGAGAGTATACTCGATCCTTCATTGACTACCTATTTTATTACCAGACAGTTTAGATTGTTCGGTAGTATAAGGTCTCTCCAAAATTTCATGTGAGTAAATAAGCTGAATTTATTGTGGTAGGACCTGTCAAGGTGAAATCACAGATCTGTGTATGTTGTATCAGAAGGCACATGGTGATGTCAGAGATCGATTGGAAGGAAAGTAAATTTGTTTAAGGAAATATATTGGTATCCAGTCAAATCTAGTTTCTTACTAGGGTAACTCTCAAATCTGAAATGGACCTGAATCTGTTGTGGCCTCTGACCACTACAAATCTAAACTTAATCTGATGTGGTGTGTTTGGAACTTTTTGATTCGTCATTGCTCGCAGGCTCTAAACAGTTGTCTGATTTTGAGAAAACTCCAACTGATTGCTGTGCGGTTTCTGGTATATCATCAACTCCTGATCAGTGGTTTCTTGTGATTTTTGACCTGGAATGACCCCAAAGATATAATGTGAAATGAACAACTGCATTGTTAAATAGTGTGAAACTGTTTCCGTCCAGACACTTAAGCTCAGATTTGTTGTAATAATGTTTTGGAGTATTGTGCTTTGAGTGAAGCAGCATGTTGGAGCAATTGCTGTATTATAATTACGTTGTATTGCATTTTTTATACTTGTATTATTTAACCCTATTACGAAGTGAAATAAAACACTGATCAAATTTGAACTGTGTGTTTGACGTTTCTTTAAAAATATTTAGTTTTTAGATTAACCTGAAGATTGTTTGAGATTGAAGCTGTTGTGCTTTTATAAATAAGTAAATCTCAACCAAGAAATCTGCGTGACTAGAGTCTGAGCTGAGCATGTGAAGATGGACTGAGACATTACTGATGTATGATTTCATGTCATGTCATGTTTACAGATATGCTAGCTTAAATTGCGTGTTTTGTTTATATATACTTTCATCTGCATTAAAATTTTTACTTCGCTAAAAAAATCTACATTGTCTGTAGATTCAAACTGGGAGCCATGATCAGATGTACCTTTTACACAGCATCTGCATTATGTTTTTTTCTGTATCTTCAGGCTTTTAAATTCTGTGGAAATCTATTTTCTGCAGTTATTTTCTTTAAGTGAAACAGAATACAGTCTTCCACCATAATAGTAACTAAAGACTTAACTGCTCCATAAAACTCAACGGTGGACCAATTCTGCTCTGTCTGTTGCAGGTATCTGTCTGGCAGTTCTCCTGGGCCGTACTACAGTAATCACTGTCCCCTGCTGTCTGCACCTGTGTCTGGATCCTCTACCTTCATCCCAACGCCTCCCCCCAACCTGTCACAGCTGCTCATCCGTCAACAAAGCCACAGAACGCGCAAATCCTCGCCCTCCTCGCTGCCTGGGCGACTGAACAGGGCCCTCTCTCTGGGAACTATCCCCTCCCTCGCACGAGCAGGTGAGTGCATGTTTAGGTAAAACATAATATAAATGCTAATTTTTTACACATTGTTAGAAAATAAGTCTGTTATTGTCATATGGATCTATTTTTATTATAGATTTAGCATTAAAATATATATCGATTTAAAAATGTGTAATTAATCACAACTAACATTACAGTTTTTAATATATTATTATTAGTGCTGTCAATTGATTAAAATTGATTTAAAAAAAAATTCTGTAATTAATTGCGATTTAAAAACATCTTTTTTAATACTTTTATATTGCAATAATTTCAGTTACTCTCCAAATATAGAAACAACTTAAATACATTTTTTTTTTTTATATATTTGTTGTAATGGCATCTTTTTATGAAGTATCACTGACACTGATGTCTCTATTAAATAATTTTTTTCTCAATTTTAGCCATTAGTTATAGCCATTCAACATTATAGTGTAATTGAAAGCGATCATCATTTTTGAGAGAAATAGTAAAGGTGAATGCATATACGAACAAGTTCTCCGTTTAGGATTAGAACGAATTCAACCCAAGCGCTCTTTGGTGACATGGATGATTACGTTACTGTTGATCATCTGTCCATCATCGTATAAAGCCCGCCCTAACAATTTGATTGGTCCGAACAGTTCTGGTTCGAGCATAATTGCTCCACAACGGATCAAATCCAGACCGAACTTCCCGACCTCAAATGTTGTGGGCTAAGTTCGGCTGGCATCCATGCTATCTAACAGGTAGAATATATACAGAAATTGAATAAAGTTATAAAACGCTTCACAGTCTTCATTGCATAAATTAAATATAGATTAATCCCTATTAAAGCCACAAATGTTCTTCAGTCAAGAGTGAGAGTGATTTTCTCTTTTTCCTTTTGTTCTTTGATTAACATTAAAGACAGACAGCAGCAGATTTATTAGGCTGCTGTCACTTAAAGACCTGCCACTGCTGCACATGACGCATATCTGACACGCATCCCATTTTCTCACAACTCTTTACTCTATTTAACTCATTTAAGACTGTGCTGACGAGGATACTCAACAAAACAGGCATTTTTTTAATAATCAAAGTATACTCTCGATATTCAAAGTGCAAACAAACAGCAGAGCTAAGAGGTGGTTACAACTACACAGCCCAACCTAAGATAGCCTAATTTGCGCACGTCAGGGAGCTTGCGTTTTACTTTCAAACTCTGAGCTGCAAATTCACATTACGTGACGATGTGTGACCAGTAGAAGATCGGTATGTCACAGCATGACCTCTTAGCTGAATTAAAAGAAAAGAAAAAAACGGTATTTTTGCAGTAAAGTAGTGTAGATTGTATATTTTTTACGTTTTGTATGTATTACTATTTGTTATATGGTGAAGTCATGTTTATAAAAAAGACGCTTCAGAGTGGGATGTCATATCACTTCTGTTGCCGTGTCCGACAAAATTTTGCATGCTCAAAGTCTAGTGTTTGACTTGCGCAAGGATTTCTCCACTGTCATCCTGTCAGTCATCTGTCTTTACTCTTGTCATGTGATCAGCGAACTGTGATTCCTGCTACACTGTATGCAACTCCGCAGCTTGTTCTAGATGAGCAGAGCAGACGTTTACAATCGAAGCGACCGTTATCCAGCTGAATTAAATGGTTTTTATTTCTACAAAATAAGCAAAACGACAGTGGAGGATGTAATGTTAACATAGCAGTGGCATATTCTATGCTAATTTCACGCTCCGTCATGGGGATATTGTGAGACCGCTTTTCACTCGACGAGAAATCTCATTACATTTTAACCGGGCACGAGATCTCGTCACATCCCACACGTCCTTTTATATATATATAAAATACAATATTAATTTGGTGTTTAAAAAACATAATTATATATATATATATATATATATATATATATATATATATATGTGTATATGTGTATATGTATATATGTGTATATATATATATATATATATGTATATATATATATGTATATGTATATATATATGTATATGTGTATATATATATATATATATATGTATATGTATATATGTATATGTATATATGTATATGTCCTGTCAAATTGATTAATCGATTTAACAGCATCCAAAATAAAAGTTCATGTTTACATAATATATATGTGTGTACTGTGTATAATTATGTTTTTTAAATGTATACATGAATGAGTGTGTATTTATATATATATATATATATATATATATATGTGTAATAATTATGCACAGTACACACACACATTATGTAAACATGAACTTTTATTTTGGATACGATTAATCACGATTAATCGATTTGACAGCAACTCTGCTGTATTCTTATAGTGTTTTATTTATTTTTGAATTATTTTAAATATTTTTTTCTTAACCATGCATATAGCCTCTGCTGATATAAATATTGAAATTAAATAAAAATTACAATAAAAATCACATAAATAAGGACAAATTAACTTAACAATTAACAAATTTAAAATGTATACTTTGAAAATGGGTGTTCTCTTCATGTAATGTAGAAAAAAATTGTTTGTGAAGATGAGAGTTGTGCTGGTAGTGAGAGGCCCCAGGTGCTGTTTTGTGGAACTAGTGCAGAGGTGCATGATGGGAAAGATGTGGGTCACTGACTGACTGAATGCATGGTACAAGGAACTCGGCTCACTCTTCACCCCAGACAGTGCCGCACCTAGCAGGGGAATTTTGCCAACTGCCAAAGAAAACTGTGAAGTGTGATTGAGAAATAAGTCTGTACGGTGTCTCCAGCTACCTGCATGTTACTGGGATTTTCCTATCACAGATGGGTTTCGAGTTACAGGAAGTGACTTCTTTACATTGTTTTATTAACAGCTGGTTTAAGCTTGTTATGCCATTTAAATAAAAATAAAAATATTGAACTTATAAATGAAAGTCTTTATTTACTCACTGCCATATGGTTCTAAAACTGCATGCTGTTGTTTCTTCAGTGGAGTTTTTTTCACTATGCATTATGACAGTTCATATACTGACTACAGGCCTTTGTGCGAGGCACATTATTCACTGATAAGGCCTTCTGCTTTAGCTCTGGCATCAAATATGATGCAGAGTAATATGAACTATTAATGTATGGAAAAACATTTAAAAATTCACATTTTATTTAAAAAAAAATTAGTTAAATTAGTAAATAACAAATATTTGGATGAACAATTCCTTTAACAAGATTTTTTTTGTTTTGACTTTTCATAACATATTGTGCATACTAAATATCAAACGGATTGCAGAGACAACAGCTTGGTTTACCATAGCTTTTAACTTTGACTTATCAACGGGACTTTGTAATACACACAGGCTTTTAAAGCCCGGGATCAGGATGATGTCGGGAGTGGTGTTTAAATGACTGTTGTGAGACGGTAGAAGAGTCATGGTTTGTTTCATGTGTGGATCTTCAGACGAGACCAGATGAGATGGCAAATGTCAGCCTCCTGTAATCAGGTGCAGTGGCTCGGCAGGTGCGATTAAAAAAGGGCCAGAGTTTGATCTTTATGCTCGTGATTTAATCACACACACACTTGTCTGAGAAATCTCATTGCATTATATAGAGGTGGGCATTTAAATTGAATGTAATTTCATCATCAACAGCTAACAAAAGTTTTAGTTTAATTCTTATTTAAGAAATATCAGAGTCTAGTGAGATCTCACACAGCTCGTTTTAACAGAATCGTTAGTGTATCACTCATCTCCCCATCAGACTTCTATAGGAGATCTTTAAAAGGCTCTTGTGTGAGCAGGGCCTTTACCTGCTCCATCATGTAGCTTCACCCATCTGTTCTGTAATGTTCAGTGGTGGTGCAGCTCCTCTCTACGGCTGCAGCTGTTTTGGAGACATTCCTGGAGTGACAGTAGGAGAGCGTTAAATGACCTACTTTACTGTTGGATGCTGTTGTATAAAAAAAATTGCTAGGAATTTCTGTCAGCCTTTGTGGTATGGCTACCTTGCTTTGACATTTTGAGAAAGTAGCTATGGAATGGTAGAATGCAATGAAACTAATGTTCAAAAGGTTTTTATTTATATATATATATATATATAATACTTTTATTTAGCAAAAATGCATTAAACTGATCAAATGTTACAGTAAAGACATTTATAATGTTGCAAAAGATTTCAGTTTTAAATAAATGCTGTTCTTTTGAACGTTCTATTTATCAAAGAATCCTGGAAAAAATTATCCGTTTCCCCCAAAAACATTTAAGCAGCACAACTGTTTTCAACACTCATAATTAGCCAGAAGTTTCTTAAACAACAAATCAGCATATTAGAACGATTTCTGAAGGATCATCATGTGACACACTGAAGACTGGAGTAATGATGCTTTTAAAATATATTCAAATAGAAAAACTTTAAATCGTAATATTTCACAATAATTACTGTATTTTTAATCAAATAGATTAAAAAGATGAAACATTAGATAAAAGATTAACTACCATAGTATTTTCCCCACTATGGTAGTCAATGGCTGCTGAGATCTACTTGGTTACAAACATTCTTCCAAATATCTTCCTTTGTGTTCAGCAGAAGAAAGACATTTATACAGGTTTGGAGCAACTTGAGCGTGACTAAATGATGACAGAATTTTTGGGTGAACTATCCCTGTAAACTGACACTAATTTGTGCTGCTCTTGGTAGTTTGCGTTGGTCATTATGGAAATGATCCGGCCGCGTCTGTGTTCTTTAATTTGTGCGTCGTCAGTAGATCACACGCTGAACTTTCCACTCCCACTGGCGCTTTTTGCCCTGTTTAGTAAATCTTGCCCTTAAACTTAAAAAAAAACACTTTAATGCAATCTTTAGCAAATCTCAAGCATATACATTTTTCATACTTTACATTATAATTTTGTGATGCTTAAATCAACTTCTAGCATATAGAACTGATTTTTAGTTTTTAGTGTTTATTTAAAATGTATTTAAACAAAATAATGTATAGAATTATAATATCTGCCATTTGCCAAATGTCAGCCATAACATGCAAATAATTAATGGCTTAATAATTAATAGGACAGTTAATTATAATATACTTATATAATATACAGATATTATAATATAATTATAATATCTGCCATTTGCCAAATGTCAGCCATAACATGCAAATAATTAATGGCTTAATAATTAATAGGACAGTTAATTATAATATACTTATATAATATACAGATATTATAATATAATTATAATATCTGCCATTTGCCAAATGTCAGCCATAACATGCAAATAATTAATGGCTTAATAATTAATAGGACAGTGTGGCAAGCAGCGAGGCGAGGGACCGTGAGAGCGGGCCGGTGGCGACTGATAATGAGCTCCAGCTGCACGCCACACCGGTCTCGTCTCACGGAGGAGCGACCGGTGTGGCGCGCAGCTGGAGCTCATTATCAGTCGCCACCGGCCCACTCTCACGGTCCCTCGCCTCGCTGCTTGCCACATAACAAAAGTAAACCGCGGGCAGCCCCTCACGGACGACTGCCACGCACACACATACAAAACGTAAACAAAACACAATGTAAATCCAGGTCTGGTCCTCTCTCGTCTTGCACTGTCGTCGCTCCTCCTTTTATGCTCCCGTCACTTCTTCGTGAGACGAGACCAGTGTGGCGCGCAGCTGGAGCTCATTATCAGTCGCCACTGGCCCGCTCTCACGGTCCCTCGCCTCGCTGCTTGCCACAGACAGAATGGTAACTTTTTCTATGAAGTCCATGCTTATAATGAATTATAGCTCCATTTATTCTTATTTATAAGTAAGTATATTATATAATAATATAAATGTAACTATAACTGTTCTTATAATGCAGTGTTCGTCTTAATGTTTATATGAATAATAATACTTATAAATAGGTATAAATGTGGCTATAATTCATTATAAGCATGGACTTCATAGAAAGTGTTACCGTTTACTAAGAAATTCAGCATTTGAACACCTGTTTTTTCAGGTTGTGTATATATATATATATATATATATGTATATATGTATGTGTGTGTGTGAAATTTTTGCTGATTTTACTTGTAGATTCAGGTTTCCTGTTCAGTGGAAGTAGACCATCTTTGCAGTGTAAAGACTCACCACCTTCAGGTAACTCAAAAGAAGTGAAGCAATGGCTGTTTACATCTTTCTGACTTGAAATCAGATAAATCATATATGATGAATTAATTGGTAATTTAATATTTTCAATAGACTACTACTCCCTAAAATCTGGAAGCCGACCCGCCTCTCCTGGACCGTCTCCAACCCCCTCCGTGGCAGGTTCCGTCACTTCCACCTCCAGCTCCGCCAGGCAGCGTCGGCCACTCATCAGCCCAGCTAGACTCAACATCAGTGGGCAAAAGCTGCAGCTCTTTTCCTCTCCTCTGGAGCCTTTCAGTTTTGTCTCACCACCTCCCTTTCTTTCGGAGCAAAGCCACATGCACAGCAGAGGATTCTTGCCTGATGTTCCTCACTTCCATTCACAGAATCAAGGTATAGGACACATTTGGATGTATTTTTTTATCTAGATTAAAGTCCTTAATGTAGAAAGAGAGCTTCAGTGTGTTTCTGTTGACCATTTGAGCTGATAGATATTATACAGTGGCCCTTAAAGTCACCATGAAATCAAAATTAACACTTCTTATTATTTATGGAATATTGCATTTATTTTAAATGATTTATCCGTGAACATTTTTTCTTTCTTTTTTTTTCACGTCATTGTAATTTTTAATCAAAATAACTACCCCTCCTTCTTGCAACATGTCATCTCTTCTCTGATGACACGTTTACTGGTGCGAGGGCGGGACAACCTGTCACTCACGTGACATCACAGCAATAGCAAACCACAATGATCCAATCAATTCCCGATGGGCAAAATCAAGTCCCGCCCCACATTCTTTCTTATTCGAGAAGCTGTATCACTCGGATACACATCGCGATAGGGAAGAAAAGACTATCGTAACTTATGCCGACAAAACATTTATTTTATTTAAATTTTTGTTTTTGAAAAGTGTCTGTGAAATCATTATTTTTTTTTCTTAAATGCCTAAATGTTTTTTCGGGCCACTGTATGTGAAGCCTGCTATTGATATTTTTAAGGAACATTCTTCAGTCTATTTTAATACAAGTGTTATCCTAATAACAACTGAAGTAATTATTTTAAAAAGTCTATTGGCTTTGTAGGTAAACCTTTTGTTTATACGTTCTGTTCTAAAAATTCTTAAACCTTTGATATTAATATAGATATGATTTTGTTGGGGATTCAGGTTCACTGATCGATGAAGGCAGTGTGTTTGAACATGTGGAGAAGCGAATGGATAGCTCCTCTTCATCTTCAAACTGCCATGTAGACACGACCACAGGAAATGAAACCGAGAGCAAGCCTGGATGGAAGGGTAAGAATAGGAATTTTGTCAATAGCAGTGTTCAAACTAATTTGGTTACTCTGTTCTGCATAGTTATTTATTGTTTTTTGTGTTTTTCCACAGGCTTTTTGGGCCTGACGCTTTGGCCCGGTCTACTGTTTACCAGCCTGACCATTAACCTAACCTTCATAAGCATCTATCTCTATTACAATTGGAGATGAGTCTATAGGTCAGACATCAGGAGTTCAATGTCAAACTGAGATGTACACTGGTCTTTGTCACCTGTGTGCTCAGTAAATCTGGGTCCTTTACAGGAAATACGTGGATAATGTGTGGAAATAAAAAATGATTGCTTCCTAGCTCACATAAATGAGAAGACAGTATTCTCTAAACTTCTCCGTTAAATTCACAACAGCTGAAATTCTACATTATGCCGCAAAGTATGATGTGAGCTTTGTAAAACATGTTTTTGGACATGTTCAATCATTTGTTCATTTTTAAACACTGGATGTGTATCAGAATGAATGATTGTGCGGTTTCGTTCAACAGAATGATGTTGGGCATGTGACATCTTTATTAATAATTCATTTGGCTTCTTTGCCATATTGCTGTACATTAACTGTTTATCCTACTTCCTCAAAGGATAATGCTGTGCCATATCATTATCGGAATGATGTGATATTATAAGGTGCAATATGTTTGTGTTGATCTATTTATGTCAACAATGTGACACTGAAATATTGGGTTTAGCAAATGTCTGTTACTGTGTCCATTGAGCTTCTGCTTCTGATTGGCTCATAATGTAAAGGAAAACAGGATAACATGGATATTTTGTACATAAGATAAAGGTGTGTCAATTTCCAGATTGAAATAAATCTCCCTCGTAATTGTTACATATTGGTGTGTCTTGTATATGACATGTCTTCAACAAAACATTTAAATGCTAGCATTTCTCTCTCTCTCTCTCTCTCTCTCTCTCTCTCTCTTTCTATCTCTCTCTGCTTGAGTAAACACTTTCCTTAAACTTTCACTGTATTTGTAAAGTCAGTTGTTTAGTGAAAAGGTCAACCGTGAAGATAGATCTGAAGGGTGTTCCTTGACCTTCTCCTTGATAAGTTGAAACTTATCTATCTTATAACTATCATGATGTTTGAAACATTTGCCTGTTCTTGCATGTTGCCTTTTTTGAATGAATGTGTTAGAGTACAATGTAATTAAATTTTTTTTAAACAATGCAAGGAAAAAATACACAATGGGAACCAAAAGTATATTATGAAAAGTACTCAGGAGTAACCGAGTTTATCTTTCTCCATCACTGGTTGAGTGGAGACAGTCTGTCTCCTGAGAGAATGATAACAATCTCGATTCTCTCAGTATAGGATGTTTTACAGCTCAGAGTGGGTGGTTATTTGAAAGATGACTAGGTTGACTGTGTCCATTTTATTTCCATAATGCAAAATAATTTTAATTACAATCCGTTAATGCGTTTTGCACTCTTTTTAATAACGGAGGTTTACCATTCAGAATTGCAGAAAATGAATTCCACCGATAATATTTACTATTACAGTGTAGTGAATATGCCAACTTTAATGGAGGTAACTGAAGATTTGAGGCACTAGTTGGCAATGTATTTGTCGATGCACATAAGGATGAAACTAGACGAGTGGGAAATTCCAAAGAAAAGGGGCAAGTTAATACATGCATCTTGCTGTAAGAATTTTTTTATGTTATCTTCAGACACACTCAGGTTGAGGGCATATTAATCTATGGTCAATTAAATATTCTGTACATCCCATAAATCATTATGATATAGTGAATTTGCTAAGTAAATTCTCAGGTTCAAGTGTTGCACAAACGTACAAATGAGCAGATTTAACAGAATTCCTGGCTCAAGTGACATGTTTTATATTTAGTAGATCAAACCTGTTGATTATTAATGTTCAAAAATGTACTGATAAATGAATATGAACAATTTGCACAAAAAAAAGTTTGTTAACACTATTTTACAGTGTCTTTGTTACACAGTTACTATAGTAATTACTACAAATTGTACTTAATTACATGGAACTAAACCTAATCTGATTGTCATTGTTACAGTGTAATTATATGTTTAAGTACTGAGTAATATTAAGTACATGTACTTGCTATAGGGTTAGGGTAGGATTAGGATTTGGTTGAGGGTTAGTCGCATGCAATTATGCATAATTTACTGTTATTACTATGGGAAGTACATGTAATGTGTTACAAGGACACTAAAATAAAATGTTACCAAATAAAGTGTAACCAAATGTTGTATTTATTTTTTGGAAAACAAGCTTTCTGAGCTCACGATACATCAAATGACAATATGCAGAACATATCACACATGCAGCTATTAAAATTGTTTAATTCTGGTTCAATTTAAGCTTACTATGCATGCAAGTCAATCTTAAATCCGAATTCACACTACTGTAAACTATGAGTATAAATATTGCTTGTATAATTTCACATAATTCATTCCAGTCCATAATCACTATCAGAAAAAAAGACACTGCAGTGCCAATTTTATACTTTCCAAAAACGTTGATATATTTAGCTATATTTAAAAAGATTTTTAAATTCTCATTAACAGATATAAAGTTATAGAATACATGTTTTACCTAGCTAGACGTATGTTATATTGATAAAAACCAATGCTAAGACGCCTCATCAAATGAGGTCTTAACAAGGTGGTGTCTTTGATGGGGTCTTGCTGTCTGTGATTGGACGGGCCAGTGGTGGGAAAACAGTTGCGCAAACCTGAGTTTACAAACCTTGATGCTCTTTGTTCTTGAGTCATGCCCAGACTAAAACCTTAGCGATACTTAAATGTGTTTGAATGTTATGTGATTTGTTAATACCAATTATTTATCCTGATATTTTTTTAATTATACGGATTAAAAGGTTATCATGCACATAAACCTGTTAAAATATGACAAATAATGAAGGGTAGAAATTAGAATGATAACTGCAGTCTGACACTTTTATATTTAACCCAATATTTTAAATTAAGTTGCGCAATAATTCAAATGATTAATATTAAGGATTAAAAGAAAACGGAATTGTATTAACTAGGTCTTTAACCTAGCGAGGGCAGGCATCAAACAGATATGTTTACTGTAACATTTACCAAGCAGTCAAAATACGTCTGCGACCCTCGCGCCCCTCTTTCATGTTGAATTTGCGAACTTTTGACCTGTATTTCAGGATACCGACTGGAGGCAGGGCAGGTAGGTGGAGACTAAAGCAGACCTGAAACACACCTGGACACTTTTAACTTTACACCTGTGCAGTGCGCTACAGAGGCTCTCAGCGTTTCATTCATCCAAGCCCAACCTCATGGATCGCTGCGCGGGGTCTGGGGACCTGCAGTCCCGTGATACCGGAGAGAACAGCCTGGGGACCGCAGGGGATGGAGGAGCTGCTCCAGCACCCGAAAAGCCTCCTTATTCGTACGTGGCTCTCATTGCAATGGCCATCAGAGAAAGCGAGGATAAGAAGCTGACTTTGAATGAGATATATAGGTTTATCCTATCCAAGTTCCCATACTACGAAAAGAACAAAAAGGGATGGCAGAACAGCATCAGGCACAATCTCAGCCTCAACGAGTGTTTCGTGAAGATTCCCCGGGAGAACGGCGGGGAGAAAAAGGGGAACTTCTGGACGCTGGATCCGGCTTTCAGCGACATGTTCGAAAAAGGCAATTACAGGCGCAGGAGGCGAGTCAAGAGACCATACCGACCACCACCCTTATCTTCTGGATTTAACTTCACCGACTCGTATTGCATGCAACAGGAGCATGTTTACTGGCAGACCCCGTTCGTCAGCACCAGCTCCTGGAGTCACCAGTCCAGCTCTCCGACGCACATCGCCGGCTACCTGCAGCCCATGCTCGGTAACGCGCGCCCTCTGTCTCCAAACGATTACGCCAATTCTCCCGTGAGTTATTACCAGGGTCATCACCATCATTTTCACCCGTCATACAGACCGTACCACCGACATCCGAACGCTCTGGTGCCCCTGAGCGGCATGACTCCGCCGGTGAGCCCGGGCGGAAGCTCCATCTCCACCTGCAGCTACCCGCCGCAGAACAGCCACCAGGACTGGTAGTACATCATCCATTTGACTGATGGACAGACATATGAAAACTGAATATAAGTAGGCTAACCGTTTCATTTGGATTTATAAATGTTAAATGTGCCGTTTCAAGAAATTAAGTTCAAATGTTGCATTCGTTCAAATTTGTTGGGATGGTTGCATTAGTTTGATTACTGTAGCCTATAAATGCAGTAGCCTAATGGGTTTACAGTTGTCTTTTGTGGCTTTTCATAAATAAAAAATTGCTTAATTGTTGTTAACTTCGAAGACGAGGAGCTGTTCAAATGCTCAAGGTTATAGGCAAGTTATTAATTTCCATAAATTTCAGCAAATGTTTAAAGGAAGCATCAAAGTAGGCTACCTATGCATATTTATTTTTACCATATGTACTGGATTCAAGATCCTAAAACGGATGTACAGTTTTGCATATAGCAAAAATATTTTTGCGTTTTTTGTTGGAAACTCTTTGCACAAGTCGTTTACAAGAGTTCTTTACACATGCAAAGGTGTATTTTCTTTAAAGATGTTTTGTATATTGAATAGACATGTTTGGTGTCATATTCCTGAAGTTATTTTTATATGTAAATGTTCATAACCTGATAAACTGATAAAATTCAGATAACTGATCATACAAGTCTCGTTTATTTTGCTTTGCTATTTACATTTGGTCCAACCTAATTAAAGAAATTAAAATATTTAAACAGTCTGCAAAAAAAAAACTATTATTTGTAGCTCGAGAGTAGGCTACTAACTTAATTGTTTTATTTTAAAATAGTGCAAATGCCACTGGAAATCACAATTTATATATGTGTAAATGCTGTATGTACAGTGCAAATAATTAATAATAATGAACATTTGCTAGATAATATAAAATATGGAGCAAGATAACACATTTTGTAGCTAAATAGCGCCCCCTTCTGGCTTTTGACACATTAATGTCTAATGCTGTTAAGATGTTTAACTTCCCATAATAACAGATCATACCGTTTATGTTGACTGACCACTGCTTATAGATTTAATCTAAATATATTTTATTACATGAAAAAAAAAGTATTGATATATATTGATACAGTGGAGGGTACCTTCTCTTAACATGTTTATATTAATGTATGCATTTATTGGGTTTACATGCAGGAAAAGGCATGAGATATTGTACTTTTTATTTATGTGTTCATTCTATGTTATTATGCTGATATTAGTCCACTGACCCCAATTTTGGTTAGTTATGTCGTGCAAGATACTGACTAAATACTTAAACCGGTTATTAGCTGCCTTTTAACAGAGCAATATTATGTCATCATTTTATCTTGACATAAAAACGTCATATTCAAATACAAGCTGCTGGTTGAACAAAGGAGATCATTTGTAGTGAAAGACAGAGTGTGAATCCCAAGGATAGTCAAGGCTCTGAAACTGTTGCCATGGTGAGGAAAGACTGTTACTTGATGCATTACTTGAAGAGTTTTTGTTGCATTGTAAGTGCAATAGGACTACTAGAGCATGGTCTGAGAAGCAGGGTTGTATGTCCATCCATAATTTCCCTTAAAGTCATCTGAGGCCTCTTTCTACAGCTATATTTGATTAGTTCAGAGGCTGTAATGACATTGCATGTGTTTGGTTTTCCCCATCACCTCCAGTAACTTCCCTGCGGTGATCGGTTGTCTGGCAGAGTGGTGCACTTTGGCCTGCAATGACTGGTGGGCAGGGGGTGAAGGTGGGCGGATGCGGGCACAGGGGTCTTGGCTTTATTTCACTCAAGAGTTTCTGTTCTGCACACACTTCCTGTTTTCACAAGCTGCAAGCTCTCAATGGTGCTTGTTATCATCACAGCACCACCACAGTCTGCTTTTAGATGGCTGAAAAGAAGACCTAATGTCTGTGCAGATGATTAAACAACATGTGGCTAATTGCATGCAGTGTCACGTCCTAGATTCTATAGTGTTTTGTTAAATATACTGGAGATTTGGATAATAAGATATGTTTTTTCATATAAATGCATTGCAAATTTTTATCACACTGTTTTGTTAGGGCACCGCCTTTAATGTTCAGTTGATGCAAGTATTTGTTTTCTCTGCAATAAAATAATAGCCTTTTACTGGACATCTCCTTGGTGAAAGCAGTATCCTTATTTTTGACTGAATGACTGGTGCTTTTAAGTGACTTCCCCATGGACCCATAATCGTAATTCGCTGTCAGTGGCATCCAGAATTAGAGCTTCCTTACTCTCACAGGAAGACACGTCTGACCGGTTTTTATTTAAAAATGAGGAAATAATGGATTCAATTATTCAGCGCGTGATGTACAGCATTTACACATCTCATGTCACGTGATAACTGGTGTCGAATAACACTAGTAAAACATTCTCTGCACGACGTTTATATTTGGTCACCTACATATTTTTTTCATACAGTGGGCCGTCTTTTTCGAGTCGCTACTCGCGTAACAACGCCTACATTGAAAGACTGACTGTATCATGAGCCAATGGTAGACGAGTATGGGCTGTGATTAAACATTTAATTGGTTGAACTACTAAATGATTATGCCCCCTTCAGTCTTTAAACAAGACTCGGCACAGTTCATACGTGAACGACTCGGTGTCTTTGGCGAAAATGATTGAGTTAATGATTCAGTGATCACTCATAACCATAACAGCAGTCCCCACCTACAGGCGTACATTGTGTATTGCAGAAAGGGTTACTAAACGAATCAGATAATGAATCTTTTTGATGAACAGATTCAAAAGATTCTATTGGACTGCACATGCTACTACAATTTTGGATTGGGTTTCAGTATTGAGTATCTGAATATCTTGTATACGTTACATGCAATTAAACAGAATTAAGTGCTATGGTTTTCACACGAAAACAAGAGACAGGGTTTTTAAACGAATGCAGCGTGTCGCACGCGTGGAGAAACAGACCTCAAGATGAGGAAGCCAGACGGTGATGTTCTGAGGAACAGTTAGGGACCGTTACGATTGTTTCGATCTGTTATGAAAAGTGCAAACATGTATGAAAGTTCATCATGAAAGTTGAACATCGTGAAAATCATAATATGTTTTTATGTAATGTATGTAACCTAAATGTTAATTTAGGTCGTAAATCATTAAATAATTTTTGATGTTTTGTTATACTGTAATGCTTTCTTCCCAACACACTTGGCCCATTTCTCTGAATGAAGGATTTGTATGACACGCAGACATTATTTATTATCAATATGCCGTGCATGACAACAAGAGAGAGGCAGGACGAGAGAGGGAGGAAGCAAGAGAGCGCGAGAAAGAGGAAGAGAGAGAGGGAGACACACAACTATGTCGATGATCCCTACGAGTTAGAAACGCGCCGCTCAACGCGCAGTGCAGACGGCCACTTTACCACCTCCAGTCACTAAAGAATTATCAACACTTCTGTCATTTCAGACCGTTCAAATATTGGCGTCTTGATCGGTGACCGAAATTTACGCCCCAGGAAGGTATCAATTTTCAATGTCAAAGTAAAGGAGCATCGCTGATTCTAAAGATGGAGAAATGAACCACCGGTGAGGCATAAAGGTAAGTTCACGATGTCATATTTTCTTTCATGTTTCCCATCACGAGAGTATGAAACGAGGCTTATTCGTGGTGGCTTACGCAAAAATGTGTTGACACCTGCCATTTTAAAATGCACCATAAATAATGTGATTTTTTTTCCTCGCTACGACTTTATGTACAGCATATATTATCTACAGACTCGTAGTGCAAAATAGAGTATACAATTTATGAAATTGTTATGTAGATGTGAGATGATGTGCGCCACGTTTCTCGGATATTGGCCCTCCGGCCGGCTTTGTAACCCTAGACAGTCCGACAATTCATCACAGAGCTGCAGTGTGTGCCACAGACACATGCACAGCGTATATGATATTAGATATTGATTAATATGATATAATATAACACCTCATGTGAGCACCAGCATACTTCTGTTTATGATTACATGCCTTTGAAATCTGCTTTTAGTTTATTTTTATTTTGTCATTGATAATGTAAAGTATCACTGTTGTATTGTAGTGCGTATATAAACTAATTTATGCATATCAATTAACTGTCTGTATTTACAAAAGATTATGTTGACTGTATTTAGTACGTAGTCTAGTATGCACTGTTTTCTTTTCCTTAAGCAGATCATTGGGTTCATACATACCATGGCACAGTGGTATTTAGAATAGATATTGTGTAAAAATATAATATATATTGTGAGAACAGAAAACGTATAAGTATACTGCAAATTAAGAAATTATCAACTTAGAACAGGAGCCTCAAAAATAATATATTCTAAGTTAAATTTGAGTCTCTCATGCTGCATATTTAAATATTTTAAAATGCAGTATATTTATACTTCTCTTTTCACAGTATATTCATTGTATTTCTTGAGGTATAGTGTTACAGAAACAATTCCGTGCCATTAGATTTTTTATTTATTTAATATTATTCTGTTATTTATTCTCTTACGCTTTGGATTGCTACTAACCATGATAAAGTGATATTAAACATTATCTGTATTATATGAGATTTTTTAGTGAGCATGTGCTACACATTTACAAGCAAAGTGTCTTAATAATTATTTATTATGCAGCATATGTTACGCGCTTTCTCTCTCTTCTCACTGAATTAATTGAGCGTCTTGAGGTCACTCCCTGCCTCTGTGCAACTGGTTCAGTGGGTTGTAACAGCTAGTAAACATTTAATGCATGTTCAGTTGATCTGTGCTAAAGTGCCCATCTGTGTTCAGCAGTGAGGTCAGCTGTAGATGAGTTTCCTGCACCATGCCGCCGGGGGTCTACGGCATGCTGGATATGTTGGAGGGGGAGGGTCGGCAACAGGTCAACATGGAGTTTCTCCTCCCCACGGGTATCTACCTCAACTTTACCGTAGCAGGCAGTGACACCATTAGTGCCATCAAGAAGGTGAGAAGGAGACCATCTGATCACATGTAAACACTAAAAATGCAAGTTTGTAGACACTGAAGTAATAGAACGTAATGGTTAGTTGACAAATAACATGGACTTTTTAAATGAACATCAAGATTTTAGGTTAAAAAAGGACAAAAACACCACAAATGTGCTCTGTACAACTTCTAAAGTCTTACGATAGATTAAATAACAAAATTTAAATTATTATTTGTTAGACATAATCATAACATTCTCCCTAACGCTGCTTGGCAAGTTCATGAGAGACCTAGCAATGTCAAATTTGTGAACAAATCTTTTCTATGAATCATTTGATTTGGTTTACAAATTGGTCTGAATGTTTCGTTCATGAGGGTGAGTAAATGTTGAAGAGACAACTTAATAAGAGGTCATAAAACTGTATACGTAAATAATATTAATTTTAATTTATTAATTAAAAAAAAGCAAAATGCTGTTTAAATACTTTTAGTTTGTTTTAGTGTAACCTGTAACTCTGCAGGACATTTCAAGTACACAAAGTATTTGATTAAACAAATGAGTTATCATCACACAATAATATAACCAATATGCTTAGTAAAACATAAGTCACTACTTTCTGTGTTGGTTACTGCTGGTTTAGCTGGTAGATCGCTATAGGCATGATGTTCGCCATCCTAAAATGCTTGTTTTTTCTTGTGAAGCTGGTTGAATAAGGAAGTCTTGCTGGTTAAGCTGGTCAGGAAGCCTGCCAGCATCATATGCTGGGTAACATCATTCAAAACACAGCATATGCTGCTATTAGATGCTCTGCAATAAAATTATAGGATCCGACTGCAGTCAAACCCATTGAACACATTAATATCTTGATTTGTGTCTTAGATGGTGTGGAAGAATGCCAAGAACGAGCCTCTGTTCAGTGCCCTAAGTGACCCGGATGCCTACGTCTTTACCTGCATCAACATGACCGCAGAGCGGGAGGAGCTGGAAGACGAGCAGCGTCGCCTGTGTGATGTTCGGCCGTTCATGCCCATTCTCAGGCTGGTGGCCCGTGAAGGAGACCGAGTTGAGAAGCTCATCACCACCCAGATCAGTCTGCTTATAGGGAAAGGTTTGTGTCACACTGGTCCTCAGATGAACTCAGAGCTGTACGGGCGGCTCACAATGGAAGCAGCTTTGCATTTACTCAGCACTGCAGCAGAATGATGTGGTTTTGGCAGCTGTCCAGAAATTAAGAAGAATTTGTGCTTCTTTAAAAGAAAAAACTATGAGCATGAGTATCACTGAGCATGAGTATTGGAAAATTAGTTTTTTAAAGATCTCTTGGTTTCGATCATTTCCCAGTTTGTATTTTCTTACCTTAGGTAATGATTTTGAGACTGAGGATGTGCCACACAATCTGTCCATGTTTCCTTCTGCCTAATTCGACTAGCTTCTACCAAGTGTTAGATGAATTTGCGCCAAAATACCATAGAGTTTCATTGGTATCGGGGCCAACAAAAGATATGCGAAGTATTTTCTTCTCTCTTTTAAAAGTCATTCTTTATTTTGCTTTGCTAAATACATTATACGGGGATTATATGGTTTGTTGGGTTTTGTTTTTTGCATTGTTCTTCCCTGCTGGTTTTTCTACAACACGTCCAGAACAGATTTGCAGAACTTTTTTTTTTCTTTTTTCACAGAGAGGTCTCACTATATGGTAGTTTTATTATTTGTTGCACTTACTTTCGGAATTCAAAATCAAATGTCGACAGCACAGTTTTAGCATTCTCGCTTTATTCTAACTGGTTAAAAATCTCGTCTCCACAGGTCATCATGAATTTGACTCCCAAAAGAACCACGAGGTGAATGAATTCCGAACAAAAATGCGGACGTTTTGTGAAGAGCGTGCTCAGGAGCGCCAGATGTTGCCATGGTATCAGTGGATGGAGTACAACTTCCCATGTGACTTGGAGCCGTGCTCTATAGTCGCACAATCTGGGAAGTCACGCAGTGTCAAAAAGATCCTTGTCAATGTGAAGTTTGAGGGCAGTGAGGTGAGTGTACTCATATTTTACATGGGGTCATATTCATGTACAATTTTTATGCTACATTTTAACCTTTGGATAATTCATTACTTCAGTATAATGCTATATAGCTTCTTTTTTTGTTGTTGATAATGCAAAATTGAGCATGTTATGTAGCCGCATGCAAAACATGCAAATGTCTAATTTTAGACTGACATATTTTCTGCCTTTGATTTTACAAATTGTAACAGTCAGGAGACGTTTGACACGGTGATGATGTCACTGCAGCATCTGCTGGCACACATGGGTCTCACTGACCTAGTTTTCCAGAGTTAGGGCCTTTGATAGTATTTATATGTGTTGTGTTGCCTGTCAATCCCCCACCCACTCAATGTGAATGTTATGTACCTATGATCTTTAACTTTGTAATGAGTCTGAACTGTAGCGTGCAAAAACTCCAGCAACACTTGTTTTTATAATGCATGACATGGATCAAAAGCCAGACTGTTTCGACATCACATTTGCAGAGAAAAACAATTGCATTATGAGTAATTAATCGTACTATTGTGAGTGCACATCACCCTATGCGCACCAGTGATTATGAGGGCGTTTTCTTCATTTTTACTATATCTAGAGCATGTTTTCTTCAACTTTTTTAAACCAAGGACCTCTTTCATAACACAAACTGTTCAAAGACCCTAGAGAAGTCGCTGTTACCATGGAAATGAGAATCATGGCTACCATGACCACCCACTCCCATAAAAACATAAAGTCTCCCCACACTCTCAATCAACTTGGCAGTCCTGCATTCTCAGTTTTTTTTTTTGTATATTAAAGGGATAGTTCACCCAAATATGAAAATTCTGTCATAATTACCCTCAAGTTGTTCCAAACCTGTACAAGTTTCTTTCTTCTGTTGAACACAAGATATTTTAAAGAATGTTGATGACCAGACGGTGGACTTTGATGGTAGCCTTTGACTTCCACAATATTTCTTTCCTAGTTTTTGTGTTTGATTACCAACATTCTTCAAAATATCTTCTTTTGTGCTCAATAGAAGAAAGAAACTCGTACAGGTTTGGAACAACTTGAGGGTAATTATGACAGAATTTTATTTTTTTTATTAAACAGTACCGTTCAAAGTTTGGGGTTGGTAAGTCTCTTATGCGCAACAAGTCTGCATTTAAAAAAAAATCAAAATACAGTAAAATAGTGAAATATTATTACAATTTTCTATTTTAATATATTTTCAAATGTAATTTATTCCTGTAATGGCGAAGCTGAATTTTTAGCATCATTATTCCAGTCTTCAGTGTCACATGATCCTTCAGAAATCATTCTAATAGGCTGATTTGCTGCTCAAGAAATGTTTCTTATTCTTATAATAACTGTTGTGCTGCTTAATTTTTTTTGTGGAAACTGATTTAATGCAATCCTTGCTGAATAAAAGTATTTGTTTCTTAAACAAATATATATATATTTCTGTGATTCAAAGCGCCAGTCTTTAGAGTCACATGATCCTTCAGAAATCATTCTAATATGCCGATTTGCTGCTCAAGAAACATTTATCATTGTTATCAATGTTGAAAACCGTTGTGTGAAATTTTTTTTCAGGATTATTTAATGAATAGAAAGTTCAAAAGAACAGCATTTATCTGAAATATAAAGCTTTTGCAACATTATAAATGTCTATACTGTCACTTGATCAATTTAATGCATACTTGCTGAATAAATGTATTAATTTCTTTAAGTTCTTTCCCAAAAAACAAATAAATAAATTCTTACCGACACAAAACTTTTGAACGGTAGTACAATGTTACAAATGCTTTCTATTTCAGATAAATACTGTTCTTTTGAACTTTCTATTCATCAAAGAATCCTAAACAAATAGTTTTACACAACTGTTTTCAACATTGATAATAATCATAAATGCTTCTTGAGCAGCAAATCATCATATTAGAATGATTTCTGAAGGATCATGTGACACTGAAGACTGGAGAAATGATGCTCAAAATTCAGCTTTGCATCACAGGAGTAAATTACATTTTAAAATGTATTCAAATAGAAAACAGTTATTTTACATTTTAATAATATTTCACAATATTACAGCTTGTTTTGTATTTTTAATAACATAAATGCAGCCTTGGCGAGCAGAAGAGACTTCTTTCAAAAACAATCAGAAGTACAGTACAGTACAGTTTCCAAACTTTTGACTGGTAGTGTATATGCTTATATATTTTTCATGTTAGATTTTTATATTATAGTCATGATGTATTGTCAATAGCTGTAGACTTTTTCTAATGGAAGAATGTTCTTCTGGAACCCAAACTGCTGGAACGGACGTTCACTTGAATCACTTTTCGGGGAGTATTTTGACTCGCTGGTTATGAAATGGATCCCAGTCTGAGAACCGCTGAATTAGAATATATCTTCTAATTGAATGTATTTCATATTTTCAATACATAGGAGAGCTTTGTTCTCCAGCAAGATCCACAGGACCTGCCAATGGTTCTGAAACGAAACGCCCTAAGAAAGAAGTCCACCGTGTTCCGATCGACAAAGCAGGAGAAGCCAGAAGACTACACTCTGCAGGTTAACGGGAGATTGGAGTTCATTTATGGAACATATCCACTCTGCCAGTTTAAAGTAAGTCTGTGAAAATCAACATGTCTTCTCGACTTCACAGTTACATTGTCTTTAAAATTTACATGAAAGCACCACACTTTCAGACTCCAGGGTAGGGTTGCAGCCATTCGTAACTTCTTAGAACGTAAAGTCCAAACTAGAGGCTTAGTAACTACTAGCTAGTTTGTAACTAACTCTGTACTTTATTCAGTTGCACCATTTGATCTTAAGGAAGAACATAGCTAGTAGGACGTAAGCTCTCTGTAAAGCAGGGTTCCCACTCATCCTGGAAAACCTGGAAAATTGATGATACATTTTCCAGTCCTGAAAAACACATGGAAAATTTGAGAAAATGTAAAATGTCCTGGAAAATCTTGCTGTTGTCCTAGGATTTTTTTTTAAAGTTCTTCGGTTTTTCTTTAGCCGAGTACAAAGAGTTTATCACTGGCCCAAACAATTACCTGCAGAAAGTGCGATGTTCAGGAATGAGTTTTGACACGTGAGAGTAGTGTTTTTAATGATGATGTTTAGTCTTGTGTTGCCACTTGCTGCAGTTAGCTAATGTTATTAACTGCTCAAATGTATGCAGTGAATGTTAACTGGTAAGCAGCTACCTAATCACATCATTTTGATATAAACTTGGAATTGCGAGTTATAAATAAACTTGCAATTGTGTGATATAAAATTTTGCAATTGTGGATTATAGTGTCAGAATTGCATAATATAAACTAACAATTGTGTTATATAGTCAGAATTGCGTGATATAAACTCGCAATTCTGACTTTTTTCCTCGCAACTAACTTTTTTCGCGCAATTGCGAGTTTATATCTTGCCATTCTGACTTTTCTCAGAATTGTGAGATATAAACTCATAATTGCAAGTTATAAAGTCCAATTCTAAAGGAAAAAGACTACTTTTTTTCAGAATTGTGAGTTTATATCTCACAATTCTGACTTTATAACACATTTGCGAGTTTATATCACAATTATGTAAACTCGCGATTGCGAGAAAAAGTCAGAATAGCGAGGAAAAAAAGTCACAATTACCTTTTCTTTTCCTTTTATTCTGTGGCGGAAACAAGCTTCCATAGTCATAATGTATGATTAAGAGCTCATATTAAAAACTGTTTTTTATAGTTAAGTCATGGGAATAAACTGTACGCCTTTTAAAGACTTCGAGAGCAATATTTGTCGTGATCCTTGTCTTTTATTCCCGTCGTAGTAAAATTGAAAATGAAAAGTCCTTGAAAATGATCGCTGAAAAAGAGTGGGAACCCTGGTAAAGTAATGCATAGTTGCATAATTTGATGTTTACCCTCAGTGATCCAATAGCATCCTTCAAATATGTTAACAGAAGTTGTTTAAATGCTCAGAATTTTTGTTTAATCTTTATTCTAACTTCTTTTGCCTCACGCAACTAACAGTAAAAACATTTTCATTAAATACATTACTACTTAATCATGAAGAACATAATAGGTCTTTTTATTTGTAAATAACATTCAAAAAACTGTATTTGAAATGAATAAGAATCAATCAAAAAATACTAATACAAAAACACAAGTAATGACATTTATTTATTAAGATGGATTTTATTTGACACGCACTGTTTAGGAAGCGTTCTATTCACACATTGCTGTGCTCCAATTCGCCGCCTTGTACTACGACCTAGAAGTATGTACTCTTTTTGTGAATAAAAAGTACATACTTTTGAGTGTGTAGCAGAAGAGTATGCAAGCTTTGGGACATACTACTTTGTCATCTTTTAACGGACAACTCTGTTGCTTAGTTACATGCATCCTGTCACCGTAAACTGCCCTGTCAATCATCTTGTCATCAGTTAAAATCCTGCACATTCAATTTAATAAAATTTTCTACCGTATTGGAGAGAAATGTAGTAGCACGTTGATCTGCCAGTCGTGGGTCTTTCATGCACGAGAGACTCTCCTCATGTGTTTTCCATATAAATATATAATGATGCATTTAAAAGTTAATGGCCTAACGTGTCATTAAAAAAAGTTTACAATGCTGTTGCAGAATACTCTTTTCAACATAATACAATTTAGGACATACTAATTCTATTTTGCAACCATAGACGTAGTGTCCGTGACATCACCCGTAGGTTTCTGAAGAGCATTTTTGAAGCCTAAAATGGCGGAGCGGGCTGTCGCCATCTTGGCAGCACGCGTCATTGTGCGTCACTCCCGGATAACTGAAAATGGGCAAAAATGCGGGACGTGGGTGGAGCTGAGGTGACTGGTTGCTGAAACCATGCCTGCCTAGCTCGACCATAATGGCAATCCACCTGTCACTCAAGTGGCCACGCCCTTAATTATGCAGATTTAAGGCTTAATATAATTTAAACAAATGAGTTATAAAAAAATTCACCCCCCTCAAAGTTGTCATGAAAGGCAAAATTAGCTGTACACTCACCTAAAGGATAATTAGGAACACCATACTAATACTGTGTTTGACCCCCTTTCGCCTTCAGAACTGCCTTAATTCTACGTGGCATTGATTCAACAAGGTGCTGAAAGCATTCTTTAGAAATGTTGGCCCATATTGATAGGATAGCATCTTGCAGTTGATGGAGATTTGTGGGATGCACATCCAGGGCACGAAGCTCCCGTTCCACCACATCCCAAAGATGCTCTATTGGGTTGAGATCTGGTGACTGTGGGGGCCATTTTAGTACAGTGAACTCATTGTCATGTTCAAAAAACCAATTTGAAATGATTCGAGCTTTGTGACATGGTGCATTATCCTGCTGGAAGTAGCCATCAGACGATGGGTACATGGTGGTCATAAAGGGATGGACATGGTCAGAAACAATGCTCAGGTAGGCCGTGGCATTTAAACGATGCCCAATTGGCACTAAGGGGCCTAAAGTGTGCCAAGAAAACATCCCCCACACCATTACACCACCACCACCAGCCTGCACAGTGGTAACAAGGCATGATGGATCCATGTTCTCATTCTGTTTGCGCCAAATTCTGACTCTACCATCTGAATGTCTCAACAGAAATCGAGACAACATTTTTCCAGTCTTCAACTGTCCAATTTTGGTGAGCTCGTACAAATTGTAGCCTCTTTTTCCTATTTGTAGTGGAGATGAGTGGTACCCGGTGGGGTCTTCTGCTGTTGTAGCCCATCCGCCTCAAGGTTGTGCGTGTTGTGGCTTCACAAATGCTTTGCTGCATACCTCGGTTGTAACGAGTGGTTATTTCAGTCAAAGTTGCTCTTCTATCAGCTTGAATCAGTCGGCCCATTCTCCTCTGACCTGTAGCATCAACAAGGCATTTTCGCCCACAGGACTGCCGCATACTGGATGTTTTTCCCTTTTCACACCATTCTTTGTAAACTCTAGAAATGGTTGTGCGTGAAAATCCCAGTAACTGAGCAGATTGTGAAATACTCAGACCGGCCCGTCTGGCACCAACAACCATGCCACGCTCAAAATTGCTTAAATCACCTTTCTTTCCCATTCTGACATTCAGTTTGGAGTTCAGGAGATTGTCTTGACCAGGACCACACCCCTAAATGCATTGAAGCAACTGCCATGTGATTGGTTGATTAGATAATTGCATTAATGAGAAATTGAACAGGTGTTCCTAATAATCCTTTAGGTGAGTGTATATACCAAAACTACTTTTTGAACCTGGCTGTGAAAAAAAAAATCTGCTGTAAAGTTGGGCATTTTAACATGGGAGAGATACAGATTTGACTCCCTTTTGGAGCCAGTCTCTAGCAGCCAGTCACTGAATTGCAGTTTAAGTCACTTCTGTGTTGGCTGCCGCTTGGGTGCAACGCAAAAATATTTAGTAGTGCGTAATTTGTAACTTAGTGCCCATTTACAACCCAGACGAGCACATAAAGCCCATCTCTCACTGATGCCTGCTTTGTCTTTTTATACCTTGTCTTATTGTTTTGCGAGTTTTATTCCATTTTGCTGCAATGTGAATTTTGTCACGCTCTTCAGAGGCCTTGATTTGAATTCATAGTAAGACTTCACAGCTCTGAAACAGTTGTTGATTTAGAAACTGCTTGTACCTGCAAAGATGAGTCATACATCTCTACCAGCCTTCAAAACATCAACTACATTGAGGATAATGTGATTTCAGCTGCATTACGCTACCTAAATGAACAGGCCGCAGGATCTGACGATGATTAGTCCAGGAGTACTGGATCTGGTCCAGTCTTTATAGTCTACATTTTGGAAAACAGGAACTGATAAAACCATCTGTACCTCGGCTACAATTTCCGTCCCTTGCCATCTATCTATGTGTGTCTGTTCACAAAAAAAAAAACATTAATCTTGTGCTCTACCTCATTCATTTTTTATTTAAGAATATTTGGGAGTTTTTGTCATTTTATTGATCGTGAAAGTGGAGAGATGAAAGAAATTATGGGAAGAAGATGGATTCAGGGCATGATTTGCACTTGTTTCACCCAAAACACAATGCGTTTTTTCTTTATTTTATGTTCTCTTTTTTTTTCTCTCGCAGTATATTTTTGCGTGTTTGCACGGAGGTCTTACCCCACACCTGACTGTGGTGCATCATTCAGCCATCATCAAGTACCAGGAGGAACAGGGTGGCCTAAGTAACCAGGTATCCAGAAGCCGTGCTCAGTCCAAACCGCCCCCGCTGCCTCTGAAAAGGGTGAGAAGGCACTTTTACACCGGAACGCGATCTGTTATTAACAGGGGAACTACTTATCACGTTTCTTCTTGTAGCTTGTGTTGTAGACTTCAACCTCCGTGAACTCGATTTGCAATGCGACATACTTGCAATCATTTACCCATGGTGACTTTTTGGTCATCTGTGACCCCCTTCATGGAAGTGCTTTGAATTAATGAGGTTGAGAATAAATTGTTTTTCTGTCCTAGTTGTATAGGCTTCTGGAATTTAACAACAATTTTTTTTTTAAATGTATCAACTCTACTAGTTTAATTAATATTTTGTTGCCATGACATTAGCTCAGCTGTTTTTAAAACAAGCTACATTTTTACACTCTTATAGCAATTCATAACTATTTTTGATTTTTTTTTTGCGAACTGGTGGCTAATTGTTATGAATTCGTGCAATCTCATTCATATGTATGTTTTAATATGATCTAGATCTACTGCCCTACTGACAGTTCGATTTAGGTGTAGACATTCATGTTTACGTTTCCGTGCAAATCACATCATACAAATTCGTAATGGCACCTTGTAAAATAGTTACATTTTCTTGTGAGAGTGTGTTGATATTTTCGAACAGTAGATGTGAAGGGTGACAAAACGCTTCATTGGTAATTAGTAAGATTCTTTGCAGTGAATTAGTTCATTTGGAGAGTTCATTTAAATGGACTAGTTAATCAATGATCACTAATTCATTTGAGTGACTGCACAGACATCATTTTATTAATTAATATAATATTTAGTGTAAATGTATAAGCTATATTTAATCTAATACATTTGATGCAGTCATCTTAATGGAGAACTCCTTGTTCTTGTGGCAAATAAATGCTTTGGATGTAAAAAATAAATTGTAGCCTGTATTATTTGAGTTACGCATTTATAAAGATATTACCCCCTAAAATAGTTTTAATATAGTCTACAATTTGTTAGCAGTTTGTAGCGTAGCTAACAATTTAAATTTGCTCTCTATAGTTTCAAATCAACTTCCCCAACACTACTAAGGTTAACGTTTCTCCTGTGGTTGCCTGATATATATGATATTCCGATATTAGATGAAAGAGTGATACTGAGCCAAATTCACTGCTTAGTTTACACCCACAACATTGGATTCACACAAATGTTAGTTCCTCCTTTAGTTTGGTTTTGTTTTCTCTGTAACTGTCAAGCACGCTCAAATGCGTGCACAGACGTACTCCCACACTCGCTTTTTAGTTTGCAATGTAAATGCGAAGATATGCGTTTAAAATGTTACGTATATATTGTCTTCTCAACAGCAAAACACATCTTCGCTGTGGTCCATCCAGGAGCCTTTCTATATATACCTTCTACAGGGTAGCCGAGTGAATGCGGATGAGGGAATGAAGGTAAAACTGTTTGTTTGTTTGTTTGTTTGTTTGTCTGTCTGCATTTGTATATTGTTAGTGGGATGTGCATTATGTTGTTTAGCGTCTCAACTGTGGCAGGTAGTGAGGGGTGAAATCATGAACACTGTGGTCATGTGACCCTGACCACATATTTCCCATAATTCATCAGAAGCGGTTAAGTGAAACATCAAAACAGGAAGTGGGGAGTGACTATCTGGCTTTACGGCTCTCTCTCTTGGGCCTAGATTCTTAGAAAAAGCCAGCACTGTTGCTTATGTTTACCACTTGCATCTCCTTTTTGCTTGTCAGAGAAGTCAACAGACATTGACCGGTTGTTTCTATTTTAAAAAATTCATGAGAAACGCATGTAGGCTGGTTAGATTTTTTTTCAATCTAGCCTGAGGTACAATTATTGAAGTAGTGCACAATGTTAAATGTATTTGCATGACAAAGCATTTTACCATGCAAAAACTTGCACATGTTGTAATTTGTCATCAAAGCAAACTTTAATAAATAATTTCTGGCTTTCATCAATGTCAGAATGAAGGTTCATGCTCTTAATAGTATTCTATTTGCTTTCTTCTCAGTATTTATTTTTCTAAATGATAACAAAGGTGTAGCTTGATGGCGCGTTGAAGGAGCGTGGAATCATGTCGTATTCACCTCCACAGCCGATTGAAAGCAATTCGACGGGAATCATGCAGAAATTATGTTCATGAATGAGCTAATGTATTAAAGTTTTATTAATGTTACTGTGGTATGAAGCATTTTTCGTTGCTGTTTTTATTATGCTTATATGCCGCAGTCGGCCGCTGCTGCTCATTTCGCTTTGTTGTTTATGCATATTTTGATTAAAGTTACGATTAAAGTTGCGTTTAACGTTCATCTTCTTCCCTGAACTTGAACTTTGTTACAGTTACGTTTGATCGCTTAAATTACCTTTATTTTATTTAATTCTAATAAAACAGTGCTGAATTACTATTCATAAAGGTCACTTTATCTGACTAATTAAAATTGTGGGCTAACGCAGCACTGTTTTTCTTGGTGAAAACAGTCATACTAAAAATACGTTTGAGTGTGTTGAAAATTGTGTTATAACGTTCGCTCGGTGGCTGCTATGAGACACTTGTAGCACTCTGCAGTAAGCTAGATCATTATTACAATATCATATTAATAAACACTGAATGACTTGTGTTGCTAAATGACATGCAATTAATTTTAAAATATAGCCCATTATATGGCAGAGAAAATGCTGTATTATTGTTCCTACAAATAAAGCTCTTATTGATTATGCTATGTTAGCCACTTGACAAAATAGCGTTGTCTCTGAGGCATGATACAAATTACGCGGTAAATTAAGAAAACGAGATTCAAACAGTAATACTAACTGTGTTGAGCTATATAACAATGTTTAGTTTTCTGTCGATAAAAGTATCCACAGTTGCTCACCTGTCTAATAAAACGCATAATGTATTAAAGCGTCTTTAGTGTTTCAATGGTTTCTATGGAAGTTAAATTGAGCGCAGATATGACGTTATTGACAGCCGATGCAACGACGTGTGCCATTTCACTAAATAGCTGATTTCTCTGGATTTAAACATTGTTGGAAACATTTGGGATAATGTAAGTACACAAGTCAACAAACTATATAACACTGTTCTAGTGGTTTTTGAATATTTTAATTCAAAAATCTTGCTCTGCTGTAGTCAGTTAAAACTGTGGTGGGTTTTAAACACGGTCATGACTGAGCTAAATTGATAAGGATTGACAAGGATAATTGATAACTTCTGGTACAGTTATAGGAAAGACAGGGACTTGTCACATACTATCTACATTTCTTAGTTTAATTTCTGTAATCTGTATAGGCACATCTTAAAGACTATATTACAAAAAAAGCTATTAAATGTTTCCATCATTATTGCTTACAAAAAATATACAGTTTAACTTGTTAACCTGTTCTCTCGTTATATTTGGAAGGTTGTCACAATGGGAATGCCATTTAAATGAAATAAATTGTAAAGGACCAAAATGATCCATAAAACAGCAAAAATATAAACCTGAACAATCAATCAATTGAATGAAATTAAAACGTGTGACAGCTTGACCCAACCAGACATTTATTTTTTATTTTATAAAAAAAATGTGGTTATTTGTTTACCCAACATCTATATTAAAAATATGGTTATATTATAAAGTTTAAGTTTGGAGTGCACAAATGTTCAATTATTATAAGTATAAATTACAGCTAATTTAAGAGGGATTTGAACTGTTTATTTGAAACAAACAAACAAACGAAACCACTGCTAGAGAAAACATATTCCTTGTGACAACTGACCTGTGTAACAAGTTGCTCTCCTTAACTTGCTTTTCCTGCCAGACACTCATGTACTTCCTCATAACTCACTACATTTATTCATACATTCTTTCATTTTAAAAAAAGAAAGGAAAGTAAGTTCCCTTTCCTTAACTGTACTCTTTAAGGCAAATTTGAGACTAATTTCCAGCTCTGCAATCATTGTCTTTTTCTCAGCTGGTAGTTCAGGCTGGCCTCTTCCATGGCAGCGAGCTCCTGTGCAAAGTGGTGACCAGTAATGAGGTCAGCGTTTGCTCTGAACCTGTATGGGACCAGAAATTAGTGTTCGACATCAGCGTGAGTGACCTGCCTCGAATGAGCCGCCTCTGCTTTGCCCTCTATGGCGTCATCGAGAAGACCAAGAAGCGCCCTACCAAGAAGAAAAACAAAAGAGCGGTATGTTTCAGTTCATTTCAACAGAAAACAAGTCACTAAGCAACCAACAGGCTGACTGACGAGAGATAAGACACCTAACAGATGCTATACTTGGAGTGTTTGACATGCATAGATACCGAACACATTCACGGTGAATGTTGTTTCCAAGTCAAATACACATACAGATCATTGCTAGTATAATCAGTACGATGCAATAATATTTAAACCCTTATGAAAGGATGTTGTGGTCCATTGTCTGCTTAAAGGGATACTTCACCCAAAAATTTAAATTGTGTCATCATCTACTCAAATTGTTCTAAACCTGTATGAATTTCTTTTTTCTGCTGAACTCAAAGAAGATATTTTGAAGAATGTCGGTAACCCACTGACTTCCATAGTAGGGACCAACATTCTTCAGAATATCTTCTTTGAGTTCAGCAGAAAAAAGAAATTCATACAGGTTTAGAACAATTTGAGTAGATGATGACACAATTTAAATTTTTGGGTAAACTATCCCTTTAATGTGAGTAAGCCAAGTTAAACCCAAGTTAGTTGATGTCAAATCAGAATCAAATCATCAGCCCGTCTCTTCCTGGCCCGGTTTCTGAAATATAGCGTGCATTGACAAATGAAGGCACAATGTTGAAATTCCCAGGTGTCAAAGTGTGTGTGTGTGTGGGTGTGTGTGTGTGTGTATGGTGGGCTGTCGTGGCTCAACGCCAACGCATCCACTTCTGCTTTCAGTGTTACTTCTCTTTCAGCGAACTAGAGAAGAAGTCCACATGTTTGTGAGACATAAAGAGAAAAAAATGCCTCCTTCATTTGTCTGACGGAAACCCATGTTTGGCTGTACCCATGTATTATGTTTGGCTAATGAAATTTATGTATCAACAATTTGTACAATTATTTATCTCTAGATTTTGACAAAATATTTACATGTAGAGGGGATAGGGTGATAAAAATAATCATTATTTTATAAATTATTTGATAAAATTATATTTTTAATTATACTACAATTTATTATGAATTATAAATGAATAAAATTTTATTATAACAAAAATTTCTTCAGAACCACACTTAAGAGTTTAAAAGTGTATATTTATATATGCTGTTACTATGTAGATGTAGGCAATATTGATTTTAATATGAATTTGAAACAATTTTGGTTTCATTCATTACTTTTAGATTTTGACTAAATAATGTAAATGTTGGATTTCAATAATAATCTTTATTTTATAAATTATTTAATAAAGTTCAAACTTACCTACGTAATTTATAAAACATTTCTTCTGAATCATGTTTAAGATTTAAAAACGTGTATTAATATATACCATCACTGTCAATTTAGGCAACATTGAATTGATATATTGTTAATTGAATTTGACTTGAAACTTTTTTTTTAGTTAAATCTTGTTAAAATGGGCAGCATTTGCAGCAAACTTTTATTTATTTATTTGACCATATTACTTTTTCTCAAATATATTTTATAGCATTATATAGGCTTAACAATTTCATGATTTATTAAGCTTTCACAAACCCCTTCTAAAAATACTTAAGTGAATGCAGAAATATCTGTCTGCACTAATAGCAGCACTGAACTTGACAATGGACTTATACTTATTTATGAACTCATTCATGAACATATACTTATACTTATAGTCATACACAAGTATCAGATTTGTTTTATTGGTATATCGGTAATCACTGCTGCTGTGCTGTGGCTGGAACATTTGGTTAGTCAGTTAAATTGTCACCTCCCACAACTGAAAAATTAGTGTACAGTGTTGTTTTGATGACAATATCACCTCCCACATAAAATGAATATTGTGTTAAGTGCAATGTCAATATGGTTAATGTACTTCCAAATGACCCCTCTTTTTACAGGACTGCCCATTGGCCTGGGTTAACACTATGGTGTTTGACTACAAGGACCAGCTAAAGACCGGAGAATTTTCCATGTCCACATGGCCATCAGTCCCAGGTACTTTAAAATGAACAGTAGCTCATGCTATTTACAGATTCTTCTTTTGGTATGATATATTTTAGGGATTCTGCAGTACAGCGTCACAGGAGTGATTATATAGTATTGCTGACTACGTTCCCTTATTTTGAGGGACCTCAATTTAGGTCTTAACTGGTCAATCACTTTATTTTCAGATGATAAAGGTGATTTGTTGAATCCTATGGGCACCGTGGAGAAAAATCCAAACATCGACAGCACGGCTGGTCTCCTGATTCGCTTTCCCAACATCCGACCACACCCCCTGTATTATCCTCCAATCGAAAAGGTGCTTTTTTGTGGTTCTCCTTAATGGTTACATTCTTCTCGTAATGTCTTATGCAATATATGTGCATTTATGAAAGTGGTGAATAAATGCTCAGTCATTATCTTCCTATTGTTTTTAGCTAAATGAACTGGGTCTGAATGGTGAAAAGGTTGTTGCTACAAAAGAAGAGGTGAGAAATTGCATTCATTGGTCTGTTAGAGGCGAATCATACAGATAGATCAGTCACGAAATGGAAATGGTTATTACATTAGGGCCTGTATGTCTACAGCACTGTTAAGAGGAGTTGTGGTTTGCTGAAGCATTGAACATTTTCCAATGATTTATTCATATCGCTAGAGACGCTAAAACTACTTTAGTAGTCTTTAATCTCTAATGAAATTGACTGTTTTCTTTCAGAACCTGAAACTGAGAGAGATTGTAGACAATAAAAACTACACAGAGTTCTTTGAGGATGAGAAGGAGCTTCTGTGGAAGTTACGAGGAGAAGTGAGGCAGCGATACCCGGAGAGCCTCCCCAAACTCCTCCTCATCACTAAGTGGAATAAACACGAGGATGTGGCTCAGGTAAGATGAACCACTGGTTCCTTGGGATATGATTCTTTTCAGGCAGTGAAAAATCGAAATATTCAAGGAGTATATAAGTTTTTATATGAATTTATTTTAGTCATTTAGAAATTTAGTCTCAGGTAAAGAAGTAATGCAAAGTCAAACAAGTGTCCAAAAAGGCAAAACAAAATAATTCATAAAAATATAAATAAAGAAGAATATTTAATCAATCAGTCATTTATTTATAAAACACAATAAAAACAGCATTTATCCTTTTATTTCATGTCATCATTGTTAAAAAGCTCATTGTTAAAAATAAAAAAGGAAAAGTACTTCCAAATGTATTTACATTAAAAAACATTCTTGAAGATAACACTAAAAAAAAAGGGTTTCGATTTGTTGCCTCAGGATTGATTTGCTATTTCTTTACCACCACCCAGAATGCTTATTTTTCTAACTTCATGGTTTGAGAGGCTATTGTACACTCCCTCTGCATTTTTTCTCTTTTCTCAGATGGTTGGTTTGTTAAGGAAATGGCCAGAATTGCCAGCTCTACATGCTCTAGAACTTCTAGACTACAGTTTCCCCGACCCTCATGTCCGCTCCTTCACCATCCGCTGCCTCAGGAAGTTGAGGTGGGTGGCACTGCCTCTATAATCATCACCTTCTCTTGAGAGCTTTAAAATAAAATGCGGGATGTCTGTCCGCATGTCTATGTCTTGCATACATGTCAAAATCAGAGGAAAAAACATTTTATTCATTTTGCTTTTAACATTATTTTAACAATAGATATCAAAACCCTTGGGTATTTTGAGCTAAAACTTCACATACACATCCTGGGGACATCAAAGACTTACCTTACATCTTGTAAAGACTGCGACTAAAACGGTCGCATTTGCGACCAAAAATATTAATTTGCGAGTGATATTTTTGCTGAGATCGGCATCGCCATTGGCAACCATATACACATGTTATGATTAAAAATGTCGTGCCTTTTTACCAGCATTTTCTGTGATGAGTAGCCCGTCACATCTTTTGTTTTGTTGACGTAATAAAATGAGACAATGCACAGCAAAGTTACAGTGAAAAAATCCTCACTGAGTCTGAGCGCCAAAATACGCGTCAGAAACGGATGTCAAAACGGAAAATATCAGGCTTTTTCAAATCCCTCATCTCTATCGAGCAACAACGCTGACGGCTGTGCCAGCATGAGAGAGATAGAAAACGACGGAGACGTGCAAGAAGGCAGTGTGTCTATTTCGTGCACACAACGTGGTTAACCACAACAGATAAACATGACAGCTGTGTGGACGCGAACTAATCGGTAACAATTCTAATTTTTAATTGATACTGACTGATATGGATTCTTATTCTCTATACATTTTAATCTTTGCTGTTTTCTGTTACTTCCTGAACTCAGGGCTCGCAAAATCGCTAGCCGACGTTCCCCAGTCGGGCCGGGCAACCAAAACGTACGGGCTATTTTAAATAGTGAATACAATTCCTTTATGGCTTTGCGTTGTTGACTCTTCTGACTTGTTATCTTAAGGAAAAATAAGATCACTGATGTTTTTGATAATGCTGATTTGTCCGCAGTGAAGTTTAGCCTATGTGTGTGTTTGACTGTGTTCGTGATGAGCGGACCAAATAATAAAATATAACATTGTAATTAATTGAGGGTGGATGAGAGATAAATAATTAATGTGTTGATTTTATTAAAGACACGGAACTCTAATGTCACTGTAAAACGTAACAAATGTTCGTCACTCTTTCACTTTCGTTTTCAAAACCAGCATCTCTTCAGGATAACAAGGATAACTTATGCCTAGAGCCCCTCCTAGTGGACAGTATATAAAACACAAAGGGAAAACCCTACATGAGATGTTGCTTAATAACTTAACAGTTTTACCTAAAAATATACACCAACTTAACAGAAATTATTCTGATAAGAATTTTCCAACATAATGATTGGAAATATTAACATGTAAAACTAAAAAAAAAAATCTTCAGGTACTAATTTGCAGAATTTACCAAATTAAAAACAAAAGGAAGGAAAGTCATGTGGGAGCATTTTAGTGAAATAGTTTAACAGGACGAATCAAGTGTTGGGTAGCCTATGTGATGTGTAACAGCCGTGAAGCGCTTTATGTATATGACAATAAATTATTAAAACCTATAAGCCTACAGTGGAGAAAACTGCGAAAGTCACTGTGTGTGTATGTGCGTGTGTGTAGGTGCGTGTGTGTGTTAAAATGTTAAGAGGCGCATAGATTTAAGTTTGTTTTTCAGTTCTACACAGGCAAAAAAGACAGGTCAAGACAGAAATTCATAGAAATTTCAATTCAGGTAGAACAAAATCAAATTGTACTGATAATTGTAATTTGATTTTATATACCATTGTTGATATTTGTGATTTTGAAAAAGGTTTTGATTGATGTTTCGACTCCTATTCAGTTTTCTACATAAAAAAAATAAATAAAAAATAATTCAGGCTAGTTAAATTCATTTCGGACTACAATAAAAATCTGAAGAGTGGGGTACCAGCCATTTTGAAATGTTGCGAGCCCTGTATTTGTAGCGCAGCCATCCATAATTGCAGGATGATTTGTACTTAACTGTCACCTTTAATATGTCACTTTTAACTTGTTTGTTAATTTTAGTAACCAATTAACAAACTTTAAACTTTTTGGCGCTCAATCAGCATTTCGACCTTGAAAAAGAGCTTGTATAAAACCGCTTAAAGGGATAGTTCACCCAAAAATTTAAATTAGCCCATGATTTACTCACCCTCAAGTCATCCTAGTTGTATATGACATTCTTCTTTCAGACGAATAAAATCGGAGTTATATTAAAAAAAGTCCTGGCTAATCCAAGCTTTATAATAGCAGTAATAGTTGCTCTGTTTTTGAAGTCCACAAAAGTGCATCTATCCGTCAAATAACGTGCTCCACACGGCTCCGGGGGGTTAATAAAGGCCTTCTGAAGCAAATCGATGTGTTTGTGTAAGAAAAATATCCATATTTAAAACTTTATAAAGTAAAGTTCCGGCCGATCGCCTTCCATGGAAAAGTGTTGAAAGTGCCTATGCTTACGCTACGTCTGACGTTTGAACTGCAGAGGCACTTTCAACACTTTTTCCATAAATTGAATACGGAAGGCGATCGGCCGAAACTTTACTTTATTCGTCTGAAAGAACCTAGGATGACTTGAGGGTGAGTAAATCATGGGCTAATTTTCATTTTTGGGTGAACTATCCCTTTAAGAACAATCATGTCATGTAACGTCAAATTTACCTCAGAAAAGCCATTCAATGCTCATAACCTTGTTAGTCAGATAGAAAAATTTTGCTAAATATATGCACTATATAATAATCCTAATATTTTTACTTAAACTGTTGTCTTCATGAGAAAGAATGGAAGGTGCTAAAAATGAAATTTAACACCACCCATATAACTGCATGTGAAAAATTAAAACACGTTTATTCTTTTTTGGCACTTGAAAAAAAAAATTGCCGCCTTTTTCCCTTATAGGAGCCAATGGCTCCTTAATTGATATTTTTGTCTGGTCCCTGATAATAGGTGCCCTTTAAAATAAAATGTAATTACATCTCATGTTTTTTTTTTCTCAACAGTGATGATGAACTCTTTCAGTACCTCTTGCAACTGGTTCAGGTTCTGAAGTATGAATCCTACCTGGATTGCGACTTGACCTGTTTCTTGCTGGAGAGAGCCCTGGCCAACAAGAAAATAGGTCACTTTTTGTTTTGGCACCTCAGGTATAAATTCACCTTCTTATAGTGCTCTACAGCGATGCGCCCCCATTCCTCTCCGTGTATTTTAGGCTTTGTCTTTGCTCTCTCTAAAGGTCAGAAATGCATGTGCCCTCAGTCAGCTTGAGATTTGGACTTATTCTGGAGGCATACTGTCGCGGGTGCATCTATCACATTAAGATCTTGATGAAGCAGGTTTGTTGCACTTATTCCTTATATGAGAAGCAAATTAATGTCTCTAGTACATTTTTTGCATATGTGCTGTGACCAGATGTAAACTACTAAAAGTTTTCATTCTTCTTTTTTTGCTTTCTAGAGCCCTTTTTGACACTTGAGCCCCAAATTTAACACTTGACTTGTTTTCTCAGTTACTCATTCTGGTAATTGTCACTTTGCGTTGTGCCTTTTCTTGTAAGAAACAGCGCCTGTTCTTTCAAGCACATAAATGTACATGTATAAATATAGTAAGGGGTGCTAGAATAAGTTTTTCTCTGCAGCAGCAGTTCCACAGTGACGGTGCTCAGAATTCATCTTCATTTGAATGTTTAATAATAGCCAAACCACTGGAAGGAAGGGGAACTGCAATATGCTGCTTAGTTTGCAGCTGTTTTTACATGCCTTCTCAAATATTGATTATCACACTGTCCTGTGATAATCACCAAATTGAATGTGTGTTCATATGGATTTGCACAGTATATACTTATTTTCTACTCTGTCTCCTACAGAACGAGGCTCTGAATAAGATGAAGGCTCTCAATGACTTTGTGAAATCAGGCTGTCAGAAGGCGACCAGGATACAGACTACAGAGGACATGAAAGTGTGCATCAAACAGGACACGTACATGGAAGCGCTCTCTGAGGTCGCTTCCCCTCTCAACCCAAGCATCATGCTGTGTGAACTCTGGTACCATTCACATGTTGTTCTCTATAAATATGTTGTATGTTAATAATGCAATGAATATATACTCTAATCTAATAATATAATATAACACTTTATTTTAGGGTTCAATTCTCGCTATTAACTAGTTGCTTATTAGCATGCATATTACTAGTATATTGTCTGTTTATTAGTACTTAAAAGCACATATTAATAATACCTTATTCTGCATGACCTTATTCTACATCCCTTAATCCTACCCAACACCTAAACTTAAATGCTACAAAAGCCTTACTATTAATAAGCAGCAAATTAGGAGTTTGAGGAAAAGTTGTAGTTAATAGTGAATATGTGTTCCCCATGCTAAAGTGTTACCATAATATAATATAGTAAATACTGGTATCTAGAATTATAAAATCTGATTTTAAATATACTATCATCATATTATTATCACCATATTGTTATTTTGTTGTCTTAAGAGATTTTTAGAGGTTGTTGCGTCGTCTTGTTAACAAATTAAATTTCCCTGGTTAAAGGGATAGTTCACCCAAAAGTGAAAATTCTGTCATCGTTTACTCACCCTCATATTGATCTAAACCTGTATAAGTTTCTTTCTTCTGTTGAGCACAAAAATAGATATTTTGAAGAAGACCGGTTTCTGGACCCCATTGAGTTCCATGGGGGTTCTTTTTTCTTCATATTATACCAACATTCTTCAAAATATCTTCTTTTATGTTCAACAGAAAAAAGAAACTTATATGAGGGTGAGTTAACGATGACAGAATAATTTTTTGAGTGAACTAACCTTTTAAAATGCCACAGATGACATGTGATTTTTAGCTATGTAGATTTTATGATAACTGGAATGATTGTGCAAAACACTCTTTTCAGGTAATCTCTCATTATGCATTTTTAACATTTTATAGTTTGTTTCAGGTTTCTAAGCTGTAACTGAATCTGTGACATGATGTAATATTACTAAAGCAATCATTTTAATTCAGTAATGCAACTAAATGGTTATATGCGTTGCATATAAGTCACATACAAACAGCTACCAGAAAGCAAAGAGCCTATTTTGCAACCGTGTGTATGTGTGCTGTTTCTTGATGCTAATCTTTTTTGTTTCAGCGCTGACAAGTGTAAGTTCATGGACTCAAAGATGAAACCTCTATGGCTGATGTACAAGGACAAATTTGACACTGTGGGCATTATCTTCAAAAATGGAGACGGTATGGATACAAAGTCATATTGCCAAATTTTTTGCTTGCATTCAAGGCACACGCATCATTTTTTGCTTTTGTAAATTAGTGATTTGAAAAACACTTTGACCCTTTTCTCTGTTTTTTTAGATCTGAGGCAGGATATGCTAACCCTTCAGATGATTCAGCTAATGGATGTTTTATGGAAAACGGAAGGTCTTGACCTCAGGTTTGTATAGTTAACTTTGTTTCGTCAAGCTGTTAATTTGCATAAAATTGACAGCGTTATGCAATGTATAAGCACTTACAAATGACTTATTTATTTCTAAATTAAATATATATAATCATTTTATATATACAGCATGTATATTTAAAATATGTATACATATGTAATTTTTTTTTTTTTACTTTTACATATTTAAGACACTAAACTGCATTACAATAAGTACTTTCCATGTTCATTTGTTGGGTCTCAGAATGCTGCCTTACGGATGCCTGTCAACTGGGAATAAAACGGGTCTCATCGAGGTGGTGAAAAACTCGGACACTATTGCAAACATCCAGAGAAACAACAGCAACAGTGCAGCCACTGCTGCCTTCAACAAGGACGCTCTTCTCAACTGGCTCAAATCCAAGAACCCGGGGTGAGTAGCAAACCCTCTTAACCTTATACCGGGCCACAGCATGTGTGGTGTGATCGCTGCAACTGTGTGTAACGTAGCGACCAATTTAGCATAATTTGTTTGCATGAGCCATGAATGCCATTTTCTTCTCTCAAACCTCAACTGAGAAGGTTAAACCTCTCTTGGCTCATTTGACCTTTTGGTTTATTTGAACTATAGTGTAACATCAAATGCAGTTTGGTTGCAGATGGTGCAGCATTGGAGTAAATTTACCCTGCATTCTGCTGCGTTTACAATTTTATTTTGTTTTCCACCAAAGTGGCTTGATGTGCATATGGTTTTGTAGTAATAACAGCTAAGGATACACATTGAGCACTAAGATGAAACCACAAAGCATGTTGCATTGTGTAACACAGTCTCCTTTTGCAAGTCATAGATCTTGTAAGAATGGGGGGGGGAAATGACCATTTCTGGAAGGCACTAGTTTAGAGAAGTCTGAGTATTGGGTCTTTTTGGGGTCAAACTAACCTTCGGCATCAGCACTTATTTATGTAGGTTACTTGCGGACATGACTGACCTTTACATCATTTCTGTGATGTTTTAGCATTTAGGAAACTAACAAAGCTAAGTGTATGTGGCTAACCAAAAAAGAAAGGGAAAAAACAGCAACTCACTATGATGCATGCATGATTTTTTTCTCACAAATCCTGTTTATACATGACCTCTTGAACTGAAACTAGTATGCAATTGACTGTAGACATTGATGGCTTGTCTGAAACGTATATATGCCCCCTGTGGACATATCCAGTTCTGTTCGCTGGTTGTCCGCTTACTGTAAATGTTATGCTATATCATAAGGAATAATTTACATTGGAGTATGGGACATTTTTGTCATAAGTAATAAAATGCATTATTTGATGAGATATTTACTTTATCTGTCTAGGGTACAAATGTAACCTTAGATACCCTGTAAATGTTTTGTATTTCAATTCATTGCATGGTTTTCATGCACATTCATGACTACAGTAATAGTGCAGGTCATTGTGTTACTTGCAGCATAGTGCACAAGATTAGAGTTTTCAATGGCTTGACATTTACTTGCCAATTTTTACTCTCCTTTGGTGTTCAGCGAATGTTCATTTCCAACATTGTCTGTCATCAAAGGCCATTGAATGACTTTTGACTGATATGAGAAGGTCAAATTGAAAGAATTTCTAGTATGGCTTCTTATGGAATCTGAGCTGATGTGGAAAGAGGGCTCAACAGGAAGACACATTACATATTCACCCGGCATATTAATGTTGAATGTCTTGGTTGAGTCATAAAGTGACTGAAAATTATCTCACAAAAACAAGGCTGAAAATGTTTAACACTGTGCTCAAGGCTTCTGTGACTCAGCATATATATATATATATAATATATGCAGGGTGTATATATATTAGTGCTAGGCAAACGATTAATCACATCCAAAATAAAAGTTTGTGTTTGCATAATACATGTGTGTGTGTACTGCGTATAATAATTATGTATATATAAATACAGACACATTCATGTATACATTTAAGAAATATTTGCATGTATATACTGTATATATATATATATATAAAGATAAACTATATAAATATATATATACAGTATATACATGCAAATATTTCTTAAATGTATACATGAATGTGTCTGTATTTATATATACATAATTATTATACGCAGTATTATATATTATATATATATATATATATAAAACATATTTTTTATATACATGCATGTGTGTGTGTATTTAAACTGTGCTTTGTTTTCCCCCATTTGAGGGGGAAATATATATATATATAATATTATATATCAATAAACCCCACCCTCAAGACTGATTGACAGTTGACTGTGTTAGGCATCGGAAATGCAAGTGCAAAGGGGATTGCGATTCCATTGATTTTTGTGCAGGTTGTGGCAGGACGCGGAGGAAGTAAAATCGCAAATGGGTGATTTTTCTATTATGGCAGGGTCATAACATTGGAAATGCAATTTCAAACGGACTTTGCATTTCCATTTGAAATTTGGCAGACATGTTACATACATGGAAAAGAAAATCCAAACTTTTATACAAATTTATACAAATACATTATAAAAATAAATTTGTGTGTGTGTGTGTGTTTTTATTGCACTCTAATTTCAGGAGTTCAAGAGGTCATGTATAAACAGGATACTAGAGGGACAATTATGCATGCATCATAGTGAGTTGCTATGATGTTGAAGTTTTATTATGTATGTGTATTTTTATATATCCAACAGAGTGTGTGTGTGTGTGGAGTGTTTATTATTTTATTTTTTTATTTTTTTAATGTAAAATGCAGAAAGTTTTCTGTGATGGTAGGGTTATGGCCTAGAATACAGTTTGTACAGTATAATAAAAACATGTCTATGGAAATTGTTTGTTAATTGGTTAACTTACAAGAAGGTAGCAGGAATGAGAATGGGTTAGGAATTAAAATATTAACTTCTTTATTTTTCAGGGATAAATTGGATCAAGCCATTGAGGAATTCACCCTCTCCTGTGCAGGCTACTGTGTAGCCACATATGTTCTGGGAATAGGGGACCGTCACAGTGACAATATCATGATCAGGGAAACGGGTCAGGTAAGTGCCTCACGAGCGCTGTGTAATCATAAATTATATCACAAGATGGCACCAGCCATCTATATGTGCCGTAATATGGGTTGCACTTTTCATTCTGTTTCACAAATGCAAGGGTTTCTGCAATTTTATAATACTCTTTTAATTTGGAATACATAATTTTTGTTAGTTATGAATGATATTTTCTCTGTATTGTTTACAGTTATTCCACATAGATTTTGGGCACTTTTTGGGGAACTTCAAGAGCAAATTCGGGATCAACAGGGAACGTGTGCCTTTCATTCTGACATACGACTTCGTCCATGTAATTCAGGAGGGACGGACCAACAACAGCGAGAAATTTGAACGGTCAGTGCATGTTTTATAAAAAGACAACTCAAAAATAATTAATGTCTTAATTCTCAAAATTGATGCCACAAAGCTAGTTTGCGTTTTTTATGCCTGTCATGTAAGGAAAATGTTGGCTGCTTATAACCTTGAGGCAGACTACATATATATGTAACCTAATAATACATAGAAAGGTTTGGAAAAGAGAAGATTTGGAAAAGAGAACATGTAAAAGTCATAACTGAAAAAGGAAAGAGTTCATGTGTGCTTCTCTTTGCCAGGTTTCGTGAGTGCTGCGAACAAGCCTACAAGATTCTTTGCCGGAATGGGACTCTTTTTGTGAATCTTTTTGCCTTGATGAAAGCTGCAGGACTCCCTGAACTCAGTTCTTCCAAAGACATCCAGTATCTAAAGGTAAGAATTACCTTACGACAGGTAATTTATTACTCATGAGACTGCTGATATTTGCAGTTTCTCTAGTGCTTTACAAGTATGAAATATCAAATTTAAAGGGAGGACAACTAGGGGACACTTTTATATATCAGATTTGTTATTAGAATAAGACTGAAACAAATTTGTTACCTGCAATTATTCATTAAAGAGATTTCACCCAGTGATGTATTACAGGGAGTGCAGAATTATTAGGCAAATGAGTATTTTGACCACATCATCCTCGTTATGCATGTTGTCTTACTCCAAGCTGTATAGGCTGGAAAGCCTACTACCAATTAAGCATATTAGGTGATGTGCATCTCTGTAATAAGAAGGGGTGTGGTCTAATGACATCAACACCCTATATCAGGTGTGCATAATTATTAGGCAACTTCCTTTCCTTTGGCAAAATGGGTCAAAAGAAGGACTTGACAGGCTCAGAAAAGTCAAAAATAGTGAGATATATTGCAGAGGGATGCAGCAGTCTTAAAATAGCCAAGCTTCTGAAGCGTGATCATCGAACAATCAAGCATTTCATTCAAAATAGTCAACAGGGTCGCAAGAAGCGTGTGGAAAAACCAAGGCGCAAAATAACTGCCCGTGAACTGAGAAAAGTCAAGCGTGCAGCTGCCAAGATGCCACTTGCCACCAGTTTGGCCATATTTCAGAGCTGCAACATCACTGGAGTGCCCAAAAGCACAAGGTGTGCAATACTCAGAGACATGGCCAAGGTAAGAAAGGCAGAAAGTCGACCACCACTGAACAAGACACACAAGCTGAAACGTCAAGACTGGGCCAAGAAATATCTCAAGACTGATTTTTCTAAGGTTTTATGGACTGATGAAATGAGTGAGTCTTGATGGGCCAGATGGATGGGCCCGTGGCTGGATTGGTAAAGGGCAGAGAGCTCCAGTCCGACTCAGACGCCAGCAAGGTGGAGGTGGAGTACTGGTTTGGGCTGGTATCATCAAAGATGAGCTTGTGGGGCCTTTTCGGGTTGAGGATGGAGTCAAGCTCAACTCCCAGTCCTACTGCCAGTTTCTGGAAGACACCTTCTTCAGGCAGTGGTACAGGAAGAAGTCTGCATCCTTCAAGAAAAACATGATTTTCATGCAGGACAATGCTCCATCACACGCGTCCAAGTACTCCACAGCGTGGCTGGCAAGAAAGGGTATAAAAGAAGAAAATCTAATGATATGGCCTCCTTGTTCACCTGATCTGAACCCCATTGAGAACCTGTGGTCCATCATCAAATGTGCGATTTACAAGGAGGGAAAACGGTACACCTCTCTGAACAGTGTCTGGGAGGCTGTGGTTGCTGCTGCACGCAATGTTGATGGTGAACAGATCAAAACACTGACAGAATCCATGGATGGCAGGCTTTTGAGTGTCCTTGCAAAGAAAGGTGGCTATATTGGTCACTGATTTGTTTTTGTTTGGTTTTTGAATGTCAGAAATGTATATTTGTGAATGTTGAGATGTTATATTGGTTTCACTGGTAAAAATAAATAATTGAAATGGGTATAAATTTGTTTTTTGTTAAGTTGCCTAATAATTATGCACAGTAATAGTCACCTGCACACACAGATATCCCCCTAAAATAGCTAAAACTAAAAACTACTTAAAAAATACTACAAAAATATTCAGCTTTGATATTAATGAGTTTTTTGTGTTCATTGAGAACATGGTTGTTGTTCAATAATAAAATTAATCCTCAAAAATACAACTTGCCTAATAATTCTGCACTCCCTGTAAAGGCGCTGTAAGAGATTTATTGGAAACACTGTTGATATTTGAAATCGACACCCAAACAATCAGACCTTTAATAGTGCTTTAATAGTCTCAGCCTCAGACATCATGCCTACGGACCATTGGCTAAACGTCTGATGCATATGACACTTATCTGAAAACACTTTAGGGGTTTCATAGTCGTCATCTGATTGGTTGAATTCTACAGGATGTCCTTGAGACAAGTGTGTTGCGTTCTTTAACGGTCCGCCTGGAAACAAATGCCATGACACCAAACATCCTCGTGGAAGAAGAGCGCCATCGTATTTACAACTGTGACAATGAGCAATTACCCGGATCGACAAAACGCTGGATTTTCAAAAGTATGTGAAGTTCGCGGCTCCATTGTTTCAGTAAACTTGCAAAAAGTTCTTGAATTAATCATTTATAGACGCACGCCGGTCTGTAATTGCAGGGACATCGACTTTAAATTTTCACTCCCCTAAACATGATGCGGAACAAAACGGACTGTGATTGGTTGCGTCATTTGTCAGTCAAACGTCCTCTTGGCCAGTCCTTGATCAATGAAAGCTCTGCTATGCGAGACTATTGCTTTAATAACAAACACGTTCTTACAGCTGGTGCATCATCACTCCTCCCCCATTAGGGATGGAACGATTACCGGTTTCACGATAAACTACGATAAAATGTACTGACGGTTAGTAATATCATTTAAAATTTTATTATAATTAAAACCGTGTTTGATTATCACGATTTTGAAAACTCGCGGTAAATCCTGTCCAGTCAGCGTCAGTCTGGTGCAGGCGCAGTGTGTGACGTTGTTTTTTGAATGAGAAGAAATGGCAATGACAGCGCCGGGAGATTTTTCAGCCTTCTAAAAGGACCAAATCTGAGGTGTGGTCATATTTTGGCTTTTACAAAAGTCCTGAGGGAAACTTAATCGAGTATGGTCACCCTGTCTGCAGAGAAAAAGAAATTTGCTGCAATAGACCTTACGTATTTGTGACCGGAAATACGCAATTGTCGTGGTAATCTTCTTCCTCACCGGTCAGGGCAACAGGTAAACAAATGGCGCAAGCAACGAGCAAGAGTTATTGTAGCTTACCGGGCTGTTCTTGTTATTCCCAAAAGCAGCCATATCTGTCGTTTCATTCCTTCCCTGTTGATGGTGAAGTTTGACGGAAATGGATTCAGGCTATCCGGCGGGATGAGTAACCAAACTTTCCTGCTCGTGTCCTACATCCCTGTAAGCGCAAAGCAGCATATGACGCACCTCTGTGGTGCGTCTAACATGATCAAATTAAGCAAAATTCACTTTTGCAAAATGCCTCCATACATATTGTGAATATATTTTGTTTTAAAATATATAACCGTGATGTTAATCAACATTATTTTTTATTATATTTTGTTTCATGTCTATTCATATTTAGCATTTATTCATATTCAGTGCATATTCAGTTGTAAACATATATTATTATAGATTGTCTTTTAAAATAAAAATATATCTATAATTTTATAAAAAAGTATTATGTTGTATGTTAAAAAAAATTTTAATTGTGCACACTGCGTGATGTTTAAACTATTTTGAACTGTAGCCAAAGTCCGGACAAACAAAATATCATCTTGTTCAAGGAAGACGTGTCATGTAACGCTGATTATTTATAGCTACGTAATCTGAGATTTATGTAAATGGGCCTAATTGTTAATTTCCATCAAATGTAATATTTGGCAAATCCGTTAGCGAAGTTGTGTAGACTCTCTGATCCATTTTCTTTTGCCTGGGTATGTTTTTCTGATGTGTTAACGCTTGACAGGAACTCCGGTTCCGCAACGATTACGTATGTACGGGGGAAACGCTTCAAATCTGCGAACGCAAGGCAAGTGGACTTTGACCTCAATACTAAAACACGTGAAGCTTGAGCCAAAGACGAACGAACAAGTTCAGACAAGACTAGGGTGACATTTAAGGGATAATATGTGTTATCATCGTACACTTATTACACAGATTTTCTTTACCACATAAATAATTACGGGGACATATTGAATTGAGATTAATGTTTTAAATCTTATCTGTTTATAAATTCATTTTGTACAGTACAAAACAATCGTACAGACAAGATGATCAAAAGAAGTTATAGTAATAATTATAGTAGTGTTTAATAGTAAAGTCCTCTGATTTCATTTTCAATACAAGTTGCATTTGAATGAATCAAGTGCGCGTGTCCGCTATTGACGACAAAATGCCACAGAATAGAATCTTGCTTTAAAAAAGTGCATAGAGCTGCTTGTTTTATTTGTTGTTTGTTGATTTTGTTGAAATGTTTTCAGTGTGTGCATCTGTTCTTTTTAAACACTTTCATCTCATTTGAACAAAAACGTGATAATATTGATAATTGTGATAATTTGGTTCACTATAATCGTGATATGAAATTTTCATAACGTTCCATCCCTATCCCCCATCATGAGGGTATACTATTGATTGGCTACAACTTTTTTTTGAGTGAAAAAAGTTTACTCAAGCCTATTCACCTAAAAACAACTGAGGTGCATAAGTTCAGATCAATGAGACCTAAGATCAATTATTGTGAGCATAGTCAGTAAGTTTTTAGTCTCGCGTAGCCAGAACTTTAGACTAAGGTCTGGACACCATTTCAGCTTTCATTGGCCAAGGACTGCCCAAGAAGACGTCTGATCAATCACAGTTCGTTTTGTTCTGCATCATGTTTAGGGGCATGAAAATTTAAAATGTATGTGATAACAGACCGGTGTGCATTTTAATAAATTATTAATTTAAGAATGTTGTGCAAGTTTACTGCAACAATGGCGTTGCTGTCACAATCTTCTTCCATGAGGGGGTTTGGCATCACAACGGCTTTGTTTCCAGGCGGACCATTAAAGAGCACGCGAGACACACATGTCCCCTGGAAATTGTGTAGAATTCAACCAATCAGATTACGACTTAGACACTTCTGAAGTGTGTTAATTTTGTGTGCCTTATGCATCCGATGTTCAGCCAAAGGTCTGTGGGCATCACATCTAAAGCTGAGACTATTAAGTTTTAGTCCGGTGCAAGAACATTAACTAGCATTTTTAGGTGGAAAAATGTCCGGAACTCAATGTGAGGGTTAGGGGAAAAATGTATATAACTTGACAATGTCTTGACATTCCACCTTCATTGTGACTTTGTCCTTACAGGACTCTTTGGCACTGGGGAAATCTGAGGAGGAAGCACTGAAGAACTTTAAAGTGAAATTTAATGAAGCTCTAAGAGAGAGCTGGAAGACCAAGGTGAACTGGATGATGCACACTTTTGCCAAAGATAACAGATAAATGGAGCTTGATCACAAACTGCTACGGGAGATCCACCGAAACCCTCTTGATGCTGAGTTTTGATTTAAACCGATGCAGCTTTGAACAGATTATATGTTGCACTGCTGTCTGGCATTTATTGCATTGTACTACCATGCAAAAGCAAAATGCAGTAGCTAAACTGAGTTATGACCGATATGTGGCCAAATTCTGTGTTTTGCCTTTGCAGGGCAGTACATAAATCAACAGCTGTTTAGCGAATGTTTACATCTGTGACGTAATAGTAAATTATGCTATACGTTTGTTTTAATGAGACCAACTGCTTGAAATGAGAGTAATTTCAGATACACAATGCACTGGGAATTGAAGCTACTAATTTAACAAACTATTGGCGTGCCACTAATTTACCTTGCATCTCTGGTTTGTTTCTGTCACACTTGTGTACCTGCACAAAGAGCAAGCGAGATTAATGTATTTATAATTTCTAACTGTACAGCATAAAATAAGTGACTTGTTTAGAAGAAGAAAGCACTTTGAGTGTTTTCATATCGTTTACATTTTTGTTTCAGGAATTTTGTTTCTCCGTTTACATGAACGTGTTTGGTTGTACATATTTTTTTTGTGTATCATACGTATATTTACATTCCTTAAAACAGTATTTTTTAATTTGAATTATTTGTAAAATAGGAAAATTGTTCATGAGGAAAGCCTTTGTATAGTGGTGTACATGAGAAGACATTTTGTATGTCAGTGTAGAAATGAGCCTTAAATATTTTGTATTTGTGGGGTATTCTGTGCCTTTGGGATGAGACACAAGCCATCTTAAAGACGTGTCCAAAGAGTGTGCTTTTTGTTCAGTGACATGCCTTGTACTACTGTACTATAAATCAGGGCCAATGTGGAATATTGTTGCTCTGTCGAAAATTGCGCCTGTTAATTGTGTGCCTATTTTGAATATAGAGTCAGTCAAGCTTGTGTTTTCTCTTCCGGTTCAACCGTAACCAGTTCCAGAATGTATCACCACAGTATTCTAAATCTACTGCTACCTGATTTTTCTCTTTACATGCATAAATGTTGTTTATTTTCAATCTTTAAATGTCCTCTAGAATGTGAATTTTTGAAGAAGATAAAAAGTCAAATCCATCTAATCTTTATATATATATATATATATATATATATATATATATATATATATATATATATATTATATATATACACACAAGTCCTATAAACACCCACTGCATACAGTTTTAATAATGGAAGGAAGAAAAATAACTTTCACATAGAATGAATCCATGAATTATTATTAATTTTGGCATTTGTTAAGGTGTTGATTTACCATCTATTTGACTACTAACCAAGTACCTCTCATGCTATGATCTTGTCCAAATCACCATTTTGTTTTTCACAGTGTGAAAATTTACTTGGTTTGCTAATGTATTATTTTAGTTTTTCAACATGACTGCTTTGTTACACATTTTTACCAGGATGATTTGAGTTATGAAAATGTGTTCTATTCATTCTCATTTTTGCCATAAATTATTGATTCTGAAACCGATTTATGGGGTATTTTATTGAATATTATATGAACATATAAATTGATATTTATATGAACAGAAGCAGTGAAAATGATCCAGACTTTGGCTGTCTGTGTATGTGCTGTCTGAGGCTTGAAAATGGATCACGAGGCCCAATTTACCCGAATTCACCCTTCTGAATTTCCAGAATTCATGTTAGTTTGGGACAGGAAGTTAAACTTGTCTGATCAGCATTTTAATGTTATTAATGTGTGTGGGAAATATAAAGAAAGATGAAACGGAGATAAAAGGGGAACTGGAAATTCATGAGTCTCCAAGCTTTATTGTGTAATGAATGAGGCTTTCCTAGTGTAAAGAGTACAGTACATAAGATTGCTGGGAATCTCTTAGTAACATGATCTGAGACTAAAAGGCAACAGAATACAGTGCTGATAACTAAAAACAATGAATTCAGTTTAGTTCAAATGAAGGATTTTCTGTAACACAGCATTAGTATTTAATCCTGAGAAACATGAGTCTTGCTGTGGCAACGTAATGGCTTATTGAAAACGCTTTTACATATCAACAAAGCTTTAATAGAGTACTCTGTAATTCTTCACTCGGTGGAACTGAAAGGGGTTCATTAGTACCTGTCATGTTCACTGTCTAAACAACTACAAACTACAAGTTATTGAATAGCACTTTATTATTATGCCATCAAGGAGGTAGTATACTGTGTAAGGTGTATGTCAATCATAGGAATATATGATGAAACAGTAAAGTCCCATTGAATGTTTCATTTTGTCCAGTATAAAGAGAACAGGATTCAAACAAATTCAAAAACAGCTGTCAAATTCAAACAAAAGGACTTCAGAGTACATGAGATGGCCACAACAGTGCTTTTTTAGATAAAGTAATCAAAAACTGAAAAAAAAATTGTATGATCTCTTACATTGGATTATTTGCGAGTGGTATCACAGAAAATATCAATTTAGCCTAATGTGTAAATATCCATCCAGTGTGTAGATCAGTGCTTCAAAAACAATTATTTTTATTTTTAACATTTATTGTTAGTAATCTGTCCGTTAATGCTTAGGTACTCAGTGTTATATGATGTTTTATTCCTCTCAATATAATATAATAAATATAATATAATATAATATAAATACATTAATATAATATAAAATAAATAGGAAACTTTTCTTTTCTTTTCTTTTGAAAATTCTGCTTTAAATACAAGAAGTATGTAAAAAACGCTATAATATACAGTGTACGGCAGCGTCACAGCGCCCTCTTATGGCGACGGTCGCGTAGCGCTCCGGCAGGAACTGATTCAGCAGCGGCGCGTTTACGTTCTTGAGTCACTCCAGCGCTACCGACTGTCGGGATGTGACCCCGGAACAGGACGCCTCCGTATACACAACACAGCTCTCAAATACATCAAAAACGACAGAATCCTGGACCAGGAGAGGTAAGCCATCAAAGTGGAGCTGTTTGAGTTGCACATAAAAAAATACGCCCCAAAACGAGGCGCGAATCGAAGCGGTTATGCTGTTTTCTGTTGCTAGCGAGCTAATGTGTGTGTGTGTGTGTGAATGGGAATTGTGGGAACTTCATTCAGGGCTTTGTTACAGCCCTACTGTCCGGTGTGCCTATTAAAACACCCCCTGTATCGTACGCACACTAACTTTTCTCCTTTAAACACCGTAGTCGTAGATAAAAGAGAGTCTGTTTGACTGACATTCTTCATTTTAAAGATATATGAAAGATATGTGCGCGCGTTTTGCCACAGGAAGGGAGAAGAGGACTGGAGTGATTCCTGTCTGCTGTAGTTCAGTGTTAGACGGATACTTGTTACGCTTAAAATCGAATTGTAATCTCATTTGCATATTAATGACGTCGTTTATTATCTATACACGTTGTACTGTTTACATTCATTGCTTTTATCACAATTTCAACACATGAATCTGCTGCTGTGAATGCACAGATATGTTTGAATATTCAATTGTGATTGCAGGTTTATATCTTTGAGTTAATTTGTTTTTAATGAAAAAATGGGGGGGAGTGCAACACTTTTACGCTGAGTTCTTGTGTTTGCTTGCATCTGTTTAGTATTTATAGGTTTATTTGATCACTCAGTTCAGAAAGAATCTCAGTCACTTGTGCCATTTTATCATGTCTTAGTGGCAATGATAGTCTATTTTTAGTCTCTCCACACCCTAAACTCATTGTGAATACAGAATACATCTGTCAGCTGCAGTGTGGCTCACATTCGGCTATGAAACTGGCAGTATGCCTGTAGTGGGCTCTTGAACTACGCCAGGCTTCGAGAGCTGACGGGACAGGGCAGGGCCAGCTACTTGTGAACTTGGAAGTGAAACTGTTTTTCTTCAGTCTTCATATTCTCCTGAGGGACTCCGGCTCTTTGAGTCCTAGAGAGATGTTTCCCCTCCTCTATGGCAGGGGGGCAGGTGCTGCTCATGGACCGCTCAACCTCTGCGTCCCGAAGGGAGATCATCAGCTGCCTTTGAGCTGCAAGCTTAGGCATGGACCTCCTGCCAAGCCAAGCTTCAACACATTTTTTTTTTGTTGTTGTTGGAGAGCCCAGCCCCCCTGGTGTCGCTTGGCATCCCCCTACCCCCTCTCCTTTCTGTCCGTCAGACACAACACAGGCTGGGTTTATGCCTTACAGGCCTGCTCCTACATGATCAAGGCCGGAATCCAGGCTTAAAGCAGCCTTGTTGGCTGCAAATGTGGCTTCTTTCAGTTGCAATTAGCAAAATCCTCTTTAGCTCACTTAAGTTTTCATTTGTCGACTTTCTTTGACTTTGAAGACAAAACCTTTCGTTTTACTCTTAAATCTCTTATGCTCATCAAGCCTGCATTTATATGATAAAAAAAAACAGAAAAAACTGAAATATTGTGAAATATTATTACAATTTTAAAATAATGGTTTTCTATTTTAATATTCTTTAAAATATAATTTATTTCTGTAATGCAAAGCTGAATTTTCATCACCCATTACTCCAGTCTTGACTTGATTTGAAACAGTTGTGCTGCTTTATATTTTTTTGAAACATCTGATACTTTTTTCAGGACTCATTGATGAATAAAAGTTTAAATGAACAGCATTTATTCAAAATATAAATCTTTACTGTCACTTTTTATCAATTTAACAAATCATTGCTGATTAAAAGTATTAATTTCTTTCAAAAAAAAAGAAAGAAAAAAAACTTTTTATTCATCAAAGAATCCTGAAAAAAAATATCATGGGTATAAAAATATTAAGCGGCACAACTGTTTCCAATATTGATTAATAAATCAGCTTATTCGAATGATTTCTGAAGGATCACGTGACACTGAAGACTGGAGTAATGTAAATGTTTCAAAAACATTTAAAAATAGAAATGATTCCAAACTTTTGACCTGACTGTATATACTGTTTGTGTGTGATGTATAGCTTTATATAAATATGTATTAATTGCAGTTATGAGGAATATACATTCTTTTTGCTTCTATCTTCGATCCCAGACAAATTACCCACATTCTACGATTACAGTCTTGACTTTCCTTGAAATCTAGTGTTTGAGCCCATTTAGTTCAAGTTTTCCTAAATCGTATTATGGAGAGAATTTTCTTGTCTTGTCAATTCACGTAGCTGTATATTTCCGACAGCCGGTGCAACAGTGATCCCAAAGGGAGCTTCCCACTGCAGTGGATTTTGTGTTGTGATTCATGACAAGCACTCTGGTGCATAACAACCATCTTGTGAAACACTTATGCTGGACGGATTTGAATACTGAGATGATGCATTGACAAAATAAGCCTCAGAAATCTTAAGTAATGTTTGAACCATTTCACACCTTGTCATAAAAAGATAATTGTGATTTACTTAAAGGGATAGTTCATCCAAAAATGAAAATTCTGTCATCATTTATTCACCCTCAATAGGGCTGGGTAAAAAATATTGTTTTCTCAATTTTAATCGATTCTCATTTTTACGAACCGATATCGATTCTTAAATCCCAATTGATTAGTCATCCTGTTTTCAGTTGATGAATGAACAGACGGAACATTGTAGCGCGCCTCCCATCCAATAAATCGCAATAATCTTTGTGCTTTGTTACCATTCATATGAAACAAAGTCTCATATTTCAAATTACGTCCATTTTATTACGAAATTCAAAAACATAAATACCGTTTTGGCGCTGTGTCGTGAGATTGCACATGAACTGATCTTCTCTTCCGCCTTCTTCAATACCAGTTACAGCGCAAAATAAACATTAATGAGCATCTGAAAGTGTGTTAAAAGATAGTTCAACTTACCGAAATCCGTATCGTGTCACACGGAATCGCTCAATCAGTGTTTCAACCGTGGAAAGACGTGAGTAAAACAGCTTGTAAACAATGTCATGTAACGTCACATTTACCTCAGAAAAATCCTATCCAGTGACCATAAACTCGTTAGTCAGCCAGAAAAATTAACTCTAGAGAGGAACATTTTGCTAAATATATGCACCATATTACATATTCATTATAATTTTTAATGTTCTTCAATATTTAATGCATGTTTGAGTACATTTGGAAAGTTTTTATGACAGCCACCATTTAAATGTTTATATTTCATATAACTTTATTATTATTTAAAAAAAAATAGAGTGTAATTTAAGTTTTTATACAAATCAGTTCAATATTATAGTAGACTAATGTAGCCTAGTAGGCTACAACTGACTCCCATAGTTTACAGCAGAAAATTTGCCATGTATTGTACCTGATATTGTATTGTCCAAAATAAATCGATATTGAATCGAATCAAAATCGAATCAAATTCCAAGCTTGTGAATCGAAATCGAATCGAATTGTGTCAATACCTAGCCCTAACCCTCAAGTTGTTTCCAAAATTCTTCAAAATATGTTATTTGTGTTCAGCAGACGCAAGTTTGCAGGTTTGGAACAACTTGAGGGTGAGTAAATGACACACTTTTTTTTATTTTTGGGCGAACTATCCCTTTAATGTGAATTGAATGGGTTTAATTTTTGACTTAAACTGCATGTATACTAAGCTGAAATCCCAAAATGTCATTCCTAGAATGTTCTGATTTGCTTTTTGACTATTTAGAATTTTATTGTTAGCCAAAATCGTGCAAAGGAAGTGTAATTTTAAACGTATTTTCTGTATTCAAATAATATTGAATATTCAGGGTTTGCATTAAATTGCTGGGTCATGACCTAGTTTTCCATAATCTGGCTGCCTCATCTCTATTGTTATCAAATACAGTAGCTATTGTTTCTGCACTGTAAATGTGAATGGCTAGTTTCATATCTGCTGACAAACTTGGCACAAAAACAACTCAAGCAAGACTGTTCTTTGGTTATATTGGCAAAGCATTGTAATTACACCATATTTTCTACGAAAATCACCTCTATCTGTCTTTTATTTTATTATTTCATTCAAAGACTGGTAGGTTGAGGGAGGGAAGGGGGAACAAGGTCAGGAAAGGTCTGGTTGTAATTATAATCTCGATTTACTGGATGCTGATTGGTCTGGTTAGTTTAAATGGATATCAGTTTAGTCAAGGTTTGGTGGTTGAGAGCCATAAAACAGATCTTACTACTAGAACAGTGCCCTCTTCTGCTTCACAAAAAACAAAAAAATTGCAATAAAAAAAATTTTGCTGATCAGGATGACATTTTCACTGATAGAAGTTCTATTAGTTTTGGGGCTTGGCAGTTGGTCCCATCCAATAATTTTTCAAGACAGCATTGCTTGTTTTCACTGACAGGCAAAGGTTATGTAACATCTTAAGATCCAAAGAAAAACCCACTGTGGCCTGGGATCTGTATACTATGGAAAACCATTTGTGCCAATTGTGTTTTAGATGGTGATTGGCTGACTGCTAACATTCTGGCTGCAAATACAGCAGTTTTTTTTTTCTCCATATTGTAGCTAGTCATGAGTTGAAACTTATGTTTTGAGGGCATCTTTTTTTAATGAGCTGAATTAGTTCTGGTCAACAGAAGGATTTTGATTGCTTTTCATACAGACCCAAACACCACACCATCATTTTTAAATGTACAGTTCTAAAGGAGTTGGTCCTCCCTATCTTTCACTCTTCTGGGAAAGTTTTCCACTAGATCTTGGAACACGGCTGCAGGAAATAGCTCCCATTTCAACACGAGCATCAATGACGTTTGACACTGCTTTTTGCATACTATACAGTAGGGAATTGTGCTTATTCAGATATTTCATACTGACCTTATGCAAAAGATGTTTCTTGAGTTTGAATTTTGGAATCTGATGCATGATTTCTGTCACATGTTCAAACAATTGAGGAATCTTTCTCTGCAAGCTGTTTGTGAGGATTCAAATGACTTGATGAGTCTATTAATAGAACTGCTATCTGGATTGTGGATCTCCTTCCAGAGCTTCTGCACCTTCCCTACATGGATAGTGGCAGGAGTCACTGATGAACAGATCTTTTGCAGTATTGTTTTTTTGGCTCGATGTTATGACCTTGCACCAGTGAGATAACTCCCAGTGACCAAAACAGTGCTAAAACTATCTGCTTTTAAAACAAGCGCTCTATGTTGTAATTTGAATTAAGCCCCAATTAAACTGCAGGAAACCAAATGACACTAATTTGAGCCTCAGTGCAGCCTGGGTCATGATTGAACCAGAGGATAGGTGTTCTATATTTAGCTGTCTGCCCAAAGGAGCCATCGTCACATGATTTGACATCTTCCACTGTGAAATCAGGCAAAGTCTAAAATGACATCTGGTGGCAATAAAACTGATTAAATTGATGTGTTTGCTTCTTTGCAGGGAAAAAAAGATTAGATTTAGGTAACATAAGTGTACAGTTTGGTTTTTAATTTAAATTTTACTAATTAGCTGGATATCCTACAGAATTACTAAATGATTCCTATATTTATTTTAATTGAAATGCTATAGGTTTTTTTAACCAGATTTTAAAAGTGCTTAACAGTTATCCATCTTTTCTGCTGTACATTAGGGGTTGCACCGACTAGTCGACTTTAATGCTGTGCCATGACGCTTTAAGCTTGACATCGACTAGTCGCTGGCCTATAGAGGGCGCAACGGGATAAGCCATTTCCTGACACGCAGGCTGTTTCCAACAGTTAAAATGACAAATAAATACATACTCAGAGAGCTCTCCACAAGACATGTTTGATTATAACATCTGGATGCTCAATATTGATCGGGAGAATGCACGTTTATTGAACACGTAAGTTAATCACCGTTCTAAACGAATGCATGCTGCATTGTAACCATAGACTGTAAAAAAAATATGGACGTAGTGTCTGTGACGTCACCCATAGGATTCTGAAGAGCAGTTTTGAAGCTTAAAGTAGGGACGAGCTGACAGTTGCCATCTTGGCAGCGCATCATCGCGCGTCACTCCCGGATAACAGAAAATGGGCAAAGGGGCAGCACGTGGGTGAAGCTGAGGTGATGCGATTCCTAACAGACAGCAGATAAATGGCTATCCACCTGTCACTCAAAGTGGCCACGCCCTTAATTATGCAGAACTTTAAGGCTTTATATCATTTAAACGAATGAGTTATAAAAAAAATTCACCCCCCTCACAGTTGTCATGAAGGGCAAAATTAGTCGTATAAACCAAAACCACAATTTGTACCAGGCTGTAAATGTTTTTTTCTGCTGTAAAGTTGGGCATTTTAACATGGGGCTCAATGAGATTCTGCTCCCTTCTGGAGCCTGTCCCTAGTGGCCAGTCAATGAATTGCAGATTAAGTCACTTCCGTATTGGCTTCAAGAGAAACTGGGGGAAGTTGCCGCTTGATTGTAACGCGCGCACACATAGCTCGCACATCACACGGAGATTGCGCGCACCTCACACAAAACCATTCAGTAGCGCAGAAATGTATTGTCATCACTGTTCTGTGACTTATCAATAAAATAGCTTAGAAACTGAAAAGTTATAAGCATATATTTCTTAGTAACTGAAACTCACAGCTTCACTATTAGAGACGCTGGCAGGTAGAATTAATTCACACGCTCTCTCACTAATGCATTCATATAATGTAATCTTTATTGTGCTACTTTATCTGTATCTGATTCAGAACGAGCAGAAATCTGTGAGAAATATAATGACCCACATACAAAAAAAACGATACAAAGCTATACCTTATGGGCAGCGCTGTGTTATATGCCATAGCTGTCATGTGCACAAGAAACCCGTGTTCGCGTCTCAGCTCAAGGTTCAGGGTTATTTGTTCATTAATGACGTCATAAGCGACTAGTCGACGTCGACTCGACTTTCATCACATAAATGTCGACTTTAAAAAATCGGAAGTCGTTCAACCCCTACTGTAGGCTACATTATATTTTGATGCCTGATTTAATTTAAATCATTGTTTCCCAAACAGGGGTTTGTGATTAATGTGATAAAGATGCCAGTGCTTAATACAATATTTTTATTTATTTTTAATGTATTATTTATATTTTGTAAGTTTATTAAATATTATTGTTATTATGAGTATTTTAAATTTTATTACTTTTGAGTTTGCCAAGAATATAGATATATATTCTAAAAGAATATGCTGATATTGCGTTAAATTATAGATAAATAATTAATTAAATGTAATACAAATAATAAAGACAGATGTATTATTCAGCATACAAAAATGTTGCAAAATGCATTGTATTTTTAAATATTTTCTACTTTCTGGGTCTGGGTAAATAATTTAGAACACAGTTTTGAAAGCCCCTGGCTAAAGCATGTAAAACTGTTTTTGTTTTTTCAAAGCAACTGACATTGGTTATTGCAGGGCTCGACATTAACTCTTGTCCGGGACAAGAGGATTTTTTGAAGGGGCAAGTCAGTGAAAGAGAATTTGACTTGCCCGATCGGACAAGTATCCTGATTAAAACGTCAATAACAAAAATAACTAGGGAATTACCAAAACGCAAGAATGATTCTGTATTCATTTAGTGTAAGTGGCGATTGATAATGAATAAGTAAGGGATAATCTACGGCTAGCCATGCGTTAAAGGATTTTAATGCACAGCGTAGAGGCGAAGAACCACCCGACGCGAAGCGGAGCCTCTATTTTTTTAGTTTTTAATTTAATGCATTTCAATAAATATAATGTGTCTTTATATCTATAGTAGCCTAAACTGTGGTTAGAGACGCCGGTTTTATTTCACACTCTACATAATTCATTTAAAAAAAAATTATATGATTAGTTCAAATGATAGGTTGTCTCTAGGTAACACAGTTTAAATTCATGGGCAAAATCGAAATATCTATTAACCTCTTCACAAATATTTTTTAGCATATTGCCAAGGTAGTTGAGCCCCATCGTCTCCCTGGTGAACCACACTTCGGTGCTCTCGAGTTTGCACAGAGGGATGTGTCTCGGATGCAAATAGAACGCTCCGGCATTTTCTGGACACTTTGACAGATATTTTTTAAAGCTGTCCACGGGACAAAGTGGGTCGCCGGGGCTCACAAACATAAATCCTCGTACATTTTCTCTATCCGATGCAGTGGGATCCTTGTGGTTTTTTTGTCTCTGGGTTATGCGCCAGTGTCAGGTACTCTTTCCCATTCTCGTCTTGCCGGAGAACGAAACTCTTCTGACTCTTTTGATAGGTTACCGTTTCCTTCTCTTCCCCTCCGTGCAAAACACAGCTGTATGTCAAACCAAACTTTTCTTACAAGTCCTGTGGGTGTAAAAAGGGGAGAGTGCAGGTGCATTTCTAATTTTCTCCAAGTCAGACTCAGTAATACGAGGATGATGAATGTTGGTGTCTTTTACATTTTTCGCTTTAAAACTGATTTAAAAAACGGCATTGCTTGACTTGAAGTCTTTATCACTTATGATGTTGTATTTTGTAATGTGACGGTTAATACCTGCTCTGAGACACATCAAACTTGCAACACTGTATTCGCGTCCAGCGGTAGACTGAACAGAGGCATAAAACTCCCGCAATGTCTCATTTAAAAGAGAAGCAGAGTAGGTCTCGACATCACAATTGTTCTGTCTTTGGCGCAAAAAGTCACTGAAAGTGTTAAATGCCCGTTTAGTTGTCTTTTTCGTATTGACCTCATCTTTGTCGTCTTCTACCTCATCTAGCTCTGCCGGTGTTAATTCTTTGTGGCGCTTTTTGTCATTCAACATCTTCTCCAAGTCTTCTATTTCGTCTTGTGCCTGGGCCCATTTCTCAAAATTGCCATATTCACCATACAAATTAAACGATATGCAAAAATAATCCATTTAGCCTACCTAAATAAACGTTTTAATATATGTCTCTCACTCTGTTTGCAAGCCTAACTGTGTTACTATGGTTACCAGTGTTTATAGTGGCGAATTAATTTCGAACTGTAATCAAACTGACTGGAACTACCTGTGCATTAAACGGTTTTACTGCACACCTTCCAGCCAATCAGAATAGAGTATTTAAACAGACCAAGGTATAATAATATAATATAATATATAATGTTTGACGGTAACAAGTTTGTGCTGTTGAAACTTGCACAGCCTCTCATGGAGAAATGGAAACAAACTGCGGTTAAAATTCAAAATGTTAAGTCACTTACATTTTAGATGCAATATTGGCTGTTTTTGTTCTGTTTCTGCAGAGAAAATAGTTCCAAAATCACAGAAGAACCACAGCGCATCTCACAGCAACACAGCAGCCATGTTTCATTACTGAATGAATCAGTCGAGTCAAAGATTCAATGACCCATTCATAAACAACTGCCTCATTCCTGAAGGAATAGTTTGAATCAATGACTCATTATGACGGTCATCTGCCGCCACCTACTGGCAGTTTAGTTTCATGTTTAATAGTATTATTCTTTCCAACATTTCTTATTTGTAAATTTAAAAAATATTTAAAACAAACTCATAACATTATTCAATGCAATTGTAATTTTTGATTGGTAACAGACCTATAGTGTCTTATTATTCTAATTTAATATATGCTTCATCTTTCATTTTAAATTCTAAAATGTGATCAATATATTTAAAACAATTAGAGGAAAAATGCCCTTTATAAAGATTAAAATATCATAAATATGTCAAAGCTGACTGATCACTAATGAGAATATTGCTTCAGAATAAATTATATTTACAACACAAAAAAAAATCCTTTTTTTTTTTTCTGGACAAGCACATTTTTTTACTCGGACATGCGTGAATGACAGATTTACTTGTCTGAAGGACAAGCACGTGAAAAGGCTTAATGTCGAGCCCTGGTTATCTGCCATCTAGACTTCTTGCATCCATAACCTCTTCTTTTCCAAATTAGGTTTTCCTAAATGTTCCATTTTATATTTTTAAGTCATGTTGTGTTGTCATGATTTGATTATCAAACAATTTTGATAATGGTTTTTACAGTCTGTGATCCACATATTTTATGAAATCTGCAGACTTGCTCAAATAAAACACCTGCTCCAGAGCTGGGGTGTGCTACAGATCTAAAGCCTGAAAGATTATGGGGCATTTTTTAGATTCATACCCACAGTCTTGGAAGGGTGAAGTAATGGTGTTGTTATGCACAGGCTTTTCTTGAGTGTTTGCGGCTGCAGTGAATCTGCCTGCTGTCTGGCCTGTCTCCTTTCCAGCAGGAAGGACATTCAGGCATGATCAAAAGCATGAGAGGGAGAGTGAACAGTCTCCCCCCTGAAGGTGTGCCTGGTGTCACAGAACTGCCGAGCTGACGCTCCGGTCCCTCTCGTGTCTTTCATCTGCGAGCACTTCTCATCCCCCCACGGCTGCCAGCGAAACGCAGCAGAATAAAGTGCATGCTTTATTGAATATGAAGCCCTTTTGATGACACGGCCCTTTGGTGACTGATGAGTCTGTGACTGTAGAGGAAATCTGGGTTAGTTATTTTGCCAGTGTCACCCATTTCTATACCACTTTCTGCCTTCATTGCTTTCCCAGCTTACATTTAAGTGCCTTCAGAAATGTAAGCCGTTAACACTCCAGATTGGCCATGGGGAGGTACTGTCATTCTTAAAGTCAAAGCCAGACAAATGTATCTGTCGTGCAATGAAGGGTTGGAGCCAGCTTTTCAATTAAATATAGGCTAACCCCACATCAAACAAGCTGTCAACATGTATTAGAGGCTCTTTGTGCAGATAAGAGGGCGTGAGACATCACAGGCTGGATGTCGCCAAAGGATTCAATCTGAAAGATTCCCCCAGAATATATTTGATGTCATTCATTTTGCTCTATTGTGAGTGCCAGTCTGTTTTTTTTTTTTTTTTTTCATTTTTTGTGAGATGCATTATCGCATTATGATTATGGATTCGATGGTATGACCACAGACCATCTCTTTGTTTATTGTGTTCTGATGCTGTTTTCTGAAAAAATAACATTTGAGGCATCAGATCGTTTTGCTAATTCACTGTTGCTCATAAGCTTGTGGCTTTCTTCTGTGATTATATTCCTCTTTTTTTTTGCTCCAAGGTCCTTAAAATTGTTTCACACTGAGTGCAAGTTTGAAAATAGGTCATTAGGAAGTGAGCAAGACGAGGGAAAGCTGGGAGTGCTGTTAGATCTTCCATTAAATATGCATGAGGGCCATTTATGATGCTGTCAACCTGCTCCATGATCTGAAGTGTGTTCAGACTTCAGACACTGTCATTCTCCTTAATTAGAACCTTTCTGCTTTCTGCAAAGGTTATGATGGGTTTGATTTTTAAGCTAAATGTGTATGCTAGTTTGTACAGGTAGTAAGGGTTTTTCTTCTCTATAACTAACTTATTGTTTAGTTTAAATAAATGTTATGGAAATGTTTATTGCAGTTCAGTTTAGGTCTAATTTAAAAAAAAAAAAAGGCCCTCATCCATCATATTTTTTGGAATGTATTCAACTCATGAGTTCTGAAAATAAAATTTGAGATCTGAATAATTGAATACTCTCTTGCTCTGTGTGCGTTTGCTCAGCAGTGCGTCAGGAGCAGGGGGGATGAACCGAGAGGAAGCCCCTGGCAAGTCTCCTGAGGAGATGTACATCCAGCAGAAGGTGCGGGTGCTGCTCATGCTCAAGAAAATGGGATCAAATGTAAGTGTCAGACCAGTGAGAATAAGACATCTTCTGATGTGCTTTGAAGACGCCATGAAATGGCATTCGCTTTTAACATAAGTAATGTGACATTTCTGATTGAAACGATGTTCTGTGAGAAATAATGAGAGCAGGACATGATTGTATCTGTGAGGATAAAATGAAAAAAAATGTTTAACCTGTCCTGCACTGATTGATTAATAATTTAAAATAAGTGGATTATTGTTTGGATATTCATGTTTTCTTTACAATATAGAAACCAGCCATTGTCTTGAATCTGGTGATCATTTCATTGTTCATTTAAACTGATTTAGCATATGCCAGTTTAGTAGTTCTTAACCGGACACTGGATTTTCATTGCCATATGTGAATTGATTTTTTTTGTCCCCACCCTTACAGCTGACACCAAACGAGGAAGCTTTTCTGCGGAATTATGCAGGCGTGGTGCACAGCCAGATGAGTCAGTTGCCACAGCACCCTATTGACCAGGGTAAGTCAACATTTACAGCCTGAACACTGCAGACCAAAGCTATGACATCACACCTCCACCCTTTACCACTAACACTCTTATTTACTAAGGTAGCCATTGAAAGATTAGAAGAGTTATTGTCGTTTCTGATTTAGTTCATCATTTGAAATGGTGTTGTTAAAATGCCATAAATGCTAGGGTAAGTTGACTCTAGATCATGCATATTAGATTTGATCTGTCTATCTATGTCTGTCAGTCTGTCTGTCTATCTGTAATTTTTGATGAATATGTATGTATATAAATATATAGGTATGTATATATATTGTGTGTGTGTGTGTATATAGTCTTGGCATATTTGTTTATAATTGGACAATGTTGTGCTGTAGCCTGTTCCACAAGGGGGCGCTAGCACAACATAAATATTTCAAGTAGGCAGTTTAAATGGTATTTTCCAGTTTTTAACTGATCAGTTGATCTAAAGGTCTAGTGTTAATTAACTTCACTTAGTTACATCATATGCTATAGTGAGAATGACACTTAATGCTCATTCTTACTAAGATGCATTAACTGAGCACCTTGTCATATAGTTTACATGCTCTGTGAAATGTGTTGTTTTTGACAGGGGCAAAATGTTAATTTTGTAAATAACATTAACATGTGGTGCATAAAAGAGTGGAGCACACATTTTGTTTTCATTAAATATGCATATAAGCCTGGTTGTAAAGTGCTCTTTTTTTGGAAGGATCTTTATAAATAATGCAGTAGCCAAGAAAGATGGATATAGTTGTGTACTGTGCATCTGGGATTTTTCTTGCTCAGAATCATTTTTGAGCAGATCTTTGTGTGTGTTTGCTCCAACATTATGAAATCTTCCATCATTGATGAGTGATTTTAAGATGTTGTGATATGATGTTGTTTCTAAAATCAGAAATGGAAATAGCAGTCCTAAGATGAAAGCGATCTCTGTCTATCAAATGCAGTCTAATGAGGCAGCGATAAAAGGGACTTAATGAACAACACGCAATGAAGAACAATAACCTTTGTTTAATGCACAGACGAGGGCCATCAGGAATATGTTAGGGGAGCTTGAGCCAAGATAAGTCCGTCTCTATTAGGAGAAACTGTGACATCTCATTTTCAGGCGTAGGATCTGTGTCTGTGAACCTTTAAATAAAGCCTGTGCTAAAAATGCTAGTGGTCTGCTGAGGTGAATTGAAATGTGTTTAGTAGTAGTCATTTATTTTAGCTCAAATTAAATCAAAATGCAGCTATCTGAGGATTTAGCTAATAAACCTTTTTCACAACAGCACTGTCTTTTATTTTTAACTAGAAAGAAGGAAGGCTATGAGGGACAGACATACATCTCTTCAGTGGGTTGTACTATTATTTAATATGTTTTTGGATTGTAATGCTGACAACAAAAAACTCTGGACAACATGAACTGTGGAAAATTATACAGCTTTTTACAGTGGATGCCATTGAAAACACGACTATCCTTCACAGCCTTGCTTTCATACCTGTCATGGCTCTGTTCTGAATAAGGTCTTTGTAATATTGGTGCAAATGGATGGCACTTTAAATCTACACACGCTATTGCTTTCTCTTTCACATCAGGCAAAATAGTGCTGCATCTCAGGGGAATATACCACGGTTTGATGAATTATTTACATATCCAGCTGTCTCAGAGGAGCCTGTGTTTGCGTCCAACACCTTGGAAAGTGAGTCACCCAGTGACTAGTATAGCTTTGCAGATATAGCTTAATTTGCTACTCATAATGCTTACAAAAAAGGAAGATGCTATATGGCTTTATATTTAATGATGTGTAAGCCTCTCAGATTTCTGGGATAAATTAAAGGGCTGCTGTCTGTACAGTTAATAAGAACCCTATAAGGATGGAAGTTAATTTGTGTTGGGCACAGTAACATGTTTGTGTGCAGACGAACACATACTGAATAGACGGACCACTGAGGCTGACCATTACACCTTCTCAATGGCTATTGTTCTCACATGTGAATAAACACTTCTGTGTTGAATGTCTTTTTGAGAGAGAAATGTTTTGCATGATCATGCTATTCTGAATGCGGTCAGTTTTGATCTCAGTGTTTTTCCCAAGTTTGACAGGTTTGATTGATTTATCTGACCATGAAAGTGGGATCCACACCATATATAACATAAATACTTGGGGAGAGGCTCTTTTGACTACCCCAGAACACCTTAGCAACTGAATAGCAACAGCCAAGCACCCAAGCATTGCGACGATGAGTTTTGCACATGCAAACAAAACTCAGATTTTCTTCAGTTGTGTACAAATCTGGTATGTTTACTCTTTCGGATCCTCCAAACCTGCCGCTTTTCTTGTTTACTGGTCTACGGATTAAACAAATTTGCATTTGGGACCATCTAATTGGCTAATTACCATAGATAGACACACATTCTAAATTTTGTAATGCAATTTTAATCTCATCTAAGGCCTTGAAGTTTAGAGGATGAAACTGGATGGTGGTGTCTGGGGGAGGATGATGGGCGTAGGAGAACTTTAAGAGTTCATGCAGCTCAAAGCTTCATACCATGCCAAACAGACTCATTAACAGGCCTGAAGAAATTGATGCAGCTGAGATGAAATGATCAGGCAACTCTATTTATACAATAATTAGGCAAATATGTGCATTTGGTTTCCTGTTCATGCAAAAAAAATATCTATATATATTTATATAATTTGTATAAATTATGTTTTGGATCTAAAAGAAGTGGCAGGTAGTGAGTGGCAGGCCTTTCTCTGATTGATCCTCATCATTGGCTGAAAGCCATCAATGAGGCTGTGAGAGAGCCTACCGCCCCTTTTGTGGATGCCTTGGGAACTGAACAACAGAGTGAGTACAGTAGACAGTTTCCATGGCGATGGAATTGAGTGTCAAGCAGGGTGGACAAGGGCTTTCGTGGTTGTGTGTGTGTGTGTGTGTGTGAGGGAGTGGAACAGGCCTCATTAAGGGACCTTCAGTCAAGCCGGATTGTTAATTACAGACGGATGGTGTGAGAACATCACACTCACTCTTTTGGTCTTGTCTGTGTGACACGGCGTTTGAAAGGATGCTGCTCTTTTACGTCCTCCTTTACAAGCTTTTATTGTCTTTGTTGTGTAAGTGCCTGCCCTTTTGAAGAACAGTTCAAAGCTATGCATTAGTTGGTTGTGTATTATCCATCTTTTAGACTGACGCAGCCGAGTCAACAGTCTTTTGTCTTGTTTCTGCTGGTATAATCCTCAAACAGTATAATCCCAGACTGCACTCCATCAGTGCAGGGCTGTAACCACCATAGACATTAAGTCCCCCCGAATAATTAAAATGGCCAAATTGTCCCCCCCAATATTTGATATTCCTGATGCTGCTCTGCAGTACTCCATTACGCACCACTCTGTTTGTTGTTAGGATGACAAAAAGTTTTAAATGTTACATTTTTAGTCTGGTCTGTCTCAGTGGTCTAACAGTGCTCGTCACTGTCAGAATGAGTGAGATCAAATCAAAGTAGGCAGGGCTTACTGTTAGTATGAATTCCAACACAACAGTTTAGTTGTAGCAGTGAAAGAGTGTGTCGCAAGATGCCAGTAGCTAAACGTATAATATTTGACAACTGTTTTACAAAAAATGTTCAGTGACCGACAGTAATATCCAGTGATACGAACTACTCAGCATTTTTATGAAATTTCACCTTTTTGATTGAAAATGACATTATTTACATGATTCGTTTAAATCATAACTGAATTTGACATGACAAAAAAACGTTATTATTAGGCATTAGTCCCCCCCCACCCCCCCAAATGTTCAAGACATGGTTACGGCCTTGCATCAGTGGACTGATGCACTTTTAAGACCCATCACTAAACCAATGAGAGATTGCCCAAAACACATCTCATAGTGTGTGCAAACTGCAAGCCATTTTTTATTTTATAAATAGATTTGATGATGGTTTGAATTAATTACTTTTTGCTACATGGCTAAAATTAAAGAGGGTAAAAAAAACTCACATGATTAATTTCCTCTCGGGTTCTGGTATTTTAAGCCTAGCCTAAATCTATCCATTTTTGTTTATTGTAACTACAATCAGTTTGTTTGCCAGCTGTGAAAGTGTTTTTAGGTGGTCCACTAGCACAGCATAATAATGCAGTAGATGTTATTAAACAGCCCTGTCGCCTTCCTGCTGTTCACATCATTATCCTCTTCTGCTGTAGCAGATTGTGACCCGTTTCTAATTGCAGTAGTAATGGTTTAAATGTCTATTTCCCCCGATAAGCAATGAGCCACAAAGCCTGCTTCAAAGAAATTTCACTGGTAAGTGGAACCAAGAAAGTAACATAGAGGGTCTATTGTAATAATGTATTCATATTTTATTTATTTATTTATTGAATAATATATTACTTAATATCTGTTAATGATTAAATGGCTACAAACCCTAATCCTACCCTAACCCAATAATAAGTACATGTTGTTAATTAATATTACTCGGTACTTAAATATATAACTACACTGTAACAACGAAACCTTAAAATAAAGGGTTACACTTGTAGGTGTCCAGGTTACAATGTAATTATACATTTAAGTACTGAGTAACATTAATTAACAGTATAGGGATTGATTTAGTAATGATGAATAATGTACTGTTATTACTACAGTAATTACATGTAACATTTGTAATAAGGACACTGTAAAATAAAGTGTTGGGGGATTACAGTTAAACCACATAAAGATGGACCAATGCAATGCAAACCGGGAGTCAAAGTTCAAGTTCAATCAATTGATAGAGTTTACTGAAGACAAAGTTCTCCACACTTCCATAGGCCGTAGAAAATGAGTAAGAGGATCCAGCCTCAAACTAACTTAGGATACAGAAACGCTAATACAAATGGATAATCAGTTGATGTCATTTCTACAAGTTCTGATTAAGGTTAACAGTACAGATAACTTTAGCAACACCCAAACATGGTATTCTGTTCCTTTACTCAAATAAAGTCATTATCTTTGACACACTTTGTCAAATATACATAAGAAACTTTGGGAAATGTCAGAGGTGAGTCATACATTTTTCTCATCTGGGACTTCTCGTGTTGAACTCTCCTGGAGACTATTCCTTCAGTATGGTCACATGCCTCGAAAAATATCGAACAACCCCTGCAAGCACAATTAGATTAGAACACAGTTAGAAAACAGGCAATATTGTTTCCCTTCAAGGCTGAGTTTTGTCAGGACTTCACTGGAACAGAACATGAAAACTACATCCACATAGAGCATATTGTGCTATAAATCAGATCCAACACCTGTCTGTAATTACCAAGACAGTGGTCCTGAAGATCTTAATTAGCTGCTTCAGTTGTTTGATCAGGGCTGGAGCTGAACTTTGCAGGAAAGTAGATCTCCAGGAAAAGGATTGGGCAGCCCTGTGTTTGTGGATACATGCAATGCGTTGTTGAACTTCATGACCTTAGACACAGTTGTCTCACAGTCTTGTCTCATCCAGCTATCATGAGAAGAGCAGAATAAAGTTCAAACTGACAATTCTCTTTCTACAAAATAAAATTCTTGATTAATTTGGTTGCATGAGCAAATTATTTAATTACAAAACAAGTACAAATGTATTCTCTGGAAGCTGGGCTAAATGAGTAAACCCTGTTACTGCATTCCTGACATGGGTCAGACCCTCAGTCACCTCTCAGATACCAAATACAGACATTGCCTGTAACATAACATAAATACCAGAATAGATACACTGGTTTAAAAAAAACAAAAACAAGGACTGTGATTTCCAATTCATTATATAATATTATATACAGTATATGTGTGTATATACAGCTCTGGAAAAAATTAACAATATAATTTTTTCCTTTGCATATATATATGCTGTGTATGTGTCACCTAAAGCTAATTAGTCTAATTGACGATTATTCCCCCCAGCTAGATCTCTAGCACTGAAATGGAAATTAAACTTTTGCCTAGTTTGAGTTATTGTAGATGTAAAAGTGTCTTGCGTGATCTGCACAGAAGGGTGCGGGGGTGTATGTGTGGTTGTGTGTCAGTCCCACACACTCACTGCTCATGATCTATCACTGCTGGCCATGTTTAACCACACTTACTGAAATGGCCGGTAATACCTGCTATCTGAATGCCATATCTTTGAATCATGAGTGCCCTGTCTGGTGTCATTATTATATTGCTATTATCAGATGATTCATAGGTGACAGACTTACTATAGCTGTTAAACAGGGAAGATTTTGGAAATCATACCTCTAATCATACAGTGGCTTTGAGGGGCTTTGATTTAAAGGTCCACATACTGTAGTAATTAAACGGTGTTTAATGCCATTGTAGAAATAATTATACTTTTTCATTTAAAACAAATTCTGTTTCATATTTAGTGTATTTTGTTTTTCCTGAGTATTCATTGTTAGGTTTAGTTTCGATGTAGTTATTTCAGTTTAAGTATTTTTCTTTTACACTGAGGCAACCCTCACCATAAAACAGCTTTTATTTATTGTTGTTGTTATTATTATTATTATTTATTTTTATTATACATTTACTGTGAACAACTTTTTTTTTTCTTCTTTTTTAAAAAAATTTATTTCTATTTGTGTACAACTTTTTATTGAAGTAAAAAAAATACTGATTGCACCATTAAGTAAATTAGAGCGTGTTGTACATATTTAGGATTTGTTTGCACAACGGCATTTTCAACTGTAAACGGAAAACTTTTTATGCGTTTTGGCCGTTTATTTACACAACAACAGTTTTGGGGGACTGAAAACGCAAGGTTTCAAAAACAATGCCTTTTACCGTCTCCATGCAAGCAAAAAAAAAAAAAAAATCACAAAAACATGAATTTGCATTACATATTCACGCATGCAAATAAGTGTTCGCGGGGTGTTTCTTGACAAAGTGACATTGCCAACTACTGGCCTGGCATGAATAATACAGCCTTTTTAGTCATTTTCGTAGTGATCATTTTTAGTGAACGGGGATCATTTTGCCATCTGTGTTTAGTACATCGCTGATGTGTAAACATACCCTTAGTCTAATGAACTTGTTTGTATCAGATTTTACCTTTACAGTTAAATAATCACGTTGTGTATTGACATTGAGTGGTGTATTGTCATGACAGCCTGTAAAAAATGGCAAGCATTCCCTGGTTAGTGCCTGCTTTTGTACAGGACATTTATGGAGAAATCAAGAGTAGAATGGCATTTTGTTAAAGTCGTTTTGTGAGCTCAATCTAATCCAAGTGCTAATGTAGCGTCACAACAAATTACTAGCTAAATAACAATGGCTCATAGTGAAACCGCCATCGGAGATGCAATGAAGCCCCACGCTGAGAAAATGATCACTTCAGTATCATAGACCACAGGTGTCTTGTGATATGGTTATGGATTTCGGTGAGTATATTCCTCCAGGATTGTGATTGGAGGTTAAACAGGGCAGTATTGGAGAGATGCAGTGATACAGGGAGGCAGACAGCTGCTGTTTGTTCATAGGTGTTTGCTGCCTGCCAGATTGTGATGCAATCTGATTCTGAGCTGTTGCTAGGCGACGGCTCATGAGGGTTCTGACGTCTGCGGCGCGTTGGCTTGTGCTCCTGTGACACAGTGTGCGTTGCAGGGAGTGGCACGATCATAACGAAGGCAGGCGGAAGATGCAGAGGGACATTTTCTTCCACAGCCTCTCCATCCTCCCTTCCGCTTAAACGCACTTTGAGTTTAACTGAGGATTTTCAGAGCAGCCTGTCAGTTGTTGTTATAAAGCTTCGTCCTTGTCTTTGCCCCCTTCTCATCATGATCGGCCATTACGCAAGCATTATGCAGCCCTAAGATGATACAGGATGGTTTAGTAGTAGCAATACTCAGCATCAATCTCATTTTCATCATCACAGTTTGGTTTGCATCATGTTTAGTGGAGTCTTTACTATTTTTTGAGGTGATGTCGTGTCATTAGGATGTTCATTTTTTTTTCTTATATTCCATCTTATTATGCAGAGACATTTCCCTGAAAAGTATAAACACTGATTCTATGACGCTATCAAAACATTGCTTTTTTTATTAAGAGTTTTGTTTTGTTCTGCTGTAAGCTTAAACATCAGAAAGACTGAAATTATACGCATTTTCAGTAGAATCAGTCGGCATGCAGCCTGTAAACAGGGTGTGAACCTTCAGTGTTTTCAGTAAGGTGCCAACACTCTGAAGCTGTCTGCATGAAATTCACTGTCTCTCTGTATGCTTATGTTCCTGCTTTGTTTTAATCAGAAAGATTAAAAAAGAAAGTCAAAAGAAGTCATTGTTCTAAAGAGTATCTTCATTTGAGTGTTAAAGGCCAATAACCACAATAAAACAGACTTAGAAGTTGTCTCTATAGTGCCTAGTTTTCAGTATAAATAATTTTTAGTATGTTTTTCAGTATAGATTAGTTTGATAAAATATCTTAATATTGCCAAAGAAATTCAAAGTAAAGAACATTACCAAAATACACGGACCTTCAGTAAGGTAAAATGGCACCTTTGATGTTAAATGTGTTCTGCTTTTTGAGAAGAAGTCCTGGAAAATAAAACTGGTCATTTTACATTGAGGCAGGGGAGTGTCTGATTTGTGGGCTAGAGTACATGAAAGGCAGAGGAAATTAACATGCCGACGTTCTGCTTTCTGCTTATTAAGCTTCAGCTAGTTCAGTCAAAACACTACTTTTCTTTCAAACGAGTTTAGAATAAATAAAATAGGTCAATTTCCAAACATATGATATTGGACTACATCAGCCCTTTCTGTGCAGCAAACTGCCTTTGACCTTCAGACGTCCACCTGACCTGAAATAATCTGGCCAGAGCTCAAGTTTTGCTGTTTATTTACAACCGTTTACACATTTGTGGTGTTGTTATTAATCCGTGTTCATCTAGGGACAGCTGGACCTACAAATCCTGTTTACCTGGTTTGCAGGGGTTTGTTTTCCATCCCCGGGCGGGATCGTTAATTCAGGATTGGAATTGATTAGAGCCTTCCCTCACTGAGAACCCGAACCTGACTGAAATCACAAACACTCTCGTTGCTTCTTTAAATGCCCGCAGTCTTCCCGCAATCCGCCGGTGACATTTTCATGTCTTTAGAGGACATCTCTTGCAGTGTTTGTTTTGGCTCTTTGCTCTCAGAGTCTGTATTTCAGATACGGCTAGTATTAGATTTGGTTTATAGAGGCTTTTAGTAGCATTTCTTATCAGTGTGGCACAGAAAATCCTAAGCAGTGGTTGGTAATGTGGGTGTTGTGTGTCTCATGCCACATGCTACAAAAACAGATGCTGATTTGACCTTGACGTTAAGCTGTTTATATGAGAACAAACTGAGGTCTATAGGTATCTGCTCCGTATTCACAATGAATATGATCTAATTTGACTCTTCTGAATGGACTCATTATGATATACTGTGAGAACATCCATCCCCACAGTTCTCCAGGGCAGAGATCAGGGCATCTGGAGTATGAATGTGTGAAATATTGATTTGAGGTCAGTGCTGTTAAAAGAAGGCTTATCTGTACAACAGACTTTTGGATACCTTGGCACGGTTTGAAATAATAATATTATTATTATTAATATTATTATTATTAATACTAACTTTCTCAAAGAGTTTATATAGGAAGACGTTGCACTCCGATTACTTGTGAATGGGAGAAAGTGCAAGGCCAAATATGGCGAAATGAGCCCCGCCTTCTAAATGAAAGAGCCAATCGTTGATTATTAAAGTTATTGCGTCACTGCAGCTGCCCTTAGAAGCTCCGGTTGCTATAGAAACAGGCAGTGTTCTGAGGCGTGCATTTAGGATTGCGCATTAGCTTTGTCCAGGCTGAAAAATGCAGTTGTTTTTTTTTATCACGATTCAGTCGTTTATAAACAAAATTTATGATACAGTTGTTGTCATTTTTATTGGTGATTTCAAATATGAAATTTAATCGTAAGCTTGGCGAACAGTTTTGGAGAATTTGATGTTACCCCATTCAAAGAGATGGAAGCTGCACTTGTATGCGCTAGAGGCGTTTCAAAGATGGCCGCCGAGTGAAATGAGTTGTCTTAAAGGGACTTGGATTTTCTGTATGTACTGAATACATCACCCACACTACATTGACCAATAAAGCACACTGGGTGCGGTTTTCCATAATACATTTACATTTATGCATTTGGTAGCTGCTTTTATCGCATTCAGGGGACTCACTGGGACTAGAACCCATGCGTAAAGTCACTAGAAATGGATGGACAAATCAAGTGCAATTTTTTTTTCCAGCCTTTTTTGGGGTAAACATCTTTTTCTCTATTTTATTAGAATTACAGGAATTAAAACATTTTTACTTTAAGTAAAAAAAATACAAAATATCAGATTTCAGAGATGTGGAACTTGTAGAATTAAGTAAACAACAGTTGTGCTACACTGTACTGTTCTAAATGTTTACTGTTGCATATTTTGTGCATGTTTTAAATACTATTTAAACAAATAGTATGCAGTATTCAGTGTATACTGCACAGTATGCTTCCATTTGGAACATGGCTCTAGATTGCTTTGGAATGTTTGTAAGGCAGGCGATTGTAAGGCATTGAGTTTAATTACACAGCACACAGCCTCTTTGCTCTTCAGCCATTATAATGATATTTGCTGCCATTGGACGTGCTCATGTAATTTGCTCCGTTGTGAAGATTACATTTTCCTTGGCTAACAAAGCTGTTAGGATAATAGTCTGGAGAGTGGCTGTATGCAGCGCTATGTGCAAATAGTTTTCTTCTTATAGCATTAAGTTTTTTATTTTTGACTGGAATTTCTTTATATAGTTACTTTAATTTTGTAAATCTGTAATATAATCTGTAAATATGGAAGTTAGACCTGGTTATCATCTGATGCAAATCGTATCCCTTGTTTTGATTGTGTTGTCCTTTTCCCAGGAGCTGAAGACGTGGTGATGGCCTTCTCAAGATCAGAGACAGAGGACAGGAGACAGTGACCTCTCGCCATGCCAAGTCACTACAGCTGAACACAACACAACACTGTTGACTGATGGAGAGGGTGGAGCCTGAGACAGGAGAGGGGAGAGGGGCGGGGCTCTGCTGCATGCCAGTTGCCCCACTTCCCTTCTCTTCCCCATTCCCCTCTTCTTCCTCACACTAACTGTTACACTATCGGGCCCTGCGGCCGCACTACCTGGTGACTTACAGCAAACCAGTCAGAAAGAGTCCTGGCGGGTAAATATTTGATTTGGGTTTAATTTTTTTTTTTTTTTTTTTTTTGCATCATGCTTCCGTAAAAGTGGCGTTTTATATTTGTTCCCATGAGAGACTTAATGGACCAAGAGCTTCATTTGTCTGGTCAAACTACGAAAAAATATAAATCGCCTTATGGGTTGTTATTACAGACCATTTTCTTTTTTGTGTGTACGTAGTTTCTTGTTTTACTGTCTACAGGATCATGCAGGTAGATTTTCTTTGTTTGTTTACTTTATTATTTTCAGGGTTTTTGATTGTTTAGTAGTTGTTTGCATCATAATTTCATCCAAATAACATTCATGTTGTTGTGGAGGATACCGAGGCCCATACACAAGCACACACTCACAGAACGATGTACACGAATTACCTGACATTTCATGATCTGTTTTTTCGATGTTTGGATTAATGTGAAATTTCATAGATTTTTTTTTGTACAGAACGTGAGAAAAAAGTAGAAAAGTTAAAGAGTTGTGCCAACTGTGTTTTTATGTAAAATATTTCTAAAGGTATCTAATGAATGTCTTAGGTCCTTATTTATTTTTTCAATGTCTTAAAATGTAGACAAACACAAACCCCTTTTAAACCTCAATTCTGATTTGTAACTGCATGTTTTTAATATGAATGATTTTAGAAACTATAATAACCACAAATTTACATGTCAAATGGAAATCTTAGCCTTAAGCGTCGTAACAGGATGTGTGGTGCTCAGACAGGAGTATGCGGCACTGTATATTTAACGGTCTGATTCAGTGGTGCTAAACGCGTTTTTAATTAATCTAATTGAAGTCGAAGATGAACATGAGCTTGTGTTAATTCAGAGGATGCTTAACGTCCTGCGATAACTTCATTGAAAACCAAATTTTTCAATTTGATTTTGTTTTTGCCTCTGACCTTTTTGGTAACATTGTTTCATGTTCAGTATTTAATGCGTATTCATGTTTTGTTAACTTGCTTCACATAATTAATTGTATCTTAGTGTTTTGAAATGACGCATGCCTGCATTGTGATCTACGGTGTATATGTTCAAGTAGCTCTGTAATGGTCACAAGAGCCTCATTGTACACCTCTTTTTAATCTGTGGATGTAAGTCCTTTTATGGAAATGGCTTTTATAGTTCTCACTTATATCAGCAATAAGTATTTGATTGAATGTGTTCAGTCATCAAAGCTACTTATCCATGTGACAGCCGCATTATCTCACCAATGACAGGAACATGCATCTGGTTGCTTTTAACTGTAAAGCCTATGCATTGTTTCATAACATCATACAATCGTGTCCTACATGCATTCGTTTCAGGTTGGGTTTGTTGCCTTTCAGCTTTGCATTCATATGAATGTCACTCTTGTTTCTTTTTTAATTCATTGACTTCATTGCATGTTGTCCCTACTTGCTTGAGCTGTTAAAGTATTTAATGTGAATTGCTTTTTTTTTTTTTTTTTTTAATTGTTTTAAAATTCAATTGAATGGGTGTTTTTTTTTTTTTTTTTTTTTTTTTGCCATATGGCCGTCGACCTCGTCCCTTGACTTAAATACGTCCAAAATCTATACCAACTGAACCATTAAAGGAGTTGAAAACTGCCTGTTGTATTGAATGTTTTTGTTTCCAGTGCCATTTATTCTGAAATCATGAAGTATGAAAGACTGCGGTGTGTTTTGACCCTTCTATCTGCGAGATAAGAACTAAGCTGGAGCAAGATCTCATAATAAGGGCATATTTTGCTCCTCTTAATGGAAGTCTCTGGAATCTGCTTTTGGATCTGATAAGATAACAGTACAAAAAAGACCTAAGCAAGGACACAACAGATTATGGATGAGCAAAATTGTTTTAAATGTAAATATACATGCAGATTGTTATTGCAATTTTGACCCCTCAGGTGCATGATGTCCACTAAATAAAATGTATTGCAATATTCATCATTTAAATTTTTTTATTTCATTTTTAATTATTTGACATGAACAATGAATGTTGCTGTTAAAATGTTTTTTTTTTTTTTTTGTATTTCAGTTTAGTACTCTCTTTTCAATAATTAAATGGTTAATCAGGTTTTTGTCATTTTATCATTCGATTTAAAATTGGTATATAATTATCCATATATGGAACTGAAACACTGGCCAATATGCGCAGCCTGGTGGCCAATCTTCACTGATTTTACTTCCATCAGTAACAGCAGAGTATGAAGGTTGAATTAGAGCAATAGCACAGCTGTACATAAAATATTGTAATCCACACAATATAATTCGGAGTATAATGTAATCTGGAGACCGGCTGTATCTGAAATCACCCTCTATACCCTCAAATAGGGCACTATTTGAGGGGACAGCCATTTGTAGTGGTGTCCGAGACCATAGTGGAAGTTATCGAGTGCACTCATTCAATCCCACATTGCATTCAGCCATAGAGTTCAAAAGAGGACAAAATTGTCCTGTGATGAGGACAGCAAGTCTTTGTGGTATATTGTGAGCTATGGTATCCAGGGTAATGTCGGCATACCACCACGTAGGACGAACCACATCCAACAGGAGTAAATGTTGACACAAGAGGAAGCTGTCTAAATGGGAAGTCCAGTTCAAGTACTAAACTGGATTGTATCTAAAAAACATCAAGCATGTATTGTTCTCTGATGAGTCCACCTTCACTGTCTTTACCACAACCGGGAGAGTTACAGTGTGGAGATTCCCCAAAGAGGCGTAACACCCGAACTGTTGTGTGCCCACAGTGAAGCATGATGGTGGATCAGTGGTGATTTAAGCTGCAATATCATGGCATTCCCTACTGTACTTGTCACTGGCAAAGACTACCGAACCATTCTGGAGGACCATGTGCACCCGATGGTTCAAACATTGTACCCTGAAGGGGGTGCCGTGTATCAGCATGATAATGCACCAATACACACAGCAAGACTTGTGACCAAATGGGTTGATGAACATAAAAGTGAAGTTGAACATCTCCCATGGCCTGCACAGTCACCAAAAGGAGACCTACCATATAGAGGGGAAAAGATTGGGAATCTTGTTTCCAAGTAAAAATAAACATTTGTGATCTACCATTACAGTGAATTTGTCCTTGAGTGCATATAACTGTATTGGGTACAGTATACCCGCTGCTGCTAACTGCAGATTGCGGTCTGTTTCCCCATTCTGATTACATGGATTCCCCATATAATAACCAACATCTGTTCAGTACTTCTCCAGCAATCTTCCACAGATGGTCAAATCCAGCTGCTGTGGAATTTAAATGGGTATGCATCATCCTCAATTGGATCACCATTTTCAGAGCATGACACTGATACACAGCTCCGTCACCTGACTAGATGAATGTGTTCCCATCCCAGATCCATTAGATGCAAAGTGGTTTACCCCTCGGCCCCTATCTCAGATCTGTGAAATATGAAGCCCTAAAACATAACTTGAATATTTATGTCTGTTTTGAAAGATGGCATGGTTTGAAGGCATACTGTATGCTCGGAATGGTGCCCAGTCTTTTGGACGACTTGAAAAGCTGTCCTGATACTGTCTGGGGAGATACGAGTGCACAATAGTGTCTATAACCATGCATCTTTGAACATTTTAAAGAACGTTTAAAGGAGAAGTTATCTGAGAAACTGATAAAAGGAAACCCATAAGCATGTATGTAGTACACAAATAGGCTACAGGCATCATGATGAAATCCAAAAGTATGCTAATTTTATGTTCTATAATTTTATAAGTACGAAACTAATTAGCCTACCTTTAAATGTGTTTAACTATTAAAGCTTACCTAATCTTTGCTGTATAGTCCATCCTTATGTCCATTCACAAATAAGAGTTTAAAAAGGTTATTATGTACTCAGTATTAATCGAGGATCATATTACTTCCGGTTCTTGGCTCGAACGGATCATTGAATCAAGTGAATCATCAATGCTATTCGTGAATCGTGAACCGGTTCATTGAAAAGTATCGGTTCAAAAGAACAATTCGTTCACTAATCGGACAATGCCATCACGTCTCCATATCTTCACTTCCCAACAACGAGGAACTGCGCGATTTTATGAAATGTGTTTAAGTAAAAAGTAAGATATGCTATAGATTGTAGTGAAGTAAAATTAAATCTGTAAAGGTAGTGGTACAAACATTTGAAAAATATAGTATTTTTCCCCCACTATGGTAGTCAATGGCTGCCGAGATCTGCTTGGTTACAAACTTCCAAATATCTTCCTTTGTGCTCGGCAAAAGAAAGAAATTCATACAGCTTGAGGGTGAGTAAATGATGACAGAATTTTCATTTGTGGGTGAAGTATCCCTTTAAGTAGAAAAAATACTGTCTTCTGCAAAAACCGTCTGGTGGTTCCTCCAGTAACCCCATCATAAAGGTAAATAAATGACATAATTGGATAAATCGTATACATACAGTTGGAACTAAGGTCTTGAGCCCCTGCCTTTAATCGTCAAAGTGCCCTTTTCGATCCTACCGCAGTGCCCCCGCGAACACGATTTCTACCGAGGGGGGATATTTTGTTGTAAATTTAAAAGTAATCCGTTACTTTACTAGTTACTTGACAAGGTAATCTGCTTATGTAACGCACATTATTTGTAATGCGTTACTCCCAACACAGTTAAATCACATCTAAAGCTTTCTGTGATGAGTTAAACATTGCTTCTTTCACTCCATCCTCTTCCTGCACGCCTCTTCGTTGTTTTCAGCCATATACTTTACAGATTTGGCTGATATTAATGAGTCATATGTAGGTGGAGAGCCACTGTTTTTTCGCTCTGAAGCTCCTGTCCTCAAACTGCTCTCTGTTTAAACGAGTAGCCAGAATTTAACCCATACTGATTAATCCTGGGTGCGTCTCATCTCACTCAACCAGAGACGTCTGCATTCATTTGTGCCGGATCACAAAGAGAACAGTAGTCGGACCATCTGCTGCATAAGTTCTTTTCTTCAGTAATTAAAAGGAAAACTTGACTGTTTTTACATAATAATCACTATGCTGCATTTAATTGCCATCTATTTAATTTCAGTTACCAGTTTTCTTTTTGTCATTCAAGTCTAGTTAGAACCCACTTATCATTATTAGTTATAGAATTAGAATGATAGAAATAATGATATCACAATATACATTTTGTTTGGTCAACAAGCATATCTCATCCAACGAAATGAGAAAGGATACTTTCACAATGCATTAGTTGTGCATTTAGATTTTCTTTATATTGGTGCCATTGTCAGTCACCCTCAACACTACACTTCCCAGAATCCCTGCGGCTCACCACCTTCACCCATTCATCAATCTCCTGCACCTGCAAGTCATCACCTTCATTGTCACTCATCAGCACTCCCTGGGTGCTTCTCAATTCTTATTTGTGCATCCTCGTTTCCTTTCCTAGCAAGGAAAAGACGCGAGGACGGAGGAATTGAATCAAGTGAAATGATATAGCCTCGCTCCCTTTAGCGTCAATTCAAAGCGTCATCAATTGATGATGACTCCACACTGCTGGATTTAGTTTGCCTGTCGGGATTCTTGAACATTACAGATAATAATTTATATTGTAATAGTTTCAACATCCACAAAATACCACATTTGTCCATATTTTATTTAATATTACCAGTTATTATTAACAATGAATTGTATAGGCTAGAAGGCTATTACAGTTTGTTTAATTTTCTTGTGCTTTGATATAATTCTGCAGCTGTCCTACAGTTGTTGTTATTTGACATACATTTGTGTCTTGTAAACATAATAATAATAATTAATAAACTGTGGCAAGATGTGAAGGAGGAGGAGAATTAATGCGTGCGTTTAGTCGATAAAACACTTCCGCAAAGGATACACCTGTGTATCCTCGCTCATGACTCCTCAGGAAGCCTCCTCACTCCTCGATCCTTGCCTCCTCGCGGTGCAATTAGAGAGTTGAGATGTCCTACAAGATGGCTGAGCTCGATCGGTTTCCGGGTCATAGAATGGAGGACGGAGGAGCGAGGAAACGAGGAGGGATATTGAGAAGCACCCCCTATATCAGCATTCCCATCCTCACCATAGTTGTCGATCTCCGTTATGTTTAGTGTGTGTTGCGTCTGCCTGTCTAAGGGATATCACTATTATTAAAACCTGTTGTTGAGCTTCATTAGTTTTTGTCTGTCTGTCTGTCTGTCTGCCTGCAACCACCAGTGACAGCCATCACCTGCACCTAATAGTATACGTTTACTTCACAATTTTGCTTACATAACATACCTTCTTTCAAACTAGTAGGAAAAAAAACATCCAAAAAATACACACAAAATATATTAGACAGCAAGTGAACATTTTGTCCTCAAAGTTGATGTATTAGAAGCCGGAAAAATGGGCAAGTGTAGGATTTGAGTGAGTTTGACAAGGGCCAAATTGTGATGGATAGACGACTGGGTCAGAGTATCTCCAAAACTGCAGCTCTTGTGGGGTGTTCTCGGTCTCCAGTGGTCAGTATATCAAAAGTGGTCCAAAGCAAAAATGGTTCAGGAATGGTTTGAGGTGTTGACTTGGCCTCCAAATTCCCCAAATCTCAATCCAATCGAGCATCTGTGGGATGTGCTGAACAAACAAGTCCAATCCAGGGTGGCCCCACCTCACAACTTACAGGACTTAAAGGATCTGCTGCTAACATCTTGGTTCCAGATACCACAGCACAACTTCGGGGTCTAGTAGTGGAGTCCATGCCTCGACGGGTCAGGGCTGTTTTGGGACCAACACAATAGTAGGAAAGTTGTTATGCCTGATCGGTGTATATTCCAAGGCATTTCTTTCCAGTTGTATTCCCATCTATATTCTGAAGGTTGTTACCAGAGGAGTTTGTTCATGCATCATTTACCAAATTTATACATTGAATTCATAAACGCATGGTTGTTGACAATATTTTCTGATTTAGTGAAAAAGAAAATAGATATTCAAAATCCTCTCTGTAAAAAATCCTAATATGTCCATTTTAAACCTGTCATCTGTTTGTATACAAATCAGTGAATATTTAATTAGAAAATGACTCGATTGCATAACATTTTTGAAATACAAAACAATTGTCCTAATGTACTGTGAATAATCAGGTGGGGAAAGTATGGTGATTTCTAGAATTAGAGTTCAAGAATATTTATTTGTCCCAGGTGGTATATGTGTATATATATATATATATATATATATATATATATATATATATATATATATATATATATATATATATATATATTTATATTTATTTATTTATTTATTTATTTATTATAACAAATATATAAATAGGCCTATATAAATAATTTAAATAATTTATTAAATTAATGAATTATTTTACACGGTTTATTTATCCTCATTCAGCAGAAACTGTGCACGTGATGTAAAGAAACAGCTTTCCAATAATTTTTTGACAGCAACCAATTTAGAAATTGTCACAGAAGTGACGCACACATGAGCTCATGCCATTTCAGGCTCATTTTAGCACATCCTATTTATATACAGATGATATTATAAGCAATTATATGAAGCATTCAGGATGGTGTCCATCATTTCTGGTGTTTTCATAATGAGTCCTGTCCACCTATGGTCTCATACACCCATCTGTCTCCTGTTTTTGCCATCAGGATGTCCTCCTACCTCTACCGGAGGTTTGAAATGTGCGTGGGAAAATATGCATATAATTGAAAAATAGGAAAAACAGTGGACAGGAGATATATACTTGAGGTTATTCCATATGGCCACATAAAACAAAGCTTCCTTTGAAAACTTTTCGCCCATATCAGTTCTATCGCTTATGTGAGCATTAATAGAAAAGAATGTGTTGATATTTGTCAGGGCCAGTAACATCTCATTTATCTTGTCTCTGCAGTTGCCATAGATACAGCACATTGCATGCTAATTATGCAGCGGTCAGACCGTAGCCGAAGGTTTGAGTTTTTTTATTAACCTGAATTTTTGTTCCAGGAACTCCACAGAGACACACTTCGGCACGATCAGCTGGCGGATGCAGCATAACATGAGATATCCTCATTAATATGAGCTGATAGGAGTATATGTTAGATCACACATATTTACAGCTATAATAAGATCCAGTGTGTGCGTTACTAGGCAATCTTTATATAGCCTTGAACATTTGGAGCTTCAGGCACATAAGAAGATTGTGTTATGCCATCAGTGTCTGTCAAGATGACTAAATGTGACCTGTGCTCTTATGGATTAAAATAATCAGATAATCATGATGAGTACATCACATCAGTATTCAGAAGTCACTGAGACATTTTTGTCTTGATTTGAGAGGTGGGATATCTCTTTATGGGATCACATTTCTGTTTTGTGGCTCCTTGAGGGATGAGTCGAGTCCGGAAACAGTTTTTAAGAGAAACTTCAGGCTGAAAAAAATATTCCTTATAGGATGCAAGAAGACCAAATGCTGAATAGGAAGTTTCCACAGCAGTGTATCTGACCTGAAAAAATAAATAAATAAATATATATTACACGTGTATAGTACCAGTCAGAAGTTTGGAAACATTACTCTTTTTAATGTTTTTGAAAGAAGTTTACTTTAAAATTTTATTTACTGCTTGATTTTTTAGGATTCTTTGATGAATAAAAAGTTTTTTTTTTTTAAAGAAAAAAAAGAACAGCATTTGACAATATACACTACCTTTCAAAAGTTTGGGGTCAGTCATTTTTTCTTTCTTTTTTTTTTTAAAGAAATTAATACTTGATTTAGCAAGGATGTGTTACATTGATAAAAAGTGATAGTAAACATTTATATTGTTAGAAAAGATTCCAACATTGATGATAACGGAGTATCAAATCAGCATATTAGAATGATTTCTGAAGTATCATGTGACACTGAGGCACACGCACATATATTATGTACAAACTTATTTTGGATGCGATTAATCGTGATTAATCATTTGACAGCCCTATTTTCCATAGGCTTTTGAATTATCGAAAACACAAGTTAATGATACTTGCACGTTTGGTCCATCAAGATCATTTTCAAAGATGAAAACAAATTTTATGAATTTTGAAGCCTAAATGCAGTTGCCAGAAGTAAAAAGCTAAAGGCTATAAACGGGCTATACCACGGTCCCGCTATTTCAACGTCATCATCTCTACGCTTTCGACAACTCTTTCAGTTTTGATCTAAAAACATTTTCCCAGAAAATTTTAGTTAGAATAGTTTATAAGAGCACAGTTATGAGCATAATGAGGCTGTAAAAGCAGACTGAGCTTATACCTTTTCGGGGTGATGACGTTTAATCTCCTCGACAGCCTCTGTAGTCCCATTTAGCCACTTGTTAGCAAACGCCTTTTCCAAGACGCGTAACAGCTTCAAAAAAATCATGAGTGGGGTAATACTAATGTATTTTGTAGAACTTGTGTTCACCACAGACCGTATTTCAGCCATTTAACCAAAAACCCTTTCAAAAAACCCATTGACTTCGGGACAATGGAACCGGAAGTGCTAAAATGCTAACTCGTTTCCGTGTTTTGGCCTACAAAGTGATGTCATACCTGCACCACTCTATTGAGGGGCAGGCGGTGAACATTTTAGAATCTGCCGATAGTGCTGGAGTTTCTTTGATTTAGTGCTTTATTTTGGTGGATTGTCAAAATGCATATTTCTAGCTCTAACTTTTAACTAAACACAGCATCTTAACAATGCATGGCTAATACACAGATCAACCAATAAAAATGGCAGAGTACAAGAACGCATCTACCTCTGGTACATCGACAGCAGCTTGTATAGGCTACATCACATTGGTCTAACAGGTAGAACTGACCTTAGAACTGTTGTGTGAGAGAGTTAATTAGGCCTCCCTCTAGAGTGATTCTGGTGAGGGTATAGGATGGGCATGCAGTGACTCAGCAGACTCAGCATAGCCTGGCAAAGCATCCATCACTCCACAGGCAGCGAGCGCTGGGAAACCTGCTGTTCTTTTGACTCTTGGCTGATGATCTCCTGCTGGGCACAGCCACAGTGCTGCTGAACTCTATCTGACAGCTTCCTCCAAAATGCTTTCTTGTTGCATTCCTGTGCCATAGATGTTTTTGGCATAGGATGAACACAGCCCTTTTGAATCCCTGCAGCGTGTCGATGGGTAAATAATTCATCCAGCTGGCCACGTGTACCTTCTCCTGAGTTAAATAAAGGTGCAGCTCTGCCTGTTGACCATTAGTGGTGTTTTTTCTTAGCCTAGCCACAGTCAAAGTTCAGAGAGTTTGTCTTGAAGGAAACGAGACAACCGGATTCTTTACTGTATCACCTTCGGGTGTTGGTGCAGTACGTTTTTAATATGTCCCAGTGTGTACTTCACTGTTGCATAGAGGTAAATGGGTACAGCATCTCACCTGGGGTTATTTGTGTCCTTTTGTACCACAGTTGTCTTTTCCTTTTGTTCCCTATTTGTGCGAAGCAAAAATATAGTCATGATAGATTTGTTTTCATTAATCTTAAAACATTACTATTTTTAATGTTTTTGAAAGAAGTGATGTAAAGTCAGATTTACTCTCGATAAACACCGTAAAAGTCCTGCATTTGGTTCATAAAAAAAGTAAGATAATTAAATAATAGTAAAATGTATTTTCTTTTCGGCTTTATGTTGTATCTGCATTAGATGCATTATATTTGTACACATAGCACTTTATTTTCTTAGAAAATGACCATTTTGAACTGCTTTTTGCAAGTGTTAATGTAAACAAACACAAGAAGAGTCCAGCATCACAGAAATAAATTATATTTTAAAGTATATTAAAATAGTAACACATTATTTTAAATTGTAATAATATTTCACAATATTACTGTTTTTTTTTCTGTATTTTTGATCAAATAAATGCTGGCTTGATGAGCATAAGATACTTCTTTCAAAAACATTAAAAATAGTAATGTTTTCAAACTTTTGACCGGCATATTTATAATCGTATTATTTATAAACATTTTTCGAACAAAGTACACTAGCCTTCAAAAGTTTGGGGTCAATAGGATATTTTTGAAAGAAGTCTCTTCCCACAAAGGCTATTTATTTGTAGTACAGTACAGTAAAACAGAAATATTGTGAAATGTTATTACAATTTAAAATAACTGCTCTCTATTTGAATATATATTAAAATGTAATTTATTCCTGTGAAAAAAATGTAATTATGAGCATCATTACTCCAATCTTCAGTGTCAAATGATCCTTCAGAAATCATTCAAATTTTCTGATTTGGTGCTCAAGAAACATTTCTTTTTATTATCAATGATAAGAACAGTTGTACTGCTTATTTTTGTGGGTTTTTTCTTTGAATAGAAAGAACAGCATTAATTTAGAAACCTTTTATTAGAAACAGATGCTGCACAGGCTATTGGATATTGCTAACCAATAGTCAGACAGCTTCTTAGCAGCCTTTTCCCAATCCAGTCAATTCCCAGATGTTTGTTTTCTGTTTCTGTTTCATTTAGTAATGCTTCACAGAAGTAAAATGGGTTGCGAACAGCAATTGGCAATGATTTTAACATTTACATTTATGCAGATGCTTTTATCCAAAGATACTTAGTCAAATATTAGTATGCACATTTCCTGAGAATCAAACATACATATGCAAAGAAACAAGCAGTTTAATTGCCATTTTAAATGATGTAATCACTATCTTTCAACATCCGTCAACTGTTTTCCACTTCCTGTAGTCTGACACCTGCAGTAAAACCCCTTCAAGAGATGCTAGCGCATGACTTGGGGGATAATTTTAAAACTGGTATGTTATGCTATGCTATTCTACACTATTTAAGTACTGTGTACCACCATTGGATTGTGGATTATTTTCATAGTACCCAGATCCGCAGACACTAAACTTAAAATTAACCAGCAGCTGTTCTCACGCTATATCTTATCCTACAGCAGATTCCTAAAATACTTCTGTGCTTGGTACAAGAGTGCAACTGAAGACTTTTTGAGACTGGGCTATTCTGGACAGGTCTGTCCACAGTTCCCATGTGTCGGTGTGACTGCAGAACTAAGGGAATTGGAAATGATGAGAAATGATGACATCTTTAATAGAGCAGACTATTTATGGTGAGTATTGGAAGATCCAAATAGGAAATGCACTAATAGTTTCCTGTGTGTGTAGGAATGACATCAGAATGATTATACAGATTGTAATAGTATTAATATAAGAAGCCTTTTGCGTGATTTTATAATAATCTATTGGCAACTAGCTTAAGTAAAATACGTATATATATATACACTCACCTAAAGGATTATTAGGAACACCATACTAATACTGTGTTTGACCCCCTTTCGCCTTCAGAACTGCCTTAATTCTACGTGGCATTGATTCAACAAGGTGCTGAAAGCATTCTTTAGAAATGTTGGCCCATATTGATAGGATAGCATCTTGCAGTTGATGGAGATTTGTGGGATGCACATCCAGGGCACGAAGCTCCCGTTCCACCACATCCCAAAGATGCTCTATTGGGTTGAGATCTGGTGACTGTGGGGGCCATTTTAGTACAGTGAACTCATTGTCATGTTCAAGAAACCAATTTGAAATGATTGGAGCTTTGTGACATGGTGCATTATCCTGCTGGAAGTAGCCATCAGAGGATGGGTACAAGGTGGTCATAAAGGGACGGACATGCTCAGAAACAATGCTCAGGTAGGCCGTGGCATTTAAACGATGCCCAATTGGCACTAAGGGGCCTAAAGTGTGCCAAGAAAACATCCCCCACACCATTACACCACCACCACCAGCCTGCACAGTGGTAACAAGGCATGATGGATCCATGTTCTCATTCTGTTTACGCCAAATTCTGACTCTACCATCTGAATGTCTCAACAGAAATCGAGACTCATCAGACCAGGCAACATTTTTCCAGTCTTCAACTGTCCAATTTTGGTGAGCTTGTGCAAATTGTAGCCTCTTTTTCCTATTTGTAGTGGAGATGAGTGGTACCCGGTGGGGTCTTCTGCTGTTGTAGCCCATCCGCCTCAAGGTTGTGCGTGTTGTGGCTTCACAAATGCTTTGCTGCATACCTCGGTTGTAACAAGTGGTTATTTCAGTCAAAGTTGCTCTTCTATCAGCTTGAATCAGTCGGCCCATTCTCCTCTGACCTCTAGCATCAACAAGGCATTTTCGCCCACAGGACTGCCGCATACTGGATGTTTTTCCCTTTTCACACCATTCTTTGTAAACTCTAGAAATGGTTGTGCGTGAAAAACCCAGTAACTGAGCAGATTGTGAAATACTCAGACCAGCCCGTCTGGAACCAACAACCATGCCACGCTCAAAATTGCTTAAATCACCTTTCTTTCCCATTTTGACATTCAGTTCGGAGTTCAGGAGATTGTCTTGACCAGGACCACACCCCTAAATGCATTGAAGCAACTGCCATGTGATTGGTTGATTAGATAATTGCATTAATGAGAAATTGAACAGGTGTTCCTAATAATCCTTTAGGTGAGTGTATATGTGTGTAATGTTCATGGTTTTAGTAAAAGATCCATTAGGATTGTCGTAATTTAAATAATTTTCACACAATACATATTTAAATGGTTTGTTTATTTCACTCTGATTACATTGTCATACTTTTTTTTTTTTTTTTTTTAAATGCAATAATATTTTAATGATGCATTGTAATATTTTAAAATTGAATGTCTGGGTCTGGGATTAGATTAAAATGATAAAATGTATGCTTGATGACACTATGTTTCCCACAATGGCTCCATCAACAGCTGCAGCATAAAAGCTGATGTAAATGATGAAGCACAGGCAGTAGTTCGTTTGCGCTGTCTGGATGTGATTTCCAGAGAATGACTATGACATATGAGCATATCTCTGCTGCTCCTCAGTGTGAGTTATAATGTTTCTCTGTTTTTTAGTTAGGGAAATATCCTCTCAACCCGCGCAGTGCTGACAGCCTCAGATGAATCACCCTCGTTTATTCTGCTGATGCTGCAGGTATACGAGAGCCAGGAATTTAATATGCGGCCAGTGGGAGAGAGGAACTACGGGTGCTGGAGAGGATCAATAATTGAAAGGTCACAGAGAGTGGCTGAACTGCTGTGTGTGAGCTATATGAGGAGCTCATTGTGTGCGTGTGTGTGTGTGTGTGTGTGTCAGGTATACCCCACATTATGAGGACAAAATGTCCCCACAATTATGTCAATATCTGAAATCTTATAAATCATACTAAATGATGTTTTTTTTTAATGTAAAAATGCAGGCAGTTTTCTGTGATGGGTAGGTTTAGGGTTGGGTTAGGAGATAGAAAATAATATTTGTACATTATAAAAAAGTATTATTCCTATGGAATGTCCTCATAATGATAGGAATACCAGTGTGTGTGTGTGTGTGTGTTTCAGCATGGTGACAGCTAAGATGAGGTGGCATGTGTGGATGGTGACACATGTAACACAATGTTCTTATTTGCTGTGCCACATTATTCAATGAATTCAATGTATCAACTATATGATATATGACAGATGGTGAGATATAATAATCTAAAAATCAAATAAACAAACAATCAAATCTGATAAAACCGCTGGGGTTCTTACAGAGGAACATTTGCAGTGATGCTGTTTTGTCTGGAAACGTCAATTATGTTTCATTTTGGTATCAAATTATCTCCGATGACAGTGAAGACATTTATAATGTTGCAAAATATTTCTATTTCAAATAAATGCTGCTCTTTTCAACTTTCTATTCATCAAAGAATCCTGAATAAACATTTATCAAGATTTCCACAAAAATATTAAGCAGCACAACTGTTGCTGAAAATTCAGCTTCAGCATCACATTTTAAAATATATTAAAATATTTTACATTTTTTAAATGAGAAAAAAAGTTATTTTAAATTGAAATCATATTTACAATTACAATTTTTACTGTATTTTTGATCAAATAAAAGCAGCTTGGTGAGCATAAGAGACTTCTTTCAAAAACATTAACACACATTACCAACCCCCAAATTTTAAATGGTAGTATATGATTTTTCTAAATGTTTATTTTGTTTATATTTTCTAACCTTCTCTGCTTGGTTAGTGTCTTCTCAATGTACTCACCTTCTCAAATGAGTCTTGCTGTTTTCACCTCTCCACCCAATAGAGTTATTATAGTGATATTAATAGTATTCTTCCTCTTCAAAGCAACATATTTACACCAAAGCCTGCATGAAAGCCTATGAAGAAGAAACTGGTATTTTTGTATCACTGTGAAGCTTTTTGTGAAGCCAAATCTTTCAGTGAGTGTTCAGACTTGCAGCTGATATGTTTTATCACCCGATTATACCGTGACCATCTTTACTGATAAAACCCTGGATAAATCTTACTTCAGTCATATTATGGTCTACTAGCCGCCAGAGAGAAGCTCCATATTGCTTCCACAGGAAACTGTAACAAATCCAGCCACCCCTAAAGATGACAGAGGTGTATATCCACAGCTTCCTGTGTCTGGGCAGCAGCTTCTCTCATATATTTCCCGTAGATTTTTATGAAAGAGGAATATTGGTCATAAACGTCCATTGCTACAATTGCATCTGAACTTTGCATTTTTATTTTTGTTGTATTAAAAAAAGAAGCTTTGATGTTTTAATGATTTCCTTTGAATTCTGTGGTGGAAAAAATTTTTTGATTTCAGACTTGGCACAGCTGAAACACTTTATGATATTGTTATTGAGATCTCTCAAGAAACACTAAATAAGACTCTCAGTAAGCTTTAATTGAGATTTAACAGATTTCATATACACAACTGTTCAAAAGTTTGGGCTCAGTATAGTTTGCAAAAGCATATTAAATTGATCAAAAGTAATGTTGCAAAAGTTCAAATAATGCTGTTCTTTTGAACCTTCTATTCATCAAAGAATCCTGAATAAAAATGTGTCTCGATAATAAATGTTTCTTGAGTACCAAATCAGCATATTAAAATGATTTTGAAGGATCATGTGAAAAAATTGGCAAATGACCAATTGCAAATGTTTAAATGGATGATTTCTGCCACAGAATTTTAGACAAACACTATTTCAACCTAAATAGTACTTAGGGAAGTTGCATTCAAAATCCACTTAACTCAGAAATGCATTCTAAAATGATGTCTGTAAGTGTGTACTGTAGTTCTGTGTATATGTTCTAGTACCATTCTGTGTGTTTCTGGTTTGTGCTGGTCTCATTCCAGAGTTGCAGTGACCCTTGCAGATCTGCAGTTGCAGTAATGAGCTCTAACCCATTAAGGGCCTAACCTCAGTGTCTCTTGGGATGGTTGTCTGCAGGTGAATGATGGGGTCTGTGTGTGTGTGAGTATGTGATGGGGGAGACATTGCCCCTGATCGCTCTCTGTTGTGAGGCAGAAGGGCATGGAGGGGGCTTTTACTTCAAGGGCATGATACGGCATGTCAACATATCGCTTTTGTGGGGGTCAGAGATCAGTGTCTTTTAAACTCAGTTGCCAGTCCTCTTTATAAGCAGACTGCACTCATCAAATGCTTCTCGTATAAGGAAATTCCCACCTGCAGTCTGCACAAAACAAATAAAATATGGATGGGCATTTTAAGGACTTTGACTATTCTCTTAACGTTTCAGTTTTTTTCATGGTTCTATTAAATATAAAAAGAACTGCTCACAACAGTCATTTGGTCAACGATCAAAATTTTGCCAAAATAACTTGTGAGATGAATGTATGATATTCCATCATGTAAGCAAAGTCAACAGTGATTACAAGGTGTTTGGTTTCATTTCTTTGGTTAGACGTCTATTAAATTTTCACTGACAGTCAAAATTTTGCCTTGTTTTAGCCTAGACATTAGGGCTTTGTTTGGACAGCTATTAGACATCTTTTAAACTCAAAATTGCATGCTGGGAAAACACCTTAGAGTCATTATTTCGGGAATCAAACTTCAGTGATCGCACGGTTTGTTTTTGGTTTGCTAAAAAGAACCGGCTCCTAAATGTGCAGTCACAAATTTTGGCGACAAAAAGGCCCATTTGCTATTGACAAGAGTGCGGCAAAGTTTGAAGCTCAGCTCACAAAAAAGTAAATTTCTGCAAATTCGCGTGACAAACTTGAACCTGTTCCAAAATCTGTATGGAATGTTTCGCCCTGATGCAAAATTCACGATTCCAACTGAAAGGACTGAATTTTGTTTTCGAATGGTAAATTTGATCGCAACTTTATTCGTTTGTTTGTCTTCGCTGGTCGAGCTGTATGTGTTGTACTGAACGCAGTGTTTTATCTGCACATGTTGTATCACACATGTTGAAAATGCACGTGCAAGAACATTACAAAACCAGCCCAATTGCTATTCAAAACCCGCCCAATAGCAGCCAAAACTAGCCCAATCACGTTCCGGGAGAGGGGGGGCTAAAAAAAACCCTGCAGACTAAAAAACAGTAGCAACAGTGTAACAGTAGACCAATTCTGTGGGAAAACCGCAGACTTGGCAACACTGCATTAAAGCAACGGAACAGAACGGAATCTAAATAAGATAACATTAACATGGAGCGTTCAAATTTCAAGACAAAACTGCTATAGCACCTTCATTTAAATACATATACAGTGAAGAAATTCATATTTGTCAGTTAAAAGTTTTCACTCAAAATTTTATACGGATGTGATATGATTTTCAATGGAAAAAATGCATTCAATTTTAAAATAATGCAAAATAGAGGTATGTTGAATAGCAATGTCAGCCATTTGGACCTCACATCTTTCACTGGTATTGTCCTGTTGGCAGTGGATGTTCTTTACAAAATAAACAAGTCAGAGCACATTACAAGATATTAGGGCAGGTCTAATGTAGGTCATATTCCAGTTAGACTTTTCTCAAGGGGAAGCAATCTTTTTTTTCCCTTCCAGATTTAAGCACCAGACTTTGAGCTTCGTCCTAATAAGACCTTGTGGTTTTAAAGACTACAGCTCCTGTCTTCAGTTTCGTTCGACTCTGACGCACTCTGTCTTGTCTCTGAGGACACCTCTGCCAGGCAACAGATGAAAATGTTCTTCACAGTAGAGTAGCAACACCTCAGAAAAGAAGATCTCAATAATTGACAGGCCTCTGACAGCTCTGTCTCTCACAGGTTGCGAGTGTGTGACATGTTTGTACAAGAAAATCTCTTCAGCTGCAACAAAACCTTTGAAATGCTAACCTAAAATATGATATAGGCCTATAATTTGAGCGTGATGTTTTAAATAAATAATATTTCACAACATTTTTTTTTTTACGTTTTTTTGTGCATTTTTAATCAAATACAATTTAAATATTACAATTTAAAATAACTGTTTTCTATTTTAATATATTTTAAAATGTAATTTATTTCTGTGATGTCAAAGCTGAATTAAATCAAACAACACTGAATCAAACAAACTTCTTTCACGTTGTCATTGTAAGGTATTGTTTGTAGAATTTTGAGAAAAATAATGATTAAAATAATTTAATCCATTTTGGAATAAGGCTGAAACATAACAAAATGTGGAAAAAGTGAAGCGCTGTGAATACTTTCCGGATGCACTGTACTCTTATATATTAATCTCTGTGGTCTCATTTCTCAATTCTAGGGAAGCTTACGGGAAAATAAGATGCATGCTGAAGGTTATGCTCTCTTAAAGGAATAGTTCACCCCAAAATGAAAATTCTATCGTTATTTTACTTACCTTTATATACTTTCAAAACCGAACATATACAGAGAAGTTTTAAAGATGTGTCGCTATTTTCTATGTAACAATATATGGAGGCCGAAGCTTCAAGAAGGTCACAAAAGAACTGTAAAAGTAGCCTATCACAAAAGTGGTCCATAGGATTTTATTTTTTGATAGTTTTATGGGACAAATAGACCAAGGTTTAATCTTAACAGTGAGCTGTTAACTGATGCTAACAAGTCATTGTGTTGTTGAGTTCTTTGAGTCATTGAGAAGATTCAGAGTTTTGGACTGATCCAATATACCACAATTTTGGACTATGAATGAATCGTTCAGACCCGTTTAGTGAACTGGATCAACCAATTCAATGACAAGTTCTGATTCATTCACAAATTGGACATTGCTGTTAGTTATTTCATCTTTGAGTGACCTGTTCCTTTAAGGAGAGAGATTTAATATATGACCTTGTGCATCAGTGCAGACAGTTGATTTGCATAGTGTGAAGATTGGAATGAATGAATCATAACATGATGCTTTGAATACCTTCTGTTCAATATGCATGAAATAGAATAGAGGCAAAGCTAATGAGATTTATCTACCACAAACTATGGACTTTTAAGCACTAACATCTTATCACAAATTGCCATGATTTTCCTTTGGGATTAAAGATTCACACTGTCAGTATATAATACTAGAAAAGAACAGAATGACACACTACAGCTAAAATATAGAGGTGGAATCAGGAGAAAAGGGTTTTTGTCAAAGGGTGTAGAGGTGTGAACACTTGTTTGTCCCTGTGATTGAACCAGTGCATCAATCTTTTTTAATGTGTTATTTGAGAAGTCTCACTCCAGTTCTTCCTCTCTCCTTTGTTGGCGCCTTTCTCTCACAGGACCACACGGAAGAGGTGGAGAGCTGAAAGTCTATTATATCTACCAACACTTTCTGCGGGGTACTGTCATCTGTTTTCATGTCTCAAAGCTAGTTTTAAAGATACCTACAGTCTTTCTCCTCTTTTGTGGATTCAAAATCAGGGCAGATTCAAGAACAAACTCTCACACTGGATGTCAAATACAAAGAAAGTCTAGAGTTAGGGAGGAAAATTGTATTATAATCCAAAGAGAGTCATCACATAAAGGGGAATTAGAAACAGTACAAAGAATGAGAATGCATAATATAGCACTAACAAATCTAAATGCTTTCAGAGCCACAGATTTCCTCCTGTTTGCTAGGAGAGGGAATAACTATTTCCAATTAGAACATGGAACTTTCATAATAACTGCAACTTATGCAAGTGACAGGTTTGTGGAAAACTAGTTTCAACATTGATAAAGAGAAGTTGTAAGATGGTCAGATAAAGATTTACCTTATATATTATGTGCAATTATATATTTAGTGATGATTCCATTATATACACTACAGTCCAAAAGTTTGGGGTCAGTAAGCATGTTTAAATGTTTTTGAAAGATAGTCAAAAATATAAAATATAGTAAAATAATAAAAAATATAAAATATAGTAATATAATCAAAAATATAGTAATATTGTGAAATATTATACTAATTTAAAATAACTGTTTTCTATTTTAATATAGTTTAAAAGATAATTTATTCTGGAAAAGCTGAATTTTCAGCATCAGTCTTCAGTGTCACATGATCCTTCAGAAATCATTCTAATATGGTGATTTTATGCTAAAGAAACATTTCTTCATATTATTATTATGTTGTGCTGCTTAATGTTTTTGTGGAAACACTATATTGCCAAAAGTATTAATAATTTAATTCAGGTGTTCCAATCACTTCCATGGCCACAGATGTATAAAATCAAGCACCTAGGCATGCAGACTGCTTCTACAAACATTTGTGAAAGAATGGGTCGCTCTCAGTGAATTCAAGCGTGGTACCGTGGTAGGTTGCCACATGTGCAATAAGTCCATTAGTAAAATTTCCTCACTACTAAATATTCCACGGTCAACTGTTAGAGGTATTATAACAAAGTGGAAGCAATTGGTAACAACAGCAACTCAGCCACGAAGTGGAAGGCCACATAAAATCACAGAGCGGGGTCAGCGCATGCTGAGGCACACAGTGTGCAGAAGTAGCCAACTTTCTGCAGAGTCAATAGCTACAAACTTCATGTAGCCTTCAGATTAACTCAAGAACAGTGCGTAGAGAGCTTCATGGAATGGGTTTCCATGGCTGAGCAGCTGCATCCAAACCTTACATCACCAAGTGCAATGCAAAGCGTCGGAGTGGTGTAAAGCACACCACCACTGGACTCTAGAGCAGTGAAGACGTGTTCTCTGGAGTGACGAATCACGCTTCTCTGTCTGGCAATCCGATGGACGAGTCTGGGTTTGGTGGTTACCAGGAGACCGGTACTTGCCTGACTGCATTGTGCCAAGTGTAAAGTTTGGTGGAGGGGGGATTATGGTGTGGGGTTGTTTTTCAGGGGTTGGGCTTGGCCCCTTAGTTTCAATAAAAGGAACTGTTAATGTTTCAGCATACCAAGACATTTTGGATGTTTCGTGGTCCCAACTTTGTGGGAACAGTTTGGGGATGGCCCCTTCCTGTTCCAACATGACTGCGCACCAGTGCACAAAGCAAAGGTCCATAAAGACATGGATGAGCGAGTTTGGTGTGGAGGAACTTGACTGGCCTGCACAGAGTCCTGACCTCAGCCCGATAGAGCACCTTTGGGATGAATTAGACTGGAGTCTGCTTCATCAGTACCTGACCTCACAAATGCGCTTCTAGAAGAATGGTCAAAAATTCCCATAAACATGCTCCATATTAAACCCTAAGGATTAAGAATGGGATGTCATTAAAGTTCATGTGCAATTAAAGACAGGCGTCCCAAAACATTTGGCAATATAGTGTATATTTTGCATTTTTGCTGAATAAAATTATTAATGTTTAAAAAAAACATCTTACTGAAAACTTTTGAATGGTAGTGCATTAATATGAAATCATATACATTTACACATAAACTATATTTCATATTATATTCATATTTAATAAGCCAACTGTTCATATGTATTTCAGAGTGAAACAGGATTTCAGTGAGACAAAACTGTAAAAAATGAGTGAATTTTGATAAAAGATTATAAAGACAAAAACATTTTTCATTGGAATAATGTGCACCGAGGACTCATGCAACATAAGGCTTGCAGTTGTGGTTATATAAAGGTTTATAGGTAAAAAATTGCTTAAGCTAAATTTGGAATTGCAAGAAAAAAAATACATCAACTACAGTTGGAGGTAAATTTGTGTTTTAGGACATTCTCCAGGCTTTTGGGAGGCACTGGGAGGCAGAAACGGTTCAGGTGGTCTTTCATAAAGATTGAAAGAGACTGAGGGAGTGACGAATTGGCTGAACATACAAGAACTGAAATCTTGTCATGGTTGAACCAACAAGATGACAAGTACCATACCATTTAAGAATTACAAAGACTTCATATTTTCTGTACAGTTACAGGTGAGACAGAGGATATTTGTTTGTTTTTTTTACCTGGTGTATTTGAGAAAAAAACATAGAAGGGCTGGGTGCTGTCAATTATCATCCTGATGTAAAGGTCAACTGATAGCAACTCTCTTTATTCAATTTATTTATCTCACTTAGAGTGAGAGTGGACAATATCCAAAGGTCACTTCAAGTAAGACAGCTGCCTTTGTACATTTCTAAGCACTTTAAATCAGTCGTCTGGTGCATCTTGACAGGTCTAACATCATTGTGTTAACATAAAATAGTAGGCCTACACACCTGTATTCTGCCTATCCAACACACAAGGTTTTTTTTTTTTTTTTTTTAAACAAACATCCTCCATCCCAAAAGCTCAGATCACCATGACTGCCAATTTTGCTGTCTGTTACTATTGGAAACAGGGAAATAAAGATAGAGGCTGACACTTTGTATAAAAGAAGAGCAGTGGCATATCATCACTCTACTAAAGTGATAAACTCTAGTCCTAAATCCCAGTGTCTCTGAAGGGAAGACTTAACCTGAGGAGATTTGTTTGAGGCAGGGATGCTGAATCAAGTTTGGATAATTGAGTGATTTCAGTCTGAATATGGTGTCTTTGATGTTTTTTTGTCTTGAAATGTTGCTTTGGAAGTGCTGTGTTTCCTTGTACTCTCACGTGTGATGACTCACTGATGAAATGGCAGAGAGAGATGAAAAAATCGAAGAAGAAAAAAACCCACCATGTGAACACACCCACAGGTGGGCTCGGCAAGCAAACAGCTAATTTCTTGAGCTGCAAATATTGGGAAGAAAAGTCTCATTATCCCACTATAGAATTTCAGACATTTGTGTTGAATCTGTATGACCGAAAAGAGACTGTTCTTTCCTTTTGAGTTCTTTGTGGGCCTGGCGATGACTCATGCTAATCAATGTCTTTCACTTTCTCTTTATGACATCAATCTCAATGCCTTCATCAGAATGCGTTTCAGGAAGTATAAGTTATCAAGCCCTGTCAGCTGATTACATTTTCTTTTTATCTTACATGATGTTCTATTCTTGTAAATTTTGTAATATCTTCTGAATAACACATTCAACAAAATCACTTTAGATAAACAGGGTAGCTGGATCATACTCGCCATTTTTAAAGATGGAAATCATATTCTTTTATCACAATATCACAATTAAAGGGTTAGTTCAAACAAAAATGAAAATTGTGTCATTAATTACTTACCCTCATGTCGTTCCAAACCCGTAAAACATTCGTTCATCTTCGGAACACAAATTAAGATATTGTTAATGAAAATGAGAGCTCTCTGACCCCTCCATAGAGATCCAACGCAACTACCACATTCAAGGGCCAGAATGGTAGGAAAGACATCATTAAAGTAATCCATGTGATTTAGCCTCAATTTTATGAAGCATCATGAATGCTCTGTTTGCGCCAAAAACACACTTTACCACATTATTTAAAAAATAATATTATCCAAAGCATGTTCACGCAACAATAGGCTTGTTCGAGAAGCATCGGCACTGCGCAGACTGATCGTCGTATGACATCAAAGTACCGCAAGAGCGATTCAAAAGCATAAGGAGTCGTTTTCTCTCCAATCGCTCTCGTGGTAACTTGATGTCATACGCCGACCGGTCTGCGCAGCGCCGATGCATCTCGAACAAGCCTAATGTCAGCTCTTGCGTGTTGACGCAAGTCTGAAAATAACACGCAGGTGACGTGATGTGTTGCAGATCAATATTGTCGTAAATAAAGTGGTGATATATATATATATATATATATATATATATATTTTGTGCAAACAAAGCACTCGTAATGCTTTATAAAATTTGTGGTTAAACCACTGGAGTCACATGGATTACTTTATTGATGTCTTTATACCGTTCTGGACCTTGAATGTGGTAGTTGCTTTGGATCTTTATGGAGGGGTCAGAGAGCTCTCAGAATTCATTAAAAATATCTTTATTTGTGTTCTGAAGATGAACGAAGGTCTTATGGATGTGGAACGACATGAGGGTGAGTAATGAAAGAATTTTCATTTTTGGGTGAACCCTTTAAAGCCACAATATGTAATTTTTCGCCGCTGGTCGCTTATTCAAAACAATGGCTGGGATTTCACAAAACTTTTATCATGCCGCAGATGACATTTCCGCCTTTTTCGCAGCGGTGTAAAGAGTACCTGAAAACCATACTTGAGTAAAAGTACAGATTCCTTACAGCGAAAATGACTCCATTACAAGTTACAAGCCACTAATTACAATACAACTTGAGTAAAAGTTAAAGTATCTGATTTTAACAGTACTTAAGTATTTTACTCATACTAAATATAGGTTTAACCATGCACTAGTCCTCGACACCTGAGAGACATACCAGTGAAAATAAGAAACAATTGATTTGTAAGATGAGAAATCATGTTTATTTTCTAAAATAAAAATAAAAATGAACACCTCAATATTGCAATAAATCAAGGTCAACACAACAGCCTCTTAAACGTCTACAAACTCTCAAGTCTTAGTTAAGCTATAAATAAAATATATTAAATGTATAGGCCTAGCGGATACATAAAATAACGTTAAGTAAAATTAAATAGTCAAAGCCTAATTGCACTGGATGTGCTGGTTTCAGCCTCAGCACCGGCTGCAGTCATGAACTCATCTCATCTTAAATCAAACACCTGCGATTCAGCAACTACCTGCTAATGCACTTGCATTCATGTACAGTAGCCTTGTTGACATGTTTGGGTGAGTAAAGGCAAAACGCACAAGATATAGTACCTTCAATGCCCTTAGATGGCGACATTGCTTCTTTATCGCAAAAACAAACTGCTGCAGAAAAAGTTAGGTGCCATGCAAAATGTAATGTGTAATTGCATTACTCAAAACAAATGTGTTGGAGTAAAAAGTACATTTACTTTTACTTTAAATTTAGTCAAGTAGAGAGTAAAATTTGTTAATATCTTTGATACTCAGTACAACTACAAAGTAGCCAAAAAGATACTTAAGTACAGTAACTAATTACATTTACTCAAATACTTTACACCACTGCTTTTTCGGTCATGTGTACGCATAGCTTTTTAAAAATGTATTATTAGATACATTATTTGAGTATGTTGAAAGTTATGTTATAATGCTTCTCTGTGCATTTGCTCGGCGGCTACTATGAGACACTTGGACACTGCAGTAAGTTAGATCGATATTAGGCATGGCAAAGCATGGTAAGTGAGCTTGCTGTGTTTAAAATCTATTTCTCTGGATTTAAACATTCTTGGAAACATTTGGGATAATGTAAGTGCACAAGTCAACAAAATAGATAAGATATATTTTGAAACAAAAAATCTTACATATTGTGCCTTTAAGTCAGCATGGGGAGGAATTTTAAATCATTTTACTACTTTATTTAGAGAAAACATTATCTTTTTGTCATGTCCCTGGTGCTATGTTGATTCCCTAATAAACATTTTCCAAACAAAACATGTTTCCTTGCAGATTTTTTTGTAAGTGGCAGTCATTTTATAGTTTCAACTTCACTATATGCTGTTAACTAACAAAAACTAGCAAAAGCTAGGTCCTAATGCTGCCTTTCACATGATTGTCGGAAAAGACTAGTAGTCGTGTGTCGTTCAATAGCTATAGAGACTAGCTAATATCTCACGTACAACTTTCCATTTGACAACTTGTAGGCCTATTTATGATAATTCCAGTGGCATGTGAATGGACATTATCACTAAAATATCCCATCTTGGTATAACATTAGCCTACAGAAAACTATGATAATATCAAAATTATCCAATTTATCAAATTGACACCCTCATACAAGCTAACTCAGGCGTTAACACTAAACTATAATAATCACGGTGGATTAAGCTGTAAAGGGATTGGAGAACACACTGTTTTACACTTACAAACACACACATATACTGCATTTTTTTTTACCAATCCACACCCTCTCTGTCTATCCGAGGTTGACTATGCAAAGGGCAAAGCGGGCGGCCCGCACTCCCACAATAACAGTCGTGACGTCAGCCCGTCACCGCTCCCGTTGGATGCAGCAGCGGAGCGGCGAGAGAGACTGAACGGTGATTGAAAGAGAAGAGAGCTGAACGGCGGTGGCGGCAGCCATCTTAAAACTACCGCACTAATCCGATATATACATCTTCTGGATATTTTTGCAACACTGAGCTAAATCTGATTTTATCGGGCGTGAGGAGATAGAATAACATTGTTTAAGTCATTCGCAGTTTTTATTACGAAGGCGGGATGCGGATCCGTGGGGTGAAACCTTTCGCTTCTGCAGTCGGTCTGCTTTTAGGACTATTATGCGCGGTGGAGGCAGCCAAAGGTAAGAATCACGATACTATTTTTTTTTTTAATTAATGAAAAGGTTAATATGTAAAAGTGTACCTCTTTAAAAATATCCTCTGTTAGGCTATACGAAGATATTACTATAATTAAAATAATTTTAAAGATCATGTAAGTGGTTTCTTGACAATGATGTGAAATAATCGCTCAATATCAGTGTGTAGATGTTGCGTCCATACATCGCAGTTTATTAAAAATCAATCTCTGCTCTAATTTCCCATCTCATGCTAAAAAGATGTCATGAAATAATTGCCGTGGCCTGTCAGCTGTGAAATATCCACTCTCTCTTACGGTTCCGCTTCACTTGACAGCTATTTTTGAGTGTCAATCCTTTAAAACAACGATATGTGCCAACACCCCGTGGCCAAGAAGACTTCAGCCTACAGCTATTTGTGTAACTACATCAGAGCATATTGCTTGGGAATCAAATATGTGTGCTTGATTTTTTTTTTTACACCATTCTCCAAGGCGGTTTGTACCATTTTTATCCGATAACTAGTTGTTTGTGATTTGTATTGTTATATATACCGATAAGATGAAGTGTGCAGTCCGCATTGCAGATCCTCTGTGGAATACTATGTGGTCTGATTAAAAAAAATATCTTTCATATGGCTCACGCGCAGCTAAATATGACTGAAGGACATCGCTGCAGGTGCACGAGCAGACATTACAGCGATGACACTCACGCGGCGATGTGCGAAACATTTGCATGTGAAACGCTGCCTTTCCAGAAATATCCTGCCTTGCAGTTTCCTTGTTCATTTTTTCTTAAAGATACAAGTGTGATTTTGCTGTGAAGTTGAACTTTAATATGTGTGGATCTTATGAAATAAACTGACCATTTAAAAGAGCGATGTTTTTTTGTACATGGGTCAATGACGTCTCTTTTTTCCAGATCAAATAAGATATACAAAAATATATTACAAAATTATTTTATGGTGATCGTTTTCGTTTTCTTGATTTAAAAGTCAATTGGACTTATTTTTAAGAGGCAATGTCAAACGTGCCTTCAGTTGTGTACACTTGAGTGTTCAAGGTGCAAAGAAAGTATTTTAGTACTACATTTTACTTGATGGTTACATCACTTGACATTTTTAGAGTCATTAGGTCCTTTTTTGTAGAAAATGGTATATGGCATATGTATGGTGTGTGTATATGTATGTGTATAATTTATATATATATATATATATATATATATATATATATATATATATATATATAATATATAGCTCTTTTTTTATCCTGGACATGTTTGTCATTGACCCACATTAAAAATCAAATATTGTGTATCATCATTCCTGTAGGGGTGCTAATAATTGTTATGTTGTTGCCATGTGAGGCAGCTGGGAATGCATGGACTAAGGCCATTAACATATAAGATAATTAACAAATCATTTCATGGTCTGTGGTTCAATTCATGGATGAGAATATATATATATATATATATATATATATATTCACAACTTTTGATGTGACCATCTTAAATGCTTCTGTAGCTTTTGCATTGAATGGATTATTATTACCATGACCTTCATAGCACAACAATAGGGAAAAATTTTAATATGACATTAGCTAATAGTAAAATTGTGCAAATGCATAAACAACAACAGAAGTGTGGTTTACCAGACATTGGGGCAAATATTATATTAGTATTATCCATATTACCAGTGACTATAGTGACAAATACTGTTGAGCTTGATTGGACACCATGGCATTGATGTCAACATCAATTCATATCTTAGGCATTTTCTTCCACAACCCTATCAGACCTTGCCACTGTTTCCATGCTTTATCAAAAATGTTTTCAGGCATAAGTGTTTAAGTTGCTTTGGAGTCAAGATCAAAATCAATTTGTATAGTTCCTAAAAATATATGCCTAGATCGTATATGATGATTACTATACTAAAGGACTCCTTGGATATCTGTGAATTTTGCTCGTTTTTCATCACTGGGAATTTTGTGATTGCTTGACAGCCAAAAAATGTGTCACTATTCAGAGTAGCAGTTTTGATTTGTCTAATGGCTCATTTCCACCGAGCGGTACAGTACAGTAACAATTCGGTAAGGTAAACCCTGATCCGGCTTGCGTTTCCACTGCCAACAGTATTCTTACTTGATAGGCGTGGTGTATGCCTGGAAAGTAGTCTCAGCCTCAGACATCACGCCCACGGATCGTTGGCTGAATGTCTGATGCATATGACACTTATCTGGAAACACTTCAGGAGTTTCGAAGTCATCATCTGATTGGTTGAATTCTACAGGATGTGTTCAGTAAACTTGCACAACGTTCTTGAATGAGTAATTTATAGATGCACACCGGTCTCCTATTGCAGGGACATCGACTTTACATTTTCACTCCCCTAAACATGACGCAGAACAAAACGAACTGATTGGTTCCGTTACGTGTCAGTCAAACGTCTGCCATCAGTCTGAAGGTCTGGCTACGCGAGACTAGCCGGAAAGTAGAGATCGGTGTCACTTGATATGCGTGGTATATGCCTAAAAGTAGCAATCGATGTCATTCTTGCTCGAAGAAGAAAGCAACACAGTAAACAACAATGGAGGACATACAGCAGATCTTTTTCTTGCTTCTCGGCATGTGGCTGTTCGTCACAAGACAAGCTTTTATTGTGCTTCAACTGTATATTAAAAAATGGTGCCTCTCTTGTCTTGTCAATCCCCAAGTGACGATTCTCTGTCCACCAATCAACATTCTGCAGTGAGTCTAGCTCCACCCTTTAGGTACCGGACTACTGTGCTAGGTACCCCAATGGAAGGGTGGCAAAAAAGTGGTATGGTTCGGGATTTGGTACCATTAACAACTTCTGACAATTGAAACTGAAATAATTGTGTACCGTACTGTACTGTTCTGTACTGTACCGCTTGGTGGAAATGAGCCATAAAATTCACAAGCAAGCAAAGTCTTCTACTTTCTCTCTTTTACAGAGTCTCTGTATTCACATATTTAAATGTCCGCCTCCACACATGATGACCATGGCTGCGTCCGAAATTGCATATTTCCTTACTATATAGTAGGCGAAAAACATGTGACAAAACAAGTATGTCCGAATTCACAGTACTCATTAAAGGGTGGGCAAAAAGTACCCGGATGATTTCTGGCAAGATTCTGAAGTGTGCATATGATGGACACTTTACTATCCCATGAGGCCATGGGGGAGAGGATTTGTGAATGGCAGTAAAGCAACGCAACTAGGTCACATGAGAATGACAGCATGGTGAATGCAGTACGTCCGGATTAAATTCACACTTAAGACATTCATAAAATACGTACCTTCTCGAGAGTATGCAATTTCAGACACAGCCCATGTCTCACTGACTCACAGTGTTTATTAGCCTTGAATAACTGTATTATCCGTGATGCATTTGACAGGCTCTATTTGAGTTTGACTAGCTTTGTTTAAACACACCTGCTCACTTCCCTGCTGTTATCAGTTTAGTGAAAACCCCACCTTCTCAAGTGCATTACACACCCCTGCAAACGGTCACGAGATGTCTAGCATGCTCTAAAGTTATATCAGGTTCTTTTAGTGGATATTTTTACAGTTGCCATATTTCTGTTTCTGAAGGATGGCGAGAGATTAATTACCACATTAATTCAAGCTGTGTGCTCACAAAGTAGTTGCCAGGGAGGAAATATCTGACTGTCAAATACCACCTTCTGACTTCAGACCATTAATTAGCTTATACATCACTAACAAGTGGTGTGGCAGAAGGAAAGGGGACTAATATAAAAAAAAATAAACTGTATGAAATAAACCCCAGTAAAAAGAAGTGTCTTCCATAATTTTCAAATCAAGACATGACCATGTCGTCTTCACTAGGTGCCGACTGGGTCACTCAAGAATCTATTGATAAGACAGAAAGGAGGAACTTTGTCTATGTCAAGTTGAAATGTTTTATATAATAATACAATTTTATGGATTGTGATTGACCTTGTGTTTGCCATGTAAGTAGACCCGATGCTAACATGCCGTTAAAAACTTAAACTCGCAAAGTAGAAGTAGTGTGAAGGATTCTTTTTATTCATTGATGTAATAATGAAGGTTCAGTCAGATGAGATTAAAAGGGTGATTTATTACTACAGTATGGCTCCTATAGTGACAGATGGGAATTTGATTGGTACAAACTTTAAGAAACAATTGTTAGAGAAGAATATCCATATCCATAGCTACTAATAGATCCCTTAAGCAGTTCACAACATTTCAGATTGAAAGAGATCTTGTATAAACAGCTGCTTGTTCGACTCTTGTGCCCCTCAGTCAAATGTTTTGCTTGTTTCAGCAAAGTGAATCCTGTAGCAGAATGTCTTAATTTACAGATGGCTTGATGGATAATCTCTCAGGATTCTTCTCATAGGAACTAGAACACGTTTGAAGTGTTGGTTTTGTAGATAGCCAGACATCTATTAGCAGCTCTCTGCTTCGATGTAAGCTTTGGAGGGCCCATTAATTCTAGGAAGAGAATTCACACAGCATAGAGGATGGATAAAATAAGCTGAGCAGACTTTCTCTCAGGAGGAGGTAGTGGACTCATTGTTCCTGTGAAGCAAGGAACACACAGGGACTGTTGTTGATGCACGCTGTTAGAACTTAATTAATGGTAGGCTTTTAGAGTTTATGTGAAGTGTTTGGCTGATTCATTTGTTGTTATTATGCTTTGTTATCATATCTGTTAAAGACATTCTGGGTTGTTTTTGCCCTTTTTTTAGTTTCTCTTTCGTGTCTTCCACCCTCTGAATGCAATTGTTTAATGGCTGAGAACCAAAGTTTCATATGGTGTGCTATTTATTCATGGATTTTATACTCTGGGAAACAAAGGGTCCCTTGGCTGAGAGCTCAGAGCCGCGTGCCGCAATAAACACGTCACAATGCGCCCACTGTTAGACGTAACTCAGAATTATTTGACTTATGTACCAATCTTGAATTCCAAGAACTTTGTAAGCATAACAGTGAACAAAGCGTTTGTTTTTTCTTTTAAAAAAATGCTGCATTTTCATTTTTGGTGCAGCCAGTGTGGCAGAAATTCACTTAGACAATCAGCTCTTATTCCTCGTGGCGTCTGGGCAGTCAGTGGTAATTTCACTGGCCCCTTTACAAGCTGAATTGAGTCAGTGATCTGTCAAGAATAGGTCATTACGTACTAAATATAAGGTCTGGCTCTTTGACTCGCATGGTAGCCGGATGACTCCTATTGTTGATCTTCCTAAAACAACATGCTGCATTTGAAGTAAACAGGCCAAATCATGTGTTTGTGTTTGTATATTGGTGTTCTGCTGAGGGATGTGCAAAACAACATTTTCAAAATCGATTAGAAGGTTGGTTGCTTGAACGACTAGTCATGGTTTCAGGTTTATCTGGCCCCAGTTAGACGTGCTTCTTAGAGGGGACATAACAGTCCAAACTACGTCGTCTTTTTTACGCATGCGCTAAAATACATATTTAAATTGTTAAACTTTAAGAAACCATTCAAAAGTGTGGGGTCAGTAAAGTTTTTAAAGAAAATACAGTGGTAAATGATCATGCAAAGCTGAATTTTCAGCAGCCATTACTCCAGTGTCACATGATCATTCTAATATGCTGATTTCATGTTCAATAAGCATTTCTAATTATCAATGTTGAAAATAGTTGCTTAATATTTTTGTGGAAACCATACATGTTTTCAGGGCTCTTTGACGAATAGAAAGTTCAAAAGAACCGCATTTATTTGAAATATAAATCTTTAACAAATGTCTTTACTGTCACTTTTGATCAATGTTATACATCCTTGCTAAATAAAAGTATTTATTTATTTTAAAAAATCTTACTTGCCCTGCTCCTACTGACTGAATATTATTATTATATGCATTCTAGGTGATGATATGATATAATATTATAGGCTTATATATGTTATTGTTACATATTTTATATAAGAAAAAAGATCAAAAGATAAAAACAGTTTTTTTGACAAACTAGTCAACCATTGTAATTGGATGAAACGTTTGTTACTGATGCTTAATATGACCAGTTGAGTGTGTCTTCAGCTGTATATAGATACTATTCAGGGTTTAAAGAGAAATCTTTTTCTTGGTCACTCGGGAAGAAACAGAACAAAAGGATAAAGAACATTCTTCAGTGCCCTAAAAATGAGACCTTAATGTAGACCCAATAGAAACCTATTTGGTCAGTAACCCTACCCATAACATTATTACCTGCTTACATTTCAGGTCAACCTAGTCCACACACTGAGTGCTCTGAAGAGAGCCCATCCATTCAGTGTGTGTCAGGGTTTGTGCTCTTTGTTTAGCCTGATAAATGTGGCCCTCTGCTATTCAGTGCCTCATCGCGTCAGCACCAGTGCTCCATGGGAACAGGTAACCAGAGAGTAGGTGTTACCTGTGTATAGAGATCTGTGCAGCCCGGCCTCCGGAGACACGAAAAGCAGCCCTGTGTTCTATGGCTACGGCTCATTTTCACATTCTCACTGGGCCTTTGTGCGCTCCATACTGAGCTGTGATTGAACACCATTCACACTGCCCTGCCCCCACCCTCACTGAAAACGCCTAGGACTTGTTGTGCTGTAGCGACTGCTCCGGTGGACAAACAGATACTTCCTTGAGTACACACGGACCCTCTGCTTTGGCTTGATTATGAACCCCTCCTACTGGGAGATATTTTGGTCAGTAGATCCCAGAGATTTCCCCTATGTTTGTCTACAGGGTCTTGAACTTCAATGAACAATCAATTCCCTGATTGTCAAGGTAGTTGCTTTTTTTTGTTTGCAAAAAAGTGATGCTGTCAACCAACTTGACCAACTGGAATCTTGTTTAAGTCTGTGTATTAATGCATTTCAAGAAGTTAAGACAATTAGCTGCTCATTCTCCCCGAAGAAAATAACAATGATGATCGTTATAAATATTTACAAGCTGAATCTTTATGATAGGTCTGAGCATTATCTCTCTTGGCCGTGAAGTAATTTGTAACATTTTCATTGGTGAACATTTGCATTGCAGAGCTCTAGACTGAGACTAAAATGACTGTAAATGTGTTCATATTTTTTTTAACTTAAAAAAATTACTTAATTTAGTCTGCATTGGTGAGAGTAGGGAAAATCCATAAGCGGATTTGTCAGTTATTGTATTGATAAAAGATGTTTTAGCACGCAATTATGAAGCCGTGATGTCTGATTCGAGAACAAATGGCTCTTATGAACCAGTTATTTTAATGAGGCAGTCAAAAAGATTCATGAAACGACCCTCAAACATGCTTGCGGTTTGTATCCCAAACCAGTTAAAAAAATCCCGCCCTCAGCCAATTGTATTGGTTAAGGTTAGGGTGTAGACTAGAGTAGGGTTATGGGTTAAGGCCAAAGTATACTTCACTTTCACTTCACAGCGTACAGTGCGCGTGATGCGGATTTTGTCATCAGAAAAGTATGCGCATATTGAACGCACACCGTCAGATTTTTGTAACAGCGCGTACTTTGTATGCGCAGGTTGCTGGTGCGCATTTAATTTTTTTGCAGTATTTACATGGGTTACATGGGATGCAAATGCATCGAATGCCTGTGTACGTATCAAAAGAAGTATACTTTGCAAGGCTGTGCGTTTGACTGTGCGCATACGCTTGCGTACGTGTAAAAAAACGAAGTAATCTTTCGGCTTTAGTGTTAGTTGTAGCATTGTGTAGGCAATCAGCCTTGTGATTATCCTGACCAATGAAATCTTTAGTATCAACTGCAGGGTGGGGAAAATCACATGTTTCACTCTGGTGTGAACATATTCCTATTGTATATTTAAAAATAATTAAATATTATATATAAATATAAAATATCATTTTATATATAAATGTGTATACTTTATAGAATTTATACAAATTATTGCTGTATATAATTCAATAATGTTCTAATCTTCCAACTAAAAAAGTAGTTTGATTCCTAAACATTTCATTTTAGGAGCTAATGCCCTGCATTGAGATTTAGGATGCCATCATGAGCAAAAAGCCATCTCAGTTGTTCTGGAGATGATGTATCAGTCGTTCAGTGATTTCCTAGCAGGCCATTGTATTAGCCCATTGTCCTGCATTCTTCACATGAGAATGGGGTCTGCTCAGCAAAGACGTCAAACCACGGCAACAAATTGGGGATGATTCTTCAAAAAGAAGCAGTTTATAAGTCTTTGTCAGGAGTAAATGCAAATCCATCAAGTGTAAAAACCAATCCATTTTCAAGTCTGCCAAGGTGTAGACCAGTAATTATCGTTTACTACCACAGATAGACCTTGAATTGTGAAGCAGCTGTGTGCTCTGTGAGAACTCGCAGCTCGCTCGCTCTCGGGGTGAGAACGGAGGTGTCTGTTGTGTTAATTGTCAAAGGTTGCGATAGATCACAATCTGGGAGGGATCACTGTCACGAAAAGGTTTCTGGGCCATACTGACCAGAAATAGCCACCCCTTGTTAAACCGTTAAATGTGCCGTATGCTTACAGGACACAGGAGGAAGCCCATTTGAAGTTTTCTTTCAGATGATTTTGTTGCCCAGTTGCCATATACATGGCTTGAGGGATTCTAGCAGATGGATGAACAAGCATGGCTGACACCGTAACCTTTGGCCTCCCCTCATCAATCAAATCATAATGCAAGAAACACGCATTCACTTTCTCAATTCAGATATCATTTTGTCTCGCTCACCATTTTAAGAAGCCCATTCACCAGTGCGTCCCCAACCCCCCATGTCAAATAATTGCCAAAATTAGGCTGTACAAAGTATGTTGCATAATTGCAAATTAATTACTTCCGTTTGTCATTATTGAAAACTGTTAGCCTTGTAGAGTAATGCATACCTGAATAATTACAGGAAAAAGTCTTGTTAGTTTCCTTTTGGGTGTCACCATCCAACAAGTGATATAATTTAATTTAAGTTAAAATATGCAACTGCAAAAGATTGATAGGCTTGTGTTAAATATTATGGAAGTAAACAACATACTTATTACTAAAGCTATGGTTTGTAATGTCTTTTCCATGCTTTCATCAGTCACAATAATGTAATGTCTTACTGTCTTTGTATTATCTATATTTGAAGGCTTTTTTTTTTGGCAAAAATTGATAAATGCAATTTATTGGGATACATTATTTGGTCAAATGTAATGTTGAATTAATTAATGAGTTATAGAATACTTTTTTTATGCTTAATTACAATTATCTTAATTATTTTCTTAATGTGCACTATCGTTTAAAAGTTAATGTTCCTTAAATAATTGTAATATTCTGATTTGATGCTTTCTTATTATTATCAATGTTGAAAACAGTTGTGCTGCAGAACATTTTTTGTGGAAACCATGATAAAAAAATTTTTTCAGGATTCTTTGATTAAAAAAAGTTTAAAAGAACAGCATTTATTTAAAATAGAAATCTTCTTTACTTAAAAAAAACTCTAAAAAAACCCATAATGGCCTAATCTGTAGTTTAATTATTTAAAAATCTGCGTTTCATATTTTTTGGCTCTGTTTTTTGTTTATCTGTAAAACTGTAGAATAATTTTCTCACATGCCTATAATAAAGAAGTCAGTGCTGTGTTCTCATTGCCGTCTTGCTGTAAACTTTTGACTCAAGCATATGTGACACCACAGCACTTTGTAAAGTCTGTGACCTTGTAAGTGAATGAAACAGGAGCATCTCATTATGGGATTAGGTGTCAGTGGGTTTACATGATGACTAACAGGATTGCATGCCAGGCATAGCACAATAGTGCCTGACCCGGACCCCCCATCTGCAGTCGGCTCATGCTGTCTGGGCAGAGCCACTGCAATAATATTTTTCATCGATCAGATAACATGGCCTGTGTCCCAGCCGGTCACGGTGACGCAATCTGACTGGATGGCTGTGCTGCATAAAGCATGAAAAAGACTGTGACTAGGCGATTCTATGCTTGCCAACTCCAATATGTAGCTTGGAATGTGTTTGGATATTAAGCCGCCGGCTTGTTCTGGATGCCTCCACTTCACTTAAACTGACAGGGTTTGTTTAGCCCCTTAGACATACATGCAAAAAATATGCGCAGGAGCTGGTTAGTTCTTCAGTATTAGTCTATGATCTTCTAATCTTGGGTGTTGCTGGGATGGAGGCAGCTCTAGGCCTCCTCATTCGGGCTGCATCATTAGCCACTAATTTGTGCCTGCTAGCATTCAAAAGATTTGATTACGACTAAATGGCTTAATTTGCGGATATTATCCAAATGACTGTAATCTGGAGAATGGATGGTGGCAAACGGTTTGTGCTTGTCAAATACAAATATTGTTGTCTGCAATTGTGAAAAGTAGGTGCTCTTTCTCTAATGACATTTTCTGTTAAAGGTGAAGGGTTGGATTTTCCTTGCTACAATTCCATTGTCACCCAGTGTAATGATTAAATAACTGATAATAATATATCAATAATAAAAATATATAAGACATACAAATATATTATATATGAGCAATATCACATGAGTAGCAGTGTGATATGTTTGTGTATCAGCACTGCTGTTATAATCACAGCGTAGTTAATAGCGGAGTTATATTAAGAATGTCCTGGCTAATCCAAGCTTTATAATGGCAGTGAATGGCAGCCCAAAATCTAAAGCCCAAAAAAGTGCATCCATCCATTATAAAAGTAATCCACACGGCTCCAGGAGGTTAATAAAGGCCTTATATATTTTATTTTATTTTATTTTATTTTATTTTATTTTATTTTATTTTATTTTATTTTATTTTATTTTATTTTATTTTATTTTATTTTATTTTATTTTATTTTATTTATTTTATTTTTATTTTATTATAAAGAATTATTGTTCTTTCTTTTCTGTTCAGTATGCTATGGCCTTCAGACTTCAAATAAACATGTTACTCTTCTTTAAACATGCTGTCGATGTATCAGCCTGAATGAAAATTGATTGAACTGTGATCTGTGATCTCACATATTTACTCCACTGTGCTCATGTGTCAGTGCTGCTCTAATGCACCAGTTACATAATATTGATTTGCATGGCTTTTATCATAAAACACTATGCTGTAACATCCTCTTCAGACAAAACTGAGTGTGTTTCCATCTATACCCATCTGTAGCCTTTAACCACTTGTCTCAACACTTTACATTTCTACTGTTGTCATTATGAAATCATATTTTTGGTGTTTTGTCATCATTTGTGGCCTATTTATCGAACAATTCTCTCCATTATAGTTCTTTGTCACAGTTGCTTTGTGTTGTTGCTGCACAAAGATCTAAAGTGTTTCTATACAAAATGGATGTAAAAACACCCAACTGGCTTCCTGCCGTCCCAAACGGTTGCCTTGTGCCAGAGCTGCAGGGCTTAGAAATTATATCAACCACATCAGAGCTTGTTCAGTAATCAGATTCATTCTCTGCCAGCCTGGTAACCAGCCCTTCCTCTTTGATACCCGCTCATTTAGTTTAGTTTATTGCAGACCAGACACCAGTGTGGGCTTTTCAAGCATAAGCTGTTTTTAATGGTTCATTAAGGGCTTCAAGAAAGTTTAAAGAAGAAAATAATTGCAGTTTGATTGGTAAATGTGTTTTTGGTAAGAGAAGGAGTGATATGTGTACCATATGTTATTTGAGTGTGTGTGTAGGAGTGTCGCCAGTGTTAAGCAGGTGTTTGGCTGCTGTGTTTAGTGGTTTTCTCTAGCTGGGATCGGTGCCATGACTGAATGCGCTCCAAGAGGTCTCAAGGACCCTTATTGAGATGTTTCAGAATAAAGACTCATTCATTAAATTGTCTAGATGTCCATAGAGTATCTTTATAATTCACACTTAGTTTGTGAACAGGTTTTTAGTGAGGAGTTTCTCTTTTTATGTTAATATGTGATGATAACAATGTTATCAGTATGTTTGTTCTATGGCAGAAGGGTTTGTGAGTACAAACAGTTATTTGTCAGCGTAAACCCAGCTTAACCTCACTCAGTTACAAATATCCCACGTTGCTGCTTTGATTTACTTTCTATTACTTAGCAGGACTTTTTAAGGCATTTTCAAATTGAGTAGCTTTCCTAAGCGGTTGTACTGACTGAGGAACCCAAGCCATAGGGACCACAATATAATAAGCTGTGTTTCTATCTAATTTGCAAATGACATTTTTCCAGAAAAATTTAATTATTGGATAAAATGATTTGTGAATAAGACTGCCATGTGTTCAAGAGAACAAAATCATCACTTCCAGGAAAACTGGTGCAAATTTAGAAATGGAAGTTGCAGCCACTTACAAAGTCAAGGTGGCTAATTTCTTAAATAAATATAATAAATTACTTGCACTTTAGAGTGCGCTTTATGTTTGCTAGCAGTCGGCAGATGACAGGTTTGGATTCAGCATTTGAAAATGGCCAGAATAATATGCTTTTTTTGATCTATTTGCAAAATTTTAGAGTCATATGACTTTCCTGAGTATATACATTTTTATTTTGCATGCTGTTCAAAAGCTTGGGGTCTGTAAGGATTTTTAAAATTGTTTTAGGAAAACTTATTTTATTATCACCAAGGCTGCATTTATTTGATAAAAATACTGTAAACATTTTTTTAATATATTTGATGGCAAAATTGTATTTCCAGCTGTTACTCCAGTCTTCAGTGTCACATATTTCTTCAGAAGTCATTAAAATATGCAGATTTGGTGCACAAAACAGCTGATTCATGTTTTTGTGGAAACCATTATACATTTTTCCAGGATATTTTGATGAACAGAAAGTAGCTGTTGAGACTTTGGGGTGGTTTATTTTTACTTGGGCCAGTAAGTATCTACACAAACCCACCTAGTAACCACCCCTATTATCTCCATGGCAACATCCTAGTAACATTCTAAGTCCGCTTTTTGGCGTCTACTTTTGCATGAGCAACAACCACAGAATTTTCTTCAGAATCTACACTGTAAAAATGTTATAAATGTTACAAATATTATAAGTGTTTTACAATGTTATTTCAGTTGTTTTACATCCATATTTCACGTTTAATTTAATTTAATTTATACCATAGTCTGTCTGAATATGATATTCTGATTGATTGGAAGGTATGCAAAACCGTTTAATGCGCAGGTAGTTTCAATTCAGTTTAATTACTGTTCTACTGAAACACACACACAGAAACCTGTTAACACCGCAAATTTTATTAATAAACTAGCTTCGCTATTGAGGATCTTTCTCTCTGGTTTCTACTGGATTTTTTTTCAGTGTAGTTAAATAACACACATGCTTGGTTAAAAATAGTTTTTAATTTTCCCCATGATGTCCAAGGTAACATGAGCAGATTCTTTAACAAATCACAGTCAAGTGAAGTAAACAATGTATGATATGTTCTCAGCCTGTTTTTCTGTTATTTGAAGCATTATGTCCCAGATTGCCCTTTGAACATGTGACTGACCTCGGCTCTTAAGGTTTTATAAACCTGGGATTTTGAAGCAGATTATCAGGATAGTCTGGTCTGACAATCTGTCCAGAGACAACGAGCAGCAGCAGCACTCTTGGGTCACGTGAATCCACTTTACTAAGACGATCTATGAGCCAGATCACAAATTTCACAGACAATACCAAGTCCTGGCCTTCCTCCCAGATTGAATACATACAGCGTTAGAGTCATGTGTTTGTAGCATTGATAGACATGTACAATCTTTGGTTCCTGAACCATGCAGTTTTGAATCACAAATGTATTGCAGCTGAAAATTAACAGGGTAAAGAAACATGAAAATGAAGCGACAATTCTGTCAAGCATACTATTTTCCTGAAGGTGTGAAATTGGATGAGGCGTGTAATGTGAACGGAGGTGAGCATTATGGTGTTGTTGCTGTGGAGGTTATATCCTTCAATTAGTGTCAGTGATCAGGCTTCTGCCTTCGGGGTGAGACGCAAGACACCGGTGCAAAAAAACCGTGTGAAGCCAATAAATCACCTGTATTTGCTCCAGCAGCTGCACTAGGTGCAGATTTCTTTTTCAGACAGCAATTTTCTGAACAGTATAAGGGATGGGAGCTTTTAGCACAGTGGATGTTAAAGAGTTTACATGCACAAGATTCATATTATATACTTTAACTGGTAGGGGTGTATTGATACCCTCATATCACGATTCGATACATATCACGATACTAAACTCACGATACAATATTATTGCGATACTCCAAGATATGGTAAAAGGTTAACAGGAAATGTACTGTTGATTTAAAATGCAAAATTTGGTATTACATTGGAAGTAGAAATGAAAAGGCTTGGACCTGGTGCTGGTAACCCATTGCACAGGACAATGGTGACACCAGATTAAAAATATTCATGATTCTGAAGCTGAAAATACAGAATTATTTTAGATGAATATGCTTTCACTCTGTCACTGACTAGATATATTTAAAATAATATAGGCCACTTTCTACTGTTAACATAAGACATTTGGCATTATCAGGACCCACAAATATTCCCCCATTGCATTATTATACATTATATACTACATTATATTCAACATTATATATAGTGTATATATTTTTTTTTTCTCAAACAGTAATTTTCATTTTGGGTGAACTATACACAATACAGATTGTCACTATCCATGATACATATTGTTGCATTTTTGTATTGTGATATTGTGTCACAATATATTGTTACACCCCTAGTAACTGGTTAATTTTAAATTGTGTACTAGGAGTCTGTATTGTCCAATTATTATTCAGCACCATAACTATCTGTTTTATAATTATGGTTATGGGTTAGTTAGGTGCTCACTGAAGAGCTATGGCTTTTAGCTTCGTTTTGAAAGGTGTGTTTCTTAACAGGTGATTCAGTCTGACTGCTGTGTGATGGACCCTAGTGTTGACGGCATCAGTCTGCTGAGCTCATTTTGTTTCCCTGCGGCCTCCTGCTTCCTGCCGCTGCCTCGCTGTCAGGTCCGCACACAATGAGATCAGCACTGCAGGAGTATCCCCTTTCGCCCAGCAACTGCTGATGTACTCACATTTCAGATGCAGGCACTGATTAGCCGTTGAAGTGAGCAATCTGCCCTTCACATCAACCTCTGCGTCCAGACAGTGCTGCCATTACTGCAGTGTTTCTGCAGTCTGAAGCTAAAACAGACCACATCTGTCCTCTCTGCTTTCAGAGCTCAAAGCCTTCAGTCAACACTAATGAGCTGCTGAGCTTCTGCGTGCTCTCAGCCCGAACAAACAGAGGCGACAAACGCCACTGCGCACTTCTGCTGCGTTATGTCAGTGTGGGATTTTGTGCTCTGTCTTTAAGCTAGCATACAGTTGTGCTGACACATAGTCCATCCTCACAGAAAAGCAAAATAATTGGTTGTTGTCTAGGGCTAGGCTTGGTTTTATTCAGCAACAAAATAAACTTCTACTGTCCTGTTTTTTTTCACCCCCACAGTAAATAAGCACAAGCCATGGATTGAGACCACGTATCATGGTATCGTAACGGAAAATGACGACAAGGTTCTCCTGGACCCTCCGCTGATAGCCTTGGATAAAGATGCCCCTTTGCGCTATGCAGGTAAGATCCTCCATCTTCTGGACTCAAATGAGGCTGTCAGCCATTTTGCTTCCTCATGCTTTCCTAAGGATAGTTCACCTAAAGTTCTGTCATCATTTCTTTCTTCCATAAAAAGGGATTTAAATAAAAAAAAAAAAGGGATTTATTTATTTTTAAAATATTTCAGATGGTTGCCAAGATTAGTACTACAAGTTGAAGTACTAAAATAACTAAAACTACATAAACTAAAGCTAAAAACAAAACATAATAAAAACTATATAGAAATATATAAAAAAAAAAATTGCATTAATAATAGTATATCAATGATACTAAAATAACACTACAATCTGACAGTAGTGGCGTCATTTCCATCATGACCAACAATTTTACCACTAATAGAGTTCCATAAAAAAGTTTGTAAAAATGACAGAAACAGATTAGATTTTTGACATCATTGATTTGAAACTCCATTGGTTCTTGTGTGTCATGTGACTTTTAGTGGCACCAATTTTATAACCATTTTTATTTTGTGCCATTTTAGACTTTGACAACCCCATTCCCCATTCACTTACATTATATGAAAAAGAGAGAGGAGGATAATCCTTAAATTCACCTTTTGCACAGAACAAGAAGTTTGAAACAACATGAGGGTGACTAATATTGACAGAATTTTCATTTTTATCATAAGCAGTTTTGTTGCAGTGATGACCATGCACCTGATTTGTCTGTTATTCATGTTTTTATGGAAAAGTCAGTAGAATTTTTCTAAAAATAACCTTAATCCTTTTGTATATTTAGTCAGCTAGGAACCATAATTCTTTTGTGAATTTGTTTTGAAAAAATTTTCTCAGGCTCTTGGTTTTTTAGTTTGGTAATATATTTATGGTATTGACAAAGCCTTCCTACTCTCTTCTTGTCAATTACCTTTACTAAAATGTGTTAAACCTTAAAATAGCTCTATAACAAACCAAAATTACATTTTAAATAAAAGACGTAATATCATCAGGCTGCTGTTGAACTGTACTGATGTGATTGGTGAAGTCAGCTCTTGTTGGTAATTAGGTTTGTAGATATTCTTGCAGACTCTAATGCTCTCGGTTAATGGGGCTGTTTGTTTCTCCATGTACTGCTTTATACTTCTTGCCTTTATATTTGCTCATGTCTCTAGATGCAGTAGTGCAAAAAATTTAAGATCTAAAATATTGGGTTCTATTGTTCTCTACAGAATGCAGGAGCGACTTATGATAGATGTTGGTGGTGTGCTTTTCCCTTATCATTTTTTTTCCTATTGCAGAAAGTCAGTTTGGAGAGCTGTTTTTAAGCATGTTGGAGTAATAAGCTCATATTTAATCAGTGCAGAAAAAGATAGGCAGTCCATAAACCCATCACTTTTTTAAATTGCCAGGCAGCTGGTTGCCAGATTTCAAGAGCTCTTCTGATATCAAGATCAATGACATTTCTTCTTACTCTGCTCTTTTCCTGTGAGAGGGAATGTGCAGCATCGGCTCTGGCCATTTTTTAATCACTTCGAGATTTACTTTGACCTCATTTCAAATCTCATTATTCAGTGGTCCATTGTAAATTCACTCCCTCCTTTTCCCACAGTTTTAGTACCAGTCCTTAGAAGTCTCCTGGTGCCACCGTAAATATGGGACACGGCTAGGGAACTAGCAGCAAACATTTGGGAGACAGATTGGTCCACATGCACTAATGTGATTTACCTCGAGTTATTTATATATATCAATGCATTTAGGTCATTAGTCACTGATAATAAACCCCTCATGCCGCAGCACCTCATAAATATATAATTCCTCTGATAGTTCATAAGGAATCATTTCAGCAAGCTTTGTTTGTGGGAGCCAGCAGTGAGAGAGCAGACATTTGGCACACTGATTATATTAAGAAGCTCTCTAAAATTCACTTTGAAGCCGTCACATGGCTGTGTGGGTGACTGCTGCATTCTTAGCATCTCTGCCAATACCGGCCCGCTCAGGACATGGTGCCATGCTGACTAACTCACTTTACTCTCATCAGGAAGCTTGCCAAAAGCCATATGAACTGTTGTGACCAGGGCCGCATTAACAATAGGGCTAGGCAGGGCCCGAGCAAGGAGGGGGCCAGTGATTGGCTGCGAATAGATTGACTGGCCATCGGGAGCACCTGAACTTTTCCCGGTCTACCGATCGCCAAAACCCCACCACGCCCCCACATATTAAGCGCTGTTATGTAGTGGAGGACCTGCGAAACAAAGACCAAAAGCCAAGCGATGAAACGGCTACCTGATTAAACTGTGCACACATCCAGCAGTCGCAGTGCGAGATCAGCTGGACCATCTCCCGTACAGTGCTGACGAACTTGATGCTTTCGCTGCTCTATTGAAGCAATAACCAGTCATTTGACTCATTTGAATTTGACACAAGCTTAACATTTATATGTGAACATTTAAGGCTCTGTGAACATAGTTGAAACCAGATCGAATAGCTCCATGTAAACTGAAGTGTTGAAGTAAACAGTACACAACGGTAAATACAAGCTTTTCGATACACACAGCGCCACCCTTATAAAAATGACCATGCAGTTACTAAAGCTGTAGAAATATGACATTATGGTATTTATTGTTAATGTTACTATAAATAGCCTTACATTAAATATTGTGTAATAAATGATCAAACAAGTCACTTTTATAGTGGTTGTTTTATAGTGTTTAAGATGTTTTTCATTACATTTATTGTTGTTATAGAAACCATAAAACGATGGTAATAGGGAGCTTGGTGTCAAGCTTTTGCCAGTGTCATGTTCTGGTTAAACTCTGGATTCTATGCAAGAACTTTGGTAACTTTTCATTAGGGCAACTACAACTTTGTTACCTAGATGAATTAAGGACAAAGCTATGATTTTTTTTTTTCTTCTTCTGTGTAGATATGTTCAGTTCTAATAAACGTTAACTGCAAAATATTAATTCAATAATTAGGAGCCTTGCAACATAATGAAATATTAATATTGTTAAACACATTTGCAATATATTCAAATAGATCTATTATTATTTGTTTCTGTCCTTTATTTTATTCATTAAATAATTTATTTATTCCAGATTAAAGGACTTACTCCAGCAAAATAGGATGAATTTTAACCCCAGCCCTGATGATTCTCCTCTTCTAGGGACAAAAAGAAGACCATATAATGATAAACAATTTAGAGTAAATCCCTTAAAGGAACACGCCGACTTTTTGGGACTTTAGCTTATTCACTGTATCCCCCAGAGTTAGATAAGTTTATACATACCATTTTTATCTCTGTGCGTGCCATAACTCTGTCTGACGCACCCACCGCTAGCCTAGCTTAGCACAAAGACTCCAGCTAGCCTACTGCTCAATAAGTGACAAAATAACGCCAACATTTTCCTATTTACATAATTACGTAATAATCACATCACAATAAAAGTTCCTGGATTATTACGCAGGAATGAGAGTATAGTCCTAGCCATATCGGTCTAGAAAATTGCAACTTTTCATTTTCCGTCGGTCTTAGTACACGAAATAACTATACACATCACAACATGTAAATAGGAAAATGTTGGCGTTATTTTGTCATTTATTGAGCAGTAGACTAGCTGGAGCTGTTTACCGCCAGTCTTTGTGCTAAGATAGGCTAGCGGTGGGTGCGTCAGACAGAGTTATGGCACGCACGGAGATAAAAAAGGTATGTATGGACTTATCTAACTCTGGGGGATACGGTGAATAAGCTAAAGTCCCAAAAAGTCGGCGTGTTCCTTTAAGGCAGTTGTATGCACAAAAGTTGTTGCTGTTTCTGGAAACCTGTTTGCTTTGACCTCATATCTGGTGTTAATGCATTTATGCTTTTAATTTGTTGTATTCTGGAATATTTATATATTTTATATAGAGATACAATACAATTTTTTTTTTAAATATAGTAATTATTCCTGTGGTAGAAAATTTTGTGGCACCAAGATAGGCTACTATGAAGAGGGCCCATGGGTTTGCTATAGCCCCAGGACCCTATGTGTTCTTATTGCAGGCTTGATTGTGACATTTAGGGTGTGTTCACACATGGCATGTTTAGTTCGATTAAAGTGCCCCTATTATGGATTTTTGAAAATTACCTTTCATGTAGTGTGTAACATAGTTCTAAGTGAATGAAAACATCCTGCAAAGTTTTAAATCTGAAAGTGCACTGTATATAAAGTTATTGTCTCTCAAAAGAGTCGACTCTGAGTCAATTAAACGAATCGTTTTATAAACGAATCCCAAGCCATTTCGTTGTGATGTCAAGACGAAACATTAGCATATTGCCCATCCAGGGAGAACTTGACTACCTCGAACACTGCAGCTGATTCCTGTGGATACTGGATAGCATCATGTCGAGAAGACGTTTATTGCGTTTATTGTGTTTCATATTGTGTAGGTATCTGGCTAACCAGCTAACTCACGTTATTACTGTCTTACTGTAATACTACTGTAAATCAGCTGTAGGCTGCAGTATTACCTAAAACAGTCTATTAATGCAGATTGTCTGTCATTCTTACTACTTTGAGTAAAGAAATAGAATGGAGCAAGATTTGTTTTGCAAACTTTAATGTTACATCAGTCATTTGCGTTAGTGCTGGGCTAACGTATGTGTTGTTATTGATCCAGTTCCCGCATGTGCACCGCAATAAATTAGAAATATACACACACATGGGTTTGTTGATGTACATAGTCTTATTAATACTGATGGTGAGGAATTACAGTTGAAACATCTCATAATGTACCTCAAACTGAGTAGCATCACTGAGAAACGTCCTGCTCAAGGTTCGGGTTGAATAACTAGTTCTTCCAATGTTTCATCATCAGTTCGGACTCGCGCTGGGATTGATGTAAAATCGACGTCATTGTTACAGTGTGTACTATCGCTGAGCTTTAGGAAGCCTCCGGACCATAGACTGTAAGCTCCTGACAGAGCTGGAGTTCAGTTATGGTAATGGCCGTTTGTTTCCGACGTGCGCTGTACGCAGTAGACCAATCACAACAGCCTGGGCCATCTGGCCAATCAGAGTAGAGCAGGCTCACGGAAAGGAGGGATTTAGAGAGACTGATTCATCCATCGAGTCGTTTCAGAATCGTTGAACACTGCGGTAATGTGCAATGTATAATACGAGAAAATGAAAGTGTTTTTTGACCTTTGATACATGTAAACCTGTTGTTGGAGAACTCCAAAACTAAATTACGAAACTTTAAAATAGCATAATAGGGGCACTTTAAAACAAACCCTGGTGCAATCGCTCTGTTAGTGCGGTTCAGTTGAATTAGTGTGAATGCTGCCATCCGAACCATGGTGCGCACCAAACAAGCGGAAAAGATGGGTCACTGTCTGCTTACACATGAACTGTGGTGCGGCTTGAATGAAATATGAACGCAACACGGACCAAAGACATGTTAACGAACCAAAAACAGGAAGATTAGACCCTAAAAAGGATAGAATGCTCATGCATAACCATTGTTTCTTGTCATATTCATGATGTTGCCTTCACAGTTCGTTACAGACATCAAAACCACGTGTCCTTGCAGCAGATTTTCGTGTGTGACGGAGGGATTCCTGCTGCTGTTTTGACTCCTTTACTCATTTTAAAAGCTCTTCACGAGTTCTCAGCTTTTCAAAATACCATCATATACAGGCTACGCACATACATTTATCCATTTATCCCAGCACACAGCATTGTTTTGGAAGTTCGGTAAGTTCTGTCTCAAAATAGGCAATACGTCATAAAAGCCCACCAATCAGGTTGCGAATGTATACCTGTGCCTTTAGATTCGGTGTTTAAAATGGCAATCTGAACGCTAAGCGGACCAGGACAATTTTTTTTTTTTTGGTCTGTACCAAACGAACCAAGCGAACCAAACTACAAGTGTGAACACACCCTTAGATTCATTTAAACTATGCTAAAGCTAACCTGTGAAGGATTGTTGAGGAATAACTTTTTATATTTTATATATATTTGATTTATATATTACATTTTATATAGTACCAAACCTGTACTAAACTCTTAAGTTGTAGGCCTTGAATAAAATATTGTGGAATTTATCAAATGTTTGATAACAACTGAATTCATAGCAGAAGCATTTTCCCCCCAACATTTTATATTTGGGGAATTTTTTGTTGAACATTTAGATTTATTTATTTATTAAAAGAAAAAATGCTAGAAAAAATGCTAAAAAAAAGGGTACAGTGTCCCATTAGGGCCAGCCATGCAGCATCATGATTGATGTTCTGCTGGCCTTTTATAAACCAGCATCGAATTCCACTGCAGCATGTACTCTGTCGAGAGCTCTTATATTCCTATCAGTGGAGGACTATTCAGTGCCAGCTTGCTGTCAATTTCAATATTTCCTCTGACTTGCTGTGAACTTTTTCAGACTGCTAAAACTTAAATGCTTAGACAGTAATGAAGCAGAAGCAAATCAAATAAACAATTAAGCCCCTGCACCAGTCTTGTTTCTCACGTCTCAGCTGTTGTTACATCTTCATCGATTATTCTGTGCAATATTGCAGTCTGAGGGAATTAATCAATATTCATTGTGGTTTGCTCGTTGGGAAATGGAGCACTATTGGAGTTGGCACTTGGCATGCGGGCTGAAGCGCCAGTCTGGGTTTTATGGGAAGTGTGGGGATGTACAGTCATTAAAGCCCCAGAATGCACTGATGAGGCACAAAGTTTCCACCGCATGACTTGCTCCGAACAGCAGATCCTAATGGAAAATCCATCTCTAATTGTAGGGGGAAAAATGGGGTGGACAGGTCCACCAACAGAGGCCACGATAGGGTCAAACTGGACCCTTAGCGGTCAGCCAAGCAGAAAAAAACCCACACACTTTAAAAAAAAAAAATTAATTTGGCTAATTTTAGTGTTAATTTCAGGTGATAAATTATAGTACTGTAAGGAGAGTTTTTGACTAACCCGTATTCTTTCATATGGTTGAGTTATTTATCGTTTTAACCCTAACAGGGACTCTATGGCTATTTCCACCTGTGGTCAAGGCTGTTTTTTGTGTTTCTGTGACTATTAATGTGGACTCATCCAAGTATATTGTTTTGTGCTGTATACAGTCATACTAGGACTCAGAATACCATCAGAATTGGTACAAATGTTGCCCCCCCTTTTTTTTTTACTTGATTTTTAGACCTTTTGGATTAAGAATTTTAATTTATTTGGTTGGTATTATGGTTCCTCTGGGGGAAAATAATCAGCAGTATTTACTTGCATATATCTTTAAAATATTTCATTGATGATGAATCTGAGTTTTGAATCAATTCACTGAAATGGACAGTTTGAACTGATTCATGAACATGAATACCAACTATAATGCCATTTTTTTCAGTTTAAAATCAGAGACGTTATTAAAACCATATCTGTCCCAACACTTTCATATGGAGGTTACAACATGCTTTTCAGGAAACTTAATAGCCATGTAAAAGCACATTAAAATGTATACATTCCAGTGCTGTTTAATTTTATATCCTAGCAAAATGATCATAAATATTCAATTCCACCCAGCCCTAATCTGTACCAGCACAAAGAGTCAAATGAGGTATTTTGAGTCCTTGACTGCTTCTGTAACATCTGTATTCTTTTTCTTGTCTCTGTGTTTCTGTGCATCTCATTCTTTCTCTGACTGACCTGGGTTTATCTTTTCTCCCTTCTTGTAGAGAGTTTTGAGGTGACCTTCACCAAAGAAGGTGATGACGGGCTCTTTCTACTGCCTTGTAACTCGTTTTATTAACCCACTAACGCAAATACAAAAGAAATCGGCACTTCACACGGAAACTCCTGTCATGCTCTTTTAATCTCTTCCCAGTTCTTCTTTTTATTTTGGTTTTCAGTTTTCTCTCACCTTTGAATTTGTTGGAAATGAAAATTTAGCAACTGGATGACAAGTGTGATGCGGGGATAACAAAATCTAGAAATATCTATGCATGAGACATCCATTGAAGTTTGCAGATCCTAACAGTGCTTCAGCTCCAAAACAGAATAAATAAAGGGAAATAATGCTTGTACACCAGATTCTCGGGGGGAACGCCAATCCGAATGTCTTAGATGTGTGTTTTTTGAGAGATCCTGTTGGTAAAGTAGCTTTTAGGGGTTCGCTTTTAGCACAACAGATCATAAATCAATAAGACTCTGATGCTATAGAGGTTAGTTCCTGCTGAGATTGTTAAAAGATGCAAACTCTTCGCTGTCCGGTCTGTGGTGTGGTTTCACCTCTAGTTTGAGCCTCTTCACCCTCTCCTCCACTAATCTGAAATACACAGCATGGCAACTACTGCTGGTTGATGTGGATGTCAAGCAAATGGATATTTCTAACCCCAGCACTCATCCAGCCTTTAAGTTTCACTGCCTCTGCTCCTCTATTTTGTTTTATTGTTTCATTCTTTCAGTTTTTTTTAAAGGTTTGAGAGAGACAACATTGCACAGGAAGACTTCCTTCTCATTAAAATGTAGTTTTAAGGGGAATTTAAACTCCAAATGAGAGTTTTTTTGCTTGTTTGTTTGTATATTCGTTTTGATTTGTGAACTTCTGATTGAATGCTAGATCTCTGCCATAAATCCTCCTCATCGCCCCATGATTAACTTTAACATTTTAACCTTGCTTTCTTGTTTAAATGTGTTACTTTTAACCAAAAATTAGCGTTAAACACCTTTAAGTACTATTTGTATGTATTAAATACAACAGATATATGTTCATTGGTTCATGTCATTTCCTTCCTGTCCTTATTAAGTATTCCTGTGAAATGCCTGTCCACATTCTGGGTTTCTTACTGCATGACTGGATGCAATGTGATCAAATGGCTTGGACCAGACACTCAGTATCCCCCTTTTAACTCTCCCTTCCACTTCCTAAAAACTCACCCCATCCCACAGTGCTTCTGGCTTCCTCCACAGACACCTTCACTTCCCACCTCCCCTCAGTGTTTCGATCCCTTTGGCTGCCAAACCAACTTTGGCTGTTCTTATTTGAGTGTGGCGTGTTATTAGTTTCGTTGTGGGTTTCTTTTATCTCATGAACGGCAGCTGACGCTTCGGCTCGCGGGTGGGCTTGACTAAACACACGTGTGTCATTTGCAGGGGAGATCTGCGGCTTCAGGATTCATGGGCAGAACGTGCCTTTCGAGGCAGTGGTGTTGGATAAGTCCACCGGGGAGGGCGTGATCCGGGCCAAGGATAAACTGGATTGTGAGCTGCAAAAGGAGCACACCTTCACCATCCAGGCCTATGACTGTGGAGAGGGACCTGATGGCGGCAACATGAAGAAATCTCACAAGTGCGTATATTGTTTGGCTACACTGAAAATGGAGAGTACAGGAAATTGAGTCAGAATGTTCCGCATAAGCTTCTTAGTTGTTTCAACGTGTCAAAACGTATTAAGCTTACACTACTGTTCAAAAGTTTGGGATGGGTATGATCTTTTTAATACTTTTGAAAGGTCTGTTTTGCTCACCAAGGCTGCAGTTATTTGCTTAAAAATACAGTAAAACAGTAATATTATGATGTATTATTATAATTTAAAAGAACTGTTTTCTATTTGAATATATTTTAAAATGTAATTATTCCTGTGATGACAGCTGAATTTTCAGCATTATTATTTCAGTCTTCAGTGTCTTCAGAAATCATTCTGATGTGCTGATTTGGTGCTTTAATAAGAATAAAAAGAGCAACATTTATTTGAAATAGAAATCTTTTGCAACATTATAAATGTCTTTACTGTCACTTTTGATCAATTTAATGCTGAATTAAAAAAAGAAAATGAACAACCCCAAATTTTGAACGGTAGTGTATGATTTATTTATATATGAAAACTAACAAATAATTCATGCATTTCCATAGATCAAAACACTATGGGTAAGTCAGTTCATTTTTACATTAGTTTCCTACAAGATTTTCCATACACAACAACTTTATATTAATAATATAAAAATGAAATAATTAATCAAAATTAATTAATCAAAAAAGAGTCCAAATTAATTAAAGGCTAGAAACTATTAATACTATTAATTTTTTAGATCTAGCACTTACCTATGCATCTAGACCCATGTTTTTTATTTTTTATATTTGGTATTCAGTAGCCAGAGACCCTATCTGTAATGTCACATTTTATGATATCACATTTGAGATATTACAACACTGGAGGGCCCTGTGGATGACTGCATCTCATCAGATCCTGCCTAAATGAATCATCCATCTGCTAACAAACGAAACCTGCGTCACTGTGGTGCCTATTCCCTCTTGTCCGATTCTAGTTTATTAATCACGCTTTGATGTCCCCCAGGGCTACCGTCCACATCCAAGTGAATGACGTGAACGAGTACTCTCCAGTGTTCAAAGAGAAGTCCTACAAAGCCACAGTGATCGAGGGCAAAAAGTACGACAGCATCCTGAAGGTAGAGGCTGTGGACGCTGACTGCTCTTTCCAGTTCAGTCAGATCTGCAGCTATGAGATTGTCACCCCCGATGTGCCCTTTACCGTTGACAAGGATGGTAAGTGCTGCCAGTCCAAATCTCCTTCCAAAACTCCATCTTATAGACCTTACAGTGATATTGACTTCTAAGTCATTGTTATTCATGTGCCTATAAAAATTGATTTGTGCAGAGCAGGCATTTTAGGATCTGTAGCACATCTAATGTTGATGTCAGCCAACTGTCACCTTGAGATGTATCCAGAATTTAAGCATGATCATTTGCTTTGGCTTACCTAGCATGTGAGGTCATTGCTCGTCACTTTTTTCCTTCTAAACAGGCAACATCAAGAACACAGAGAAGCTGAACTACAGCAAGGAACGCATGTACAAACTCACCGTGACTGCGTACGACTGCGGTAAAAACCGTGCATCTGAGGACGTCCTTGTCAAAATCAACATCAAGCCCACCTGCAAACCAAGCTGGCAAGGTATCAAAGACGTCCGGGATCTTTTGTCCCTCGTACACTCGAGCAAACACAGCTGTATTATTTTGTTTAAAGCTGGAAAGCTTGGCTATGCAGGTCAGTTTTAGAGCAGATGCAAGTACACAACTTTGTGCTTTGTGTTTATTGAGCACCAAATTTGCATATTTGAATGATTCTGATTGATTACTCAATGTAACACTGAAGACTGGTGTAATGATTGCTAAAAATTCAGCTTTGCCATCACAGAAATAAATTACATTTTAAAAATATATTAAAATATAAAACGGTTATTTTAATACATTTGGACAATATTACAATGAATTTTCCATAGATCAAAAAAAATATATATTTAGAATTTTACTGTACTTTTGATCAAATAAATGCAGAATATACTGATAAAACTGCATTTTATCAGTATTTAATCTATTTCTTTTAATATGGTATTTATGGACCGGGATTTATTTTTATTTTTTGTTATTTTTTATAGCACTATTAATTAATCACATTAAATGTTATTAACAATATTATTTTTTGTTAAAGTAAAAAAAATTTTTTTGATGTTATTTTATGTTAACTAATGCATTAACTAATGTTAACTTATACACCATTTAATGTTTAAAATGCTGTAATATATTTACAAATGATTATATATCAAGTATTTCTTTTGTTTTTAGTTCGTTAACTCATTTTAGCATGTACAGCCTTATTGCAAAGGGTTACCGAAAACTCTGTGTGAGTGTTTTGTGAATGACGCATTTCTTTGTGATTTCTGTCTGCCTGATCCTGATAGGATTTAATAAAAGGATTGAATATGAGCCTGGTACAGGAAGTCTAGCCTTGTTCCCCAGCATGCACCTGGAAACCTGCGAGGAGCCAATCACCTCTATTCAGGCCAGCATCATGCTGGAGACTAATCACATCGGCAAGGGCTGCGACCGAGACACTTACTCAGAAAAATCTTTACACAAGCTCTGTGGTGAGTCCAGACATTCTTATAATAGAGTTAGTTACATTAACATCAAGATCATTAAATGTGCTTATTACTTTATAGGATTTCGAGTTAAGCAAGTCAAGTGTAAACTGTTTCAGACTAATTTACATAATCATATTACCTGCATAAGTGTAAACTGTTTCAGACTAATTTACATAATCATATTACCTGCATAATCCCGTAGGCACATGCTGAACCATAACCAAGCAATAATTTGGAATACTCTGACTCTGAGTAACTGTTTGTGTGTTCATCCAGGTGCCAGCACTGGCACTGTGGAGCTGCTGCCTGCTCCCAGCAACTCTGCCAACTGGACCGTTGGCTTGCCCACTGACAACGGGCACGACAGCGACCAAGTGTTTGAGTTCAATGGCACCCAGGCCATCAAGGTCCCTGAGGGTGTGGTGAGCACCACCCTGAAGGAGCCCTTCACCATCTCAGTGTGGATGAGACATGGACCTGGAAGCAGGGAGAAAGAGACCATCCTCTGCAACTCTGACAAAACCGGTAATGACATTCACACACAAAACACACTCGCAGGACTGAGAGGGTGATGATGGCTTAAATGTTTTTGTGTCCTTTTCATCTTCAGTAGGGCTGTCAAAATCATCGTTAACGCATGCGATTAATTCACTGTTAGTAAAGCTGCTAAAACATTTAACAATTTAATTTGACATTATATCTGATAAAATGATGCAGTCTGCATTTGACTGCGGCTTTTAGTTTTATTATTGAATTTATTTATTTAATTTATCATTTTGTATTTTATTTTATTATTTTATTTTATTTTATTTCTTATTTATTTTATTTATGTGTGGTATTCAAAGAAAGTCACCCATTGGGTCTCATTTATGTTCACACTAGGAGTGGAACGGTTCAAATGACTTTTATCACGGTTTTAGGGTCACTGTTTCGGTACAGTTCGGTATGTGCTATGTTCAGGGTAATTAGGATATTTGTCAAATAAAAATAAACAAAGTAAGAACAAATAATCAAACTACAAGCAACAGCACAAATACATACAATAGAGCAAAGATGCATATAAAATATAAAACAGTGCTTTTCAGGTTTTCCAGGTACAGAAATTGAATAAAGTAATCAAATATAAAATAACATTGCATATTATAATCTTCACTGTATACATTTAAATAAAGATTAATTATTATTGAAGTTATATTTCAGTCCAGAGCAGTGAGTGCTTTCTTAGTACAATTGTTGTTTGATTCTCTTCTTTCCCTTTAAGAAATAATGCACAGTACATACTGTTACACATGAACACGCCTTTATCGACTGTTTACGTTTTACTTAAGACATAACCTACTATGTTCGCTTGGATTACTCACCAAGACAGGCATGTTGACACACACACACGTTGGTGCACCTATCATTATGAGGACATTCCATAGGCGTAATGGTTTTAATTCTATTGGATTTCTATCCCCCTACACTACCCCTAAACCTACCCATCACTGGAAACATAAAGCTATTTTTATTATGAGGACACAGGAAATGTCCTCATAAACCACGTTTACTTTGTAATACCAGTGTAATACCCATTTCATTATACAAATTTGTGTCCTCATAAATCACATAAACATGCACACACACACACACAAATCTCCTCTCAGCGTGCGCAAGTTCTCTTTTGCGTCTTGCTTTTGAATGTTTAAATTGGCAAGGCTTAAATGAGTTTAGTTTAAATACAACATGTGCTGTTCAGGTCTCACCTGCGCTTGTGCGCAATCAACACTCTGCGTAAATGACTGGGTAGCAGATGGCACTCGCATACAAGAGTGACTGTTTTGTCCATGCTTTTTGATCATCGCTGTTGTTGTAATGTTTTGCCAGAATGTGTATCCATCGACAGAAACATACATTAACCTGTACGCGTTGTTATTTTCAACAAACCATATTATAAATGCGTCATCAGATTTGAGATGAACTGCGGTGCAAGTGCATGCTAAACCGTGGGTGGAGAACCGTACGGTGTGATTTTTTTTTTTTTTTTTACCGAGAACCGTTCCACCCCTAGTTCACACACATATTCTGATATGTGTCATCCACACAAATTGCTGAACATAATAATCATATATATTATTTTGTTTTCCTTCCTTTAAAAGGAATGTATTGCATTTAAATAAAATAAAAAACCCATATCATCCTATTCGGAAATATGTAATGATATGTAATCATATTAATTGGATTTATGGACTAGTGTCCTTGAAAAAATATCACTGAAGTAGCGTCTCATAACATTTTTGAGGGTTGCTTGTAGTAGCTCTGTGAATTGGGAATCTCACACTATGATCTCTCTCTCTGGTCATTGATGCAAAATTCCCTGTGCTAGAAAAATCTCATCTGCTAGGGCTTATGTAAGGCTGATTACATCATAGTTATGCCCCCGTTTATGGAAAGTTGCTTCATTGTTTGCTGGGAGAGTGTGGCAGCAGAAATCGGTGTACAGTGCAGCACAGTTTATATTTAATCCTTTCATTTGCATCTGTGTGTGAAAAACTCACAAAATATTGTAACGTGTAATCTGTCATGTGATAAACAAGCGTATTGACATGAATTATCATTAACAGAAGTGTGATTTTTATTCCTGTATATGTGTCTTGTGCAGAAATGAATAGGCACCACTATTCGCTGTATGTACACAACTGTCGTCTTGTGCTGCTGCTGCGTCAGGAACCCACCGAGTCTGAGAACTATAAACCAGCTGAATTCCACTGGAAACTCGATCAAGTGAGTCAACTTGAGCCCCTTCAGATGCCCTCAGATTTGAAAGACGCCCTTGTGTTAATAAACACTATGTTTAGCCTGCATGAATAGATTGGCTCATGTGTTAAATTATGGCATAAACATACTTGAATAAAACTCTAAATGGTCCATGTGGCACGGAAATAGAAAAACTTCTGGCTTACACAGAATTAAATGTATACATTAATTGAAGAATAAATATGACCTCAGAGGATATAGTTCAGATGTAGAAGCATGCATTTTAAACCAACAGATTTAGCTTTTATTAACCATTGTCAACATTTCATAGCTTTTAGGATTGTTAGATTTATCTTTATATAAGGCATTTGTTTTTATCTACTTAATGTTGAATACTTTAGGCTAGGGTTTTCGAGCTCTGAGATATATAATTTATTTTGACTTTATATATTTATAATATATATTTTTTACCTCCCAAAAATAACTGAATTTGTACTATTGTATTTTTTTTTTTTCTTACCCAGTAAAAGTACATTGTTATACTTGAAAATATATGCCTGCTCAGTTATATTTTAGAAAGGGGCCTTGTTAGAGCATCATCATAACTGAGGGTTAAAATCCTGCTTTAAGCAAATGTGCCTGTTCTTTGTGGCTTTAGCAAAGTAAACTTATGGTTTAAATAACCATTTAAGTTTTTCTGAATTCTTTTGCACTGATGCAGTTAAACCGAGGCACTGATCTAGTCTCTCTCCTCCCAGGTGTGTGATAAAGAATGGCATCACTACGTGTTGAACATCGAGTTCCCAGCAGTGACTTTGTTTGTGGATGGTGCCACCTTTGAGCCCTTCTTGGTCACGGAGGATTACCCTCTGCATGCCTCCAAGATCGAAACCCAGCTCACCATCGGCGCCTGCTGGCAAGGTACACTCGCTAATGATCTATTGATTCTCCCCACACACAGTTGCAACCTCAGGTTTAAACTTGAAACCTCTTTGTCGCCAACTGCAGTTGAAATGTAAGCATGCTTTATATTAGTAAGTAGTTTACAATTTGTAGAGTTGCCTGTTTTATAACCCTATTATTAGATGTAGTTTAAAATCTTTTTACACATGCAATGAATTAGATGATCTTAAAGACCTCATTAAATCAAAAGCAGAGTTTTGTTGCTGTTTAATAAAAACATACTATTGAATAATAATAATAAAATATATTATTATTAATAATAATAATTATAATAATTATAATAATAATAATAAAAACATCAATAGTAGTATTAATATTATATACTACTAATTATATAAATATATTATATACTACCAATATTAGTATTATTATTAATCATTATAATAATAATAATAATAATAATAATTATTATTATTATTGTATATTTTTTAATCATAATCTTCATCATGATTTAATAACAATAATAATTATGAACAATAACGATAATAGTAGTTAATATTATATAATACTAATTATATAAATATATGATATACTTGTTATATACTACTAATATTATTATTAATCATTAGTATTATTATTATTATTGTTATACTACTACTACTACTACTACTACTATTACTAATAATAATAATAATAATAATAATAATAATGTTTAAAATCATTATTATGATCACGATTTAATAACAATAATAATAATTATTATTATTATTAATAATAATAATAATAATAACAATAACAATAATAGTAGTATTAATATTATATACTACTAATTCTATAAATATATTATTATATACTACTAATATTAGTATTAATATGATAATAGTAATTATTATTATTAATCATTATTATCATGATTTAACAATAATAATAATCATCAACATCATCATGATTTAATAATAATAATAATAATAATTATTAAATCAAGATCAATTGTTGTTATTCTATCATCATAATTAAAATAATTGTTAGTAGATTATTTAAAAAAAAAAAAAACAACATTTAATCTATTTAATTAATCTATTATAATTATAATAGTACTTCAGTTATTTTCATTTTTTCTCTTCCTGGAAAATGGACCAATATATATGTATAATATTTATTTTTAAATACTTTACAAATGTTTGTTCAATAAAATGCGCTCTAGAATGAGAACCATTTCATGGGGTCTTTAATGCATGACAATATGTATCAAGTGACTTCCTTTCCCTTTACTATATTGAGCCCTGGTCTTTCCCTGTCTTACCTCCACAGACCTCTCAGGACATGACAATGATACTGAGACACTCTCAGAGCCTTTGACAGGTTGCCCATGTCTTTCCTGATCACCCCAATATGTCAATACGCACGTCTATTAACGGCCTGCGCGTATGCGGTTCTTCTGCAGCATTACATACGGCTGCGGGAGGACCGTATGTGCACAGCTTCAGCCTGCAACGGCATAACATTTGTAGCATGATGCGATTCAGTCGAGAGACGCCATGTCATAAACCCTGCCTGTCTTGTTCTTCATTTTTTTTTTTCTTAATTCATCAATCCAGCTCCATCTAATTTCAGTTTGCCTGCAGATCTGGAGAAGTACACAGCAGACACACAGTATATTACAAGCAAAACAAGTCCAACTGACTTTAGGGATATGCCTGTTTTGATGATAAACCAGAGTGTTCAGCTCAATTCCTTGCTGCGGTTTGCAGGATTATTTATGCCAGTGGTATTAGTGCAGCAGACAGCGTCTCATTTCTCACTGTGTGACCTTGCTGCCTCTGCTTTACAGCATCACTCAGTGTCCTATTACTGCTGAGGTCATTCTGACCGCTCCCGCATCTCTGTGTCCTTCAGACGCAGTCACAGTATAGAGGACATTACATGCCGCTAGAAAACATACCACATTGTCATTTTCATCTTAAAGGGACAGTTCACCCAAAAATGAAAATTTCTGTTGTTTCAAATGGAAAATGTTGTTTCAAACATATATCAAACAAATGTATATTTATTATGTGGAACACAAAAGTAAAAATGTAAAGAATGTGTACGCATTCAACAACATCTGTTCAGCTCTGACTAGGAAAAGTAGTCCATATGACTCATCCAAATAAAATAAAAAAATAAACAAATCGTCACAGCATTTTGAATTTTGGATATGAATTGAGAGCTAATTGTGAACTTTGAAGATAATATTATAATATGAATATAATATATACTGTATTATATAATTATATATATTTTATTCATTTATATATAATTGATTATAAAAAATAATTCATATACAATTCAGTTACAAAGTTTGATTTCATTTTTTTTGAATGAAAATAATACTTTTATTCAACAATTGATCAAAAGTGACAGCAAAGACATTTTATAATTTTACCCAAAAAATATATTCCAAATAAATGCTGTACTATCTATTCATCAAAGAATCCTGATAATATATATGACTCTTTCCATAAAAAAAATAAGCAGAACTACTGTTTTTAACATTAAAATAATAAGAATTATTTTTTTGCGCACTAACAATTAGAATGATTTCTGAAGGATCATGTGACACTGAAGATTGGAGTAATGATGCAGAAAATTCAGCTTTGCATCACAGGAATAAATTACATTTGAAAATAAATCAAAATAGAAAACAGTTATTAAAAAAAAAGACACCTCTAAAAAACATAAAAAAATTATACTGACTTGAATTTTAAGCTGTAGTGTAAAACATTTTTCACACTATTGTATAGTTTCAAAGTCATATGGACCACATTTATGATACTTTTTGGTGAGTTTTTGTCTTTTTGGAGCTTGACAGATGTGGTCACTATTAACGGTCATTTTACAGAAGTAGCAGCATAAAGTTTTTATACAATTTCTACCTGTATGTTTCGTGGAAATAATAATCGCAAACCGCATTTGGAACAACATAATGACCAAATTTTCTTTTGGGTCACCTATCCTTAAATGCTGATAACAAGAAGGTAGTTCAAAACACGCATTCCCTGCCGAACCATTTAGAATTATGCAAATATGTGTAGATTAATTCAATCATGTTGCCTCGTTTTTTTTATGTGCCTCTTTGTGTTCATTCCCATTCATTTGCCTTTTTTTCTCCCACCATGAGTTGCATGAGGCCACAGGCCTGAATCAGGTCATCCATCATCCTGTGTGACACATCGGGCAGCACCGGCACAGAACACATAACATGCATGAGCATCAGTCACACAACCTGTGCACACTAAGCATGCTTGAGTTCAGCAGAGCATTTGGTTGGTATCTAACAGGTTCTGTCCCCCTCCGGGTTTGTGTAGGTGGCAGCGCCCGCATGACTCAGTACTTCCGGGGCAACCTGGCGGGACTCATGATCCGCTCCGGCAAACTAGAAAACAAGAAGGTTATTGACTGCCTGTACACCTGCAAGGAAGGTCTTGACGTCCAGCTTCCAGAGGAAGTGGCCTCTGCTGTGAAGGTGAGTGGATGTGAATTTTGAAGAACACAATTCAAACAATTGTTTGCTTTTTTTGGGCTATGCAGGTTTGAAGAATCTGATGATCATAAGAGTCAAAACATATATGAGCTTTAAGAAATGACTTTTGTGATTCATGGGTGTTATTTTAGAATTATTTTATATACTATTATAGTATTTATTACTGTTTTCATTTTAAGTTTTAGTAATTTTATGTGCTTTTGTCATTTTTTTATTGCTATATAGCTTTTAATTTTTTTATTTATTTTTTGTCAAGTCAAATTTATTTGGATAGTGCTTTTCACAATACACATGGTTTCAAAGCAGCTTTACAGAAAACCATGATGTTAATGTTTATAATATCTTAATATCTTCATGCCTTATATTCGCATTTAGCAGATTAGCTGGGTGATAATATAATTCACATTTTGTGGCAATACAAGCTAGCCGTGGATTATCCCGCTTATACCATGGTCAATTGCAAGCATTGACAACTTAAAACTGTTATTGATGTTTGCGGCGCAATATTTGACCGGAAGAGTTATTTTCGTCAGTTAAGGCACGTTAGAGCGAGCATTCTAGAACGTTGATTCAACTGACTTGGAACTACCTGTGTATTAAGAAAGGAAGAATTGACGACGGGCCGTTTATTTTCTTTTATTAGAAAAATAATGCACAACCGTGGTGGTAATGTGGTCACGACGCAAAGCAGAGTTTTGTGGCAAAAAACATAGGAATAATTTGTCGTTTGTTGTGGGTTTTGGTTCTTTTGCTGTTTTCGGCTGTAAGGACATTTGAAATAACTGAAATCATTTGGCAAAGTGATATGAAACTGTAATGCGGTCAAGACCTGCCTGGAACTACTTTAGCCGTGCGTTTCCCTGAAAATAATTGCAAACCTTAGAACGTTCACCAACCAATCAGATTCAAGCATTCAACAGCCCCGTAGTATAACGGTTTTATTGCACACCTTTGCACCATTGCACAATCAGAATCGAGTATTCAGACAGACCATGGCATAAGGTTATATATACAACTTATATATAATATAATCATTTATAAAGAGCTGGGCAGTAATATAGTTACATTTTGCAAACCAAAAAACAATCAGAGAGTTGGGATTTGCTATGTAGTATATATCGTTTTACATGAGTGTACGGTATGTATGCAGATATAGTGGGATATAATATATATCCATGATATATACAGTATATCCATGTTATACTTAATAAATGTATATATAAGTTGCTTACAAGTTGTTTCTTTTTATTTTAGTTTCAGGAATTTTAGTACCTAAACTTAAACTTACAGCTTCAGCCAAAATAACATTTCTATTCTCTTTTATTTCATTTTAATTTGAATGACTGCGAAATACATTTTAAGAGTTTTAGTTCTAGTCAACAATGACAGCAATGGTGCCCTGATGGATATGTTTCTCTGTCCCTCTCTAGGTGGAGTTTAACCCCAACCAGTCCTCTCTGAGCCTGGAGGGAGATGACATTGAGAGCTTTGAAAAGGTCATGCAGCACATCTCGTACCTAAACTCCCGGCAGTTCCCCACCCCAGGAATCCGCCATCTGCGTGTCACCACCACTGTCAAGTAAGTTTCCAGTATTTCAATTCAGCTGCATCTTACTAACTAGCCCAACCCACTTAGAAATATTATTGTTCCAAAATAAAATGTCATACTTTTAGTGCAGTCATAATGGAGAATGTATTATGATTGATCTACTTCTATAGATGCTTCAACGAGGAGACGTGCATCTCCGTGCCAGACTCTGAAGGTTACGTGATGGTTCTCCAGCCAGAGGAGCCAAAGATCAGCCTCAGTGGAATTGACCATTTTGCCCGTGGAGCAGCTGAATTTGAGAGCACAGAGGGTGTTACGCTCTTCCCTGAGCTGCGTATTGTCAGTACCATCACTCGCGAGGTGGAGGTGGAAGCTGAGAGCGAGGCCGAAGGCGAGGATGATCCCACAGGTACGTTGGGAATGTGACATTCACATATTGAGAGACAGAGAGAGAAGAAATGGTTCATGAGAGAAAAGAGAAAAAAAAGTTGTAGGATAACCATTAGAAAACAGATTGACTGGGAATAGTTTTCTTCATTGCAAGAGGAATTACTTGAAAGGACAGTTTGAGTTCAACTTGAAATGTAAATCAAAGGAAAATGGGCTTGAATGTCATGATTAAATGGACATGGAATAGTGATTAAACTGTTTCTTGGAGTAACATTTTGGTTAATGCTGAAATAAGTGCTTGGCATACTGCTGTCACTTGAAGGAGTCTATATAATGGATTCTGGAATTAAATTATTAGCTTATGCTTTAGGAAAAGAAAGTCTAAAAGGTTTTCTCTTAGCTCGTGATTTTTATTTTAAGATTTAGTGTATGGAGAGAAGGGAAATGGATAATGAAAGTGAAAGAAAGTTGTAAGGTAAGCATCATAAAAATCCCCTTTGACTGCAAGAGAAATGACTTGCAGGGACAGTTCACCCATAAATGAAAATTATGTCAGAATTTATTCCAAACCTGTATGACATTTGTGTGAATGATATATGGACTCAGAATGGCATATTAAATGGAAATGCAAATAACTTCTTGGAGTCATATTTTGGATGTTTATTTTTAAATAAGAGCTAGAAATACTGATGTTGTTATAGGACAACGTAGGAGTCTATTTAATGGATTCTGGGATGAACTGTATACAGTAGCTTATGCTTTAAAAAAAGACAGTCTAAGGGCACGTTTTGGCGCATGTTTTTGTTTGACATTTTAGTGCATTGTAAGCATTTCTTACAGGTTGCTTTATTCCACCTAATCAATATTTGCCATATAATTGCATGGTGGACTGATTCTGAACAATCAAGTCTTTCCAAGATTAAATTCAATCAAATGGAGAGGCTCTGATCTAACTTACTGACGGATGGCTTTTTTTTTTGGCAGTGCAAGAGACGGTGGTATCTGAAGAGATCATGCATAACTTGGACACATGTGAGGTGACTGTAGTGGGAGATGATCTGAATGGGGATCATGAGAGTTTGGAGGTGGATCTGGCCCAAATCCAGCAGAGAACTCTGGAGATGAGCTCTTCTAACGTGGGCATGGTCATCACAGGTACTCATCCATCTACATCAACAAACAACTATATGGTTTGCTGCACACGTTTTTGATTATATTTGTGATTTTCCTTCACAGTAGTTTATATTCAGTATCTGGCTGATTGACTGATCTAATGGCAATAAAAGCTTCTATACTGTAATCTTAACAACACATAGTTAAAATTTGTCTCTGTCCACAGGGGTTAACACCATGGCAAACTATGAACAGGTCCTGCACCTGATCCGTTACAGGAACTGGCACACGGAGGCTCTGTTTGACAGGAAGTTTAAACTTGTCTGCTCTGAACTCAATGGCCGCTACATCAGCAATGAATTCAAAGTCGAGGTATGGCTGACTGCCCGCTGTCCTCTTTCATAATTTATTACTTTCAAAAATACCATAGTACCTCTATGTATGCATGTATGCATGTATGCATGTATGTATGTATGTATGTATGTATGTATGTGTGTGTGTGTGTGCGCACGTGCATGTGTGTGCATGTGTGTGTATGTGTGTATGTACGTATGTATGTGTGTGTGCGTGCGTGCGTGCGTATGTATGTATGTATGTATGTATGTATGTATGTATGTATGTATGCATGTATATGTATGTATGTATATGTGTATATATATATGTGTGTATATATATATATATATATACAGCTCTGGATCTGGTCTTTTAATTCTTTACAGAGCTATAGCTATACACTCACCTAAAGGATTATTAGGAACACCTGTTCAATTTCTCATTAATGCAATTATCTAATAAACCAATCACATGGCAGTTGCTTCAATGCATTTAGGGGTGTGGTCCTGGTCAAGACAATCTCCTGAACTCCAAACTGAATGTCAGAATGGGAAAGAAAGGCAATTTTGAGCGTGGCATGGTTGTTGGTGCCAGACGGGCCGGTCTGAGTATTTCACAATCTGCTCAGTTACTGGGATTTTCACGCACAACCATTTCTAGAGTTTACAAAGAATGGTGTGAAAAGGGAAAAACATCCAGTATGCGGCAGTCCTGTGGGCGAAAATGCCTTGTTGATGCTAGAGGTCAGAGGAGAATGGGCCGACTGATTCAAGCTGATAGAAGAGCAAATTTGACTGAAATAACCACTCGTTACAACCGAGGTATGGAGCAAAGCATTTGTGAAGCCACAACACGCACAACCTTGAGGCGGATGGGCTACAACAGCAGAAGACCCCACCGGGTACCACTCATCTCCACTACAAATAGGAAAAAGAGGCTACAATTTGCACGAGCTCACCAAAATTGGACAGTTGAAGACTGGAAAAATGTTGCCTGGTCTGATGAGTCTCGATTTCTGTTGAGACATTCAGATGGTAGAGTCAGAATTTGGCGTAAACAGAATGAGAACATGGATCCATCATGCCTTGTTACCACTGTGCAGGCTGGTGGTGGTGGTGTAATGGTGTGGGGGATGTTTTCTTGGCACACTTTAGGCCCCTTAGTGCCAATTGGGCATCGTTTAAATGCCACGGCCTACCTGAGCATTGTTTCTGACCATGTCCATCCCTTTATGACCACCATGTACCCATCCTCTGATGGCTACTTCCAGCAGGATAATGCACCATGTCACAAAGCTCGAATCATTTCAAACTGGTTTCTTGAACATGACAATGAGTTCACTGTACTAAAATGGCCCCCACAGTCACCAGATCTCAACCCAATAGAGCATCTTTGGGATGTGGTGGAACGGGAGCTTCGTGCCCTGGATGTGCATCCCACAAATCTCCATCAACTGCAAGATGCTATCCTATCAATATGGGCCAACATTTCTAAAGAATGCTTTCAGCACCTTGTTGAATCAATGCCACGTAGAATTAAGGCAGTTCTGAAAGTGAAAGGGGGTCAAACACAGTATTAGTATGGTGTTCCTAATAATCCTTTAGGTGAGTGTATATAGTTGGGGTCAGTAAGATTTTTTTGGTAAGACATTAAAACTTTTATAAAATATATGTATTGGATGCATTAAATGGATGTATTAATTTGATCAAAAGTGACAGTAAAGAAAAAATACTAAATAAAAAATTCAGTTTCCACAAAAATATCAAGAAGCCCAAACTTTTCAACACTGATAATAATAATAAATGTTACTTGAGCACCAAATCAGCATATTAGAATGATTTCTGAAGGATCATGTGACACTGAAGACTGGAGTAAATGTTGCGGAAAATTCAGCTTTGCATCACAGGAATATGTTTCTGCTTTTACTGTAAATACAAAAATGCAATATGTAAGGCTATAGCAAAATAACCCAAATAAGGATATGCAAAGGCCGATTCTGTATCAAGTTGTATTGTATTGTACTGTGCAGATGGCAGTTGTGTGACCGTCTTTATCTTTTATGTAATCAGGTCAACGTGATCCATACAGCAAACCCAATGGATCATGCTAACAATGCTATGGTACAACCTCAGTTCATCAACCAAGTACAGCATGCTTCAGTGGACCTGTCTGGACACAACCTGGCCAACACACATCAGGCTTCAGGTATACCTTCTCCTCTCCTCCTCTGATCCATCTGTTTAGCTACTCTTGGAGATAAAGATGTTTCATTGGCTGCCTCATCTCTCACAGTATCTCTCCTAGATTATTGCACTAATCTCTCATTAAAGATAATCCAGACCTTGTAATCAAACGAATAATCTGTTTAATGTCAAGCTCAAAACTGAATTCAGTTTCTTTCCATGAGTTTTTCCACAGCTTAAAGTCAGTATAGAAAGTAGGGCAGTTATGGAGCGCCATGTACTTAGCTCGTTTTTAATGGCGTGCTTTTAGGGATTATATACGAGTGCTGTCTACAACATCTGGACATCCGGCGAGGGGCACCTTAGACAACCTCTTTTCGTTTTTTTTCCATCCTATACCATAGACTGTAAAAAAAATATGGCCCTATACCAATGCTAATCTGTGTCCCTTCACTCTTTACAGTTGTCCCCAGCGCTGCCACCATCGTTATTGTTGTATGCGTGAGCTTCCTGGTGTTTATGATCATCCTGGGTGTGTTTCGTATCCGTGCTGCCCACCAGAGCACAATGAGGGACCAGGAAAATGGCAAAGAAAACGAGATGGACTGGGATGACTCGGCCCTCACCATCACTGTCAACCCAATGGAGGTGCGTTCTTAAAACAGAGCTCGCTCAGCGCTCTTAGATCATTCATACATAGTTAATGCAGCAGAGGGCTGAACCCATCAAAAACTCATTGCACTGTTGTAAAAATACACTGTTAGAACCATCCCTCCTTCTTCTGTACATTTGTCCACTAATATGGATTTTCTGTTTACTGAACTGTATGCAGTATCTACAGTGTGGTTACTGAAATAAGTATTAAACTAGACTATTTCATAGATATTAATCTTATAGAGAGATCATTAGCTGTGATCCATAAAGTAGACATGGGATGAAATAAAGCATCTGTGTGTGTGTATGTATGTATACATACTTACATACATACATACATACATACATACATATATACACACACACACACCGATCAGGCATAACATTATGACCGGTGAAGTGAATAACACTGATTATCTCATCATGGCACCTGTTAGTGGGTGGGATATATTAGGCAGCAAGTGAACATTTTGTCCTCAAAGTTGGGCAAGTGTAAGGATTTGAGCGAGTTTGACAAGGGCCAAATTGTGATGGCTAGACAACTGGGTCAGAGCATCTCCAAAACTCCAGCTCTTGTGGGGTGTTCCCCACAGTGGTCAGTATCTATCAAAAGTGGTCCAAGGAAGGAACAGTGGTGAACCGGCGACAGGGTCATGGGTGGCCAAGGCTCATTGATGCACGTGGGGAGCGAAGGCTGGGCCGTGTGGTCCGATCAAGCAGACGAGCTACTGTAGCTCAAATTGCTCAAAAAGTTAATGCTGGTTCTGATAGAAAGGTGTCAGAATACACAGTGCATCGCAGTTTGTTGCGTATGGGGCTGCATACATCGACCAGTCAGGGTGCCCATGCTGACCTCTATCCACCGCCGAAAACGCCAACAGTGGGCACGTGAGCATCAGAACTGGATCACGGAGCAATGGAAGAATGTGGCCTGGTCTGATGAATCATGATTTATTTTACATCACGTGGATGGCCGTGTGCGTTGCTTACCTGGGGAACACATGGTACCAGGATGTACTATGGGAAGAAGGTAAGCCGGCGGAGGCAGTGTGATGCTTTGGGCAATGTTCTGCTGGGAAACCTTGGGTCCTGCCATCCATGTGGATGTTACTTTGACACGTACCACCTACCTAAGCATTGTTGCAGACCATGTACACCCTTTCATGGAAACGGTAATCCCTGGTGGCTGTGGCCTCTTTCAGCAGGATAATTCCCCTGCCACAAATTAAAAATGGTTCAGGAATGGTTTGAGGAGCACAACAGCGAGTTTGAGGTGTTGACTTGGCCTCCAAATTCCCCAGATCTCAATCCAGTCGAGCATCTGTGGGATGTGCTGAACAAACCTTCACCTTCAGGGGTCTAGTGGAGTCCATGCCTCGATGGGTCAGGGCTGTTTTGGCAGCATAAGTGGGACCAACACAATATTAGGAAGGTGGTCATAATGTTATGCATGATTGGTGTGTATGTATGTGTGTATATATATATATATATGTATATATATGTTCAGCTGACAAAAAAAGTTTGGCAACCCCTGCTCTAAAAAAAAAAGAAAAAGAATTTGATTCTTCATCAATCAACTTTTTTTGAATGAATCTACAGACATTTATTATGCAGTTTAAAGAACCTCCAATTGTCTTTTCCTCTTAGACTTACGAGGACCAGCACAGCAGTGAAGAGGAAGGAGATGAGGAAGAGGAAGAGAGCGAGGACGGAGAGGAGGAAGACGATATCACCAGCGCAGAGTCAGACAGCAGTGAAGATGAGGGCGGCGAACAGGAAGATCAGCAGGGTTCGAGCAGACAGCAGCAGCTAGAGTGGGACGACTCTACCCTTAACTACTGATCCTCCCAAACACACAGTACACACTACTTTAAGATCACACACACTCACACACAATGACAAATCCACCCCTGCACAGTCACTTCCCTCTGCCAATAGGGACACCCATGTTCCCCTTACCTAAGGAGCCATGCGTAAAAACGCTGAAAACTAAACGATTATACGATATATGTACAATATAGATGCAAATATATCCGGTGTCTGTCGTGACAGGTGTTGCAGTCCGCTTCATTTCCACCTGCCGAGGCTTCCCTACTGACATCTTATCGTGGTGGTATTCAGTGTAGTATAGTATCACAGGTATCTCAACACAAGTTCCTAATTTATTGATCCTTTTTCTGTCCTTTCCGAGGGAATCCCGGCATACATTTGCTTTTCTTTTAAGCTGTGTTCGGACTCATCCCTGCACTTTTACTTTAAAGTTGAGCTCCGAGAATGATTTCATGTATATTCCTTGACGTTTTTAGGTTGATTTGCTCGGGAAATTTAGAGGAAAAACTCTGATGCTTTCCAATCACTTTTTTTCCCTCTTTATATTGCATGGCAAGATTTGCAATCATTGGTATGGAAGAATACAACTGCTTTTTGATATTTTGTAAATAAGACAAAACCATGTAATTAGTCAATGTGTTAGTGAAAGCCTAACCAACGGTCACACAGTACCTGCTGTAGAATATTTATGTCAGATGCTCTTAGCATGTTTCAGAAACCTTCGGTAAATCTCATGCTCGTACAAAAGACGTCCGCTTCATAGAGAGAAACCCATGACAGAGGCTGAGGTTTCTGTGGCAAAGTGTCATTCATTTTGTCTTTTCTCTTGGAGGTGGGTGTGCATCTTTTTGTTTCGTTCCGTTTTGTTTCGTTTCGTACTGTTGGGTGGGCGTGGAGTTGGTTCAGTGCTTCGGCTTTACATATGCTAATTCTAGCTGGGCTTGCAATGGCACAAATGCTACACCAAGGCTTCAATGTTTTTAAATCAGTGACGTTTTGGGGACTAATAATCACATTCAGGTGATGAATATACAGTTGTTTTTTTGTGTGGTACTGTATGTTGTACAGTTTAGGCACACTGCAGTTATTTAAGCCATTCTTAAGTGATAGTGCTTGTATTTTCTGTAATAAATAGAGACCAATTGGAATCACAGTATGCACTCTAATGACCCAGACTGAATAACATTTATGAGTGAAATGACATGGAAAATGGGTGCGCTGGTGATTATTGACAATGTGAGCATTGCAACGTCTTTTGTGTACTGTTTTAACAGACCTCTATTGCTAAAATATTGGCCTTTTTTTGTTTATTTGCAAATTCAGGGTTACCCCACATTATTCTTGTCATTTTGACGCCCCTAAAAGCATTAAAAGGGCTAGTTTGCCTATCACAACGCATTCAAAGAAATGAATTTCAACTCTTAAAGCGTAAAAAATATTTTTGCAGTATGGTCGCTAGATTTTATTGTACATGGAACTGTACTGTAGAGTTGTGTAAAGATATTTGTTTACATTTGGTAAACTTTTATTCCTTTTTGGTGACGCTATCAATCTACTCCAGATTTGCAGGTCATTTCTCCTCGTAGTTGCTCTCAGATCCATGTTATAGTTTCATTTTCATACTTTTCTTACTGTGATTGGACATTTCGGGATGCACCTTTGAAAATGGTCAGTTAATGGGGAAAATAATATTCCGTTCCCGTTGGGCTTGAAAAAGATTGTTAATTATTTAGGGGATTGTACATTGTTTGATTGTTTAGTAAAGACGGACGTGAAGCTTTAGGGTACTTCATTCAGACCTTTTTTTGTTGTTGTTTACATGCATGACTATTCTCAGTTTAAGGCCTAAGCTACAAGGCTTTGTTGTGATTGGTGGTATGAATATCATTTTATGTTATGTCAGAAAAGGTACAAATGCGGGAAGTTGTCGAGAAGGTCTGTTTTTGTGACCCATGAAAGGGCGATGTGAGAAATGTCAGTTATTTCTTTGTAGGTTTTAGTTTTTACATGTTTTGGTCATCGGGTCCCCTCTCAAAATTGACAGGACCTTTAAAGAGAGGTCTAGATTTCAGCTGGTGAAGTTGGGAGTGCCTTTTGCCTATCACAGCGCATTAATAACACAACTAACCAAACACTCATCCCTACCATTTTAGTTGTTGCAATTTTCTTATTTTATAATTATTTAATATTAGATTTCGTACAGGTATGGGGAAGTGATTTTAACTTGGTTTTATTTCATTTTCTGTTATGATAGGGATCAACAGCTAGTTTTATCAAGAGTTGGCGTTTTAATTGTCCAGCATAGATGTCTTGTGTTCATGTTGATGTGTAGAGAAAATAGGTCCATACTGTATCATCAATGAATATTGTACTAAATAATGTTTGAGGAAATCCACTTCAAAAAGATGTACATTATTATAGGCAGCATATGTGGGTATGAGTTTAACAATATGTGTATAGTAAAAGGTGATCTTGAATCTCCTGATGAGGGCAGCATGAAATTCACAAGAACCAGATACATAATGATTTCTCACACAAATGTAATAGTCTCTCACAGACAGTGTATTCTCAACATACAATAATTTTGAAAATGTTTGATCGATGTAGACCATTCCATGAGACCAAATTTAGTATAATCAATGTTTGTACTGAAAATCGCACAATTGTTTGTATCTTCCCTCCTATCCCCTGATGCAAATATTAATCTGCAGTTTCTCAAGGGAAAATCATGTGAAATGTATTTCAAACGATGTGACTTTGTCATATGGTTTTGATGATTTTAAGACACTGGTGCATTATAAATAACCTGAGTCTGTGCTGAGTGTGAATGCCTGCAGATGGTGAGTATGTAACAGGGCATTGTCTTTGCATGTATAACACAGATATAAATATTTCCTGTAACTGGCACATGATACTGTGGGTTTGGAGTGGTGTAGATGGGTCAGGAGACTGGTAGTACTACTGAATCAAAGATTATCTGTCACAGATTTGCAGCCTTCAGTGGTCATTGTTCACGTTTTGAATTACTTTTATTTTTTTGCTCTAGAAATGAAAACTGGGATGTTGTAGAACTGTTGGATGCTGCCTTCCAGCTCATTCACTTTTCTATTATTCAGAGGAATAATTATAGTGAAGTTGATGCTTGCTCATGAACAAAATAAATGATGAGATGGGAATAAAGTTGTGTCAGAGTTCAGATTATTTCATTTGTTAATTATATGCTACACACAATTTCTGTCTATGCCCATATATCTAGGCACCAAAAAAATCTATGTAATCACACATAATAACCAAAAAAAGTTCTTTGGCCTTGATAACAGCTTGCATTCTTGCTGGCATTGTTTTTATGAACCATACTTTTCCATAGTCTCTGTTATTGATTTAAAAATAGTTTCTAGTTGTTCCCGAATCCACTAAATCCCAAAGTCTGGACTTTGACTTGGCCAACTGTGACTAAAGATCTTACATATACTGGTGGATTAACCATTACAGAAATGTAAAAAAAAATTTTTGGTAATCACCAATGGCATAAACCTTACATTGGGTGGTGGTCTAATAATTTGTTAAGCACTTTAAGGACACCCCTCCAAATCATTTAATTCAGGTGTTCCAATCACAGATGTATAAAATCAAGCACCTAGGCATGCAGACTGCATCTACAAACATTTGTAAAAGATTGGGTCGCTCTCAGGAGCTCAGTGAATTCAAGCGTGGTACCGTGATAGGTTGCCACCTGTGCAATAAGTCCATTCGTGAAATTTCCTCACTATTAAATATTCCACGGTCAACTGTTAGTGGTATTATAACAAAGTGGAAGCAATTGGGAACAACAGCAACTCAGCCACGAAGTGGAAGGCCCCATAAAATCAGAGTGGGGTCAGCGCATGCTGAGGCGCACAGTGTGTAAAGTCCCCAACTTTCTGCAGAGTCAGTAGCTACAGACCTCCAAACTTCGTGTGGCCTTCAGATTAGTTCAAGAACAGTGCATAGAGAGCTTCATGGAATGGGTTTCCATGGCCGAGCAGCTGCATCCAAGCCTTACATCACAAAGTGCAATGCAAAGTGTCGGATGCAGTGGTGTAAAGCACGCCACCACTGGACTCTAGAGCAGTGGAGACGTGTTCTCTGGAGGGACGAATCGCGCTTCTCTGTCTGGCAATCCGATGGACGAGTCTGGATTTGGAGAACAGTACTTGCCTGACTGCATTGTGCCAAGTGTGGGTTGGGCTTGGCCCCTTAGTTCCAGTGAATGGAACTCTTAATGCTTCAGCATACCAAGACATTTTGGACAATTTCATGCTCCCAAATTTGTGGGAACAGTTTGGGGATGGCCCCTTCCTGTTCCAACATGATTGCGCACCAGTGCACAATGCAAGGTCCATAAAGACATGGATGAGTGAGTTTGGTGTGGTCAAAAATTCCCATAAACACACTCCTAAACCTTGTTGAGGCTGTTATAGCTGCAAGGGGTGGGCCAAATCCATTATATATATATATATACACACACACACACTCACCTAAAGGATTATTAGGAACACCTGTTCAATTTCTCATTAATGCAATTATCTAATCAACCAATCACATGGCAGTTGCTTCAATGCATTTAGGGTTGTGGTCCTGGTCAAGACAATCTCCTGAACTCCAAACTGAATGTCAGAATGGGAAAGAAAGGTGATTTAAGCAATTTTGAGCGTGGCATGGTTGTTGGTGCCAGACGGGCCGGTCTGAGTATTTCACAATCTGCTCAGTTACTGGGATTTTCACGCACAACCATTTCTAGAGTTTACAAAGAATGGTGTGAAAAGGGAAAAACATCCAGTATGCGGCAGTCCTGTGGGCGAAAATGCCTTGTTGATGCTAGAGGTCAGAGGAGAATGGGCCGACTGATTCAAGCTGATAGAAGAGCAACTTTGACTGAAATAACCACTCGTTACAACCGAGGTATGCAGCAAAGCATTTGTGAAGCCACAACACGCACAACCTTGAGGCGGATGGGCTACAACAGCAGAAGACCCCACCGGGTACCACTCATCTCCACTACAAATAGGAAAAAGAGGTTACAATTTGCACGAGCTCACCAAAATTGGACAGTTGAAGACTGGAAAAATGTTGCCTGGTCTGATGAGTCTCGATTTTTGTTGAGACATTCAGATGGTAGAGTCAGAATTTGGCGTAAACAGAATGAGAACATGGATCCATCATGCCTTGTTACCACTGTGCAGGCTGGTGGTGGTGTAATGGTGTGGGGGATGTTTTCTTGGCACACTTTAGGCCCCTTAGTGCCAATTGGGCATCGTTTAAATGCCACGGCCTACCTGAGCATTGTTTCTGACCATGTCCATCCCTTTATGACCACCATGTACCCATCCTCTGATGGCTACTTCCAGCAGGATAATGCACCATGTCACAAAGCTCCAATCATTTCAAATTGGTTTCTTGAACATGACAATGAGTTCACTGTACTAAAATGGCCCCCACAGTAACCAGATCTCAACCCAATAGAGCATCTTTGGGATGTGGTGGAACGGGAGCTTCGTGCCCTGGATGTGCATCCCACAAATCTCCATCAACTGCAAGATGCTATCCTATCAATATGGGCCAACATTTCTAAAGAATGCTTTCAGCACCTTGTTGAATCAATGCACCGTAGAATTAAGGCAGTTCTGAAGGCGAAAGGGGGTCAAACACAGTATTAGTATGGTGTTCCTAATAATCCTTTAGGTGAGTGATATATATATATATATATATATATATATATATATATATATATACACTAGATCGTATTGTAATTTTTTTATATTATTACATAGTATAGCATTCAGTAACCTCTACAGTAACCCCTACAATCATCTGTTATATAGAGTTTAAAAGCAGCATTATAAATACATCATATATTAATCCTCTACCATCTTCATACTTTAAAGTTCGAAGAAAATAAATATTTCCTTACCCGAATAGTTTTTAATCGACCATGTTTCCTCAGGCATTACAGACCACAGTAATGCTGCCACCTAGTGCTTGAAAACTGAAAAATATTCATATCTACCATTTATAAAACTTTTCAATGCTGCTTAAAGGTTGAGGGCAGAAGTCCCTGTCCCAAATGTCACACTTCATATGCACGTACGGTCTAGTGGACTTAATGACCGCCGTGTGCGCGTAATCGTGAAGTCCACGAGACTGTAGTTTCCCTTTTGTTATACGAGTTGTACGCCCTTTATGCGCACTTTTGCCCGAGCCCGCACTAACGCGAGCTCCGCAGCAGACTTTTATTTATTTTTTATTTATTTATCAATTGCTTACGGAAATCAGCTTACATTTGTGAATAATATATTTTGCAAGCAAAATAATTAAGTTAGAAAGAAAAGTACAATTCACATCTATACTCAATTTAAATTTTGGCACAATTAAGGTTTTAACAGGAGCTCCGCAGCAGACGTCTTCCCGACAATAAAAGCGACATCATGTCACTAAAGTGCGGCTTTATAGGAAGACCTTAAGTGTTTAGAGTGCCCAATTGGGACAGGGACAGGGTCGAAGCCAGCTAATGTCATAGTAAAATTATTAGTTTGACACCCTGTGGATTTACTTAAATAGGCAGTGTGGAATTTTATATAAAGTCTATAAATATTTACATATTAAATGATTTTCCACAGACACATATTGTAAATACAGAAAATAGAAAACACTGACAACTTTTCAAATGTCGATCGTCAAATATATTCAAAATACAAAATATTTACAAATATCACACTGGTTAAAAAGTAATGAGAAACAAAATTAAAATGTTTGTTACTATCAAATACTAGTACCAAAAGGCTTGTTGGCAGACAACTTGATAATAAGGTTAATAAATTACATTACAACCGGAGGGTTAAAAATGAATTAAGACCATTTTGAATAAAGGCAATCTTACGTCTCTGTATTCAGAAAATAAGAGCTATTCTAAAATGCGCTTTCATGTGTAAATGTTTGAGACATTTCACTGAAAATGTAAACACTTTTTTCACTGCACCCAAATCAGAATGTACAATCAAACATAAAATTTATAGGATGTATACAATACAAATAACTGCCTGATTACTCCCAATATAGATACTTTAGGATGAGTGACCTGATGATGTCATCTGCCAATTCTGTTCCTAAATGTAGAAACTGCAACCAATGTTAAAAAAAAAATAAAAACACACAGAATACTGCAAAACTCACAGACAGCAAAAACAAAACAAATATAATCCTATAGTAAACCAGACTTATGTCTGGGTCTTCCCAACTCCAGAACTGGCTAATGCCATTATCTTATCTTCAGACCCTGAAAAGGAAAGATACATTTGATTATTAAAGAGGTATTTATTAAGCATAAGTTGCTTCAATAGTGATAGATGGTTGATTCTCATCTTACCCAGGCTCGCGTTCACCTTCTCAAAGTCGCTCAGAGTGGCACTAGCATTTGCAGCAAGAAACGCTTCATCCTCTGTTGTGAGCTGCGCATTCAAACAAGTTACAGATATAAGAAACCGTTTAACACGCAAGTCTTGAAATAGATGCATGTCTGCAGGAAAGCATTTGTGTGTCAATAATAGCCCTCTCACCTTCTCGCCAAGTTTTCTCAGAGCCGTGAGAATCTCTACTTTCTGCTGAGTGTACACATCTCGGGGAAGCTTTCCAACCATCACATCACGGTCCATCTGAATTCATTCAGTATCATATCAACCTTTATCAAGTCTTTCATATCAAGCTTTGTATAGGCATTTATATATTTGAAAATGTCAGTAAAATGTTAATCACCTCAGCCAGTCTCGTCCTCAGTTGCCCTGGCTGCTTTTTAGCAAACAGCCGAATAACTTCAGGTGTCTTGAATGCCTGACTAATGGCAGCTTGGATTGCCTGGTAAATATATTTGCAGTCATAAATGATCTCAGCATACAAAATTATATTAGTAGTCAGTCTAGATGTCTTTTTAAAGTAATAAAAATGGTAAAATATGCATATCTACTATTTATACATTTATTCAACATTGCCTAATGGTTCAGAGTAGATTTAGAAGCCAGTTAATGTCATAGAAAAATTATTAGGTTGACTTTTTGTTTATTTTATGTTAAATTAGTAGTGTGGAGGTTTATACATATCTACAATACATATTCAATGATCTCAGCATACATAATTATACTAGTAGTCAATGTAGATGTCTTTTTAACCATAATAAAAATATACCTTTAAATTGTTTCTTAAGTTATACACTATATATTTTTTCATACATTTTATATGCTTGAAATTATATTATTGTTAATACAATAAAATCTAATTTCTTACCAGTAGCATAATTAATTATACTAGTAGTCAGTCTAGATGTCTTTTTACAGTAATAAAAAAAATATATATACGTTCAAATTGTACCTTTTTTAGCTAGCTATATAACACACACACACGTCTGGTTTACTATTTTTGTGGGGACTCTCCATAGACGTAATGTTTTTTTATACTGTACAAACTGTATATTCTATCCACCTACACTAACCCTACCCCTAAACATAAAAAAATCTAGAAAACGTTCTGCATTTTTACATTTTCAAAAAAAAAAAAAACTAATTCTGTAGAACTTATAAGCTTGTTTCCTCATTAGGACCTCAATTTAGGTCCCCACGGTGACACAAGTCCCCATGAGTCTGTGTGCATTCAGGTTGAAGTCCCCATACACACACATTCATAAATTATATTCATATATTAACATAAACAGTATGTTAATACAATACAATTAAATTTCTTACCAGTTGCATTCCCCCCAATTCATCAACTAGTGTCATATTTCCAGACATCAACTTCTTCAACGACTCATTGAACTCACTCAACTGTTCTAGTGTCTCTTTTTTGGTTTCTTCGTATTCCTCCTCTTCAAGCTCTTCTCTGCAATAAATAAACAAATGATCAAATTCTTGTATTTTTCTGTGCATGAAACTGAGAACTGGTGGGATGTCATTACCTGCACTCCTCTAAATCCTGAAGCTGTTGCATTAACCGGTCCATCTGTTCTTCCATGTTTTGTCTCAGTTTGCTTGTTTCCGATTTCCCCCGAGAAGCCATTCTTTAACTTTTTAAATAAATAAATAAATAAAAGGCAGATATCACATTTTCAGCTGCACCATCTATTAATACTGAACATGACATGTCCTACTGTTACTACATATGAGAATGTCACACCTGTTATGATCTGCTATCCACCCAGTTATTTCTGATCTGATCAGAACTGGTATACAGTGTTGGCTGTATTAAGGTAAATATTGTTATTTAAGCAATGGTTTACCATTTTGACAGGTCTAGTAACACATTCATGAAATATATCACATTCTTTTGTTACCCTGTTTTATTTCCTCTCTCTCTGCGCAGTTAGCTTAGCTTACACTTAAATATATACAAACAAACAAATGTACGAACAGTCCTAAACGTCGTGGTTTTACATTAATAAAGTAGCAATTCTCACCCGTACTTTTTTCCTCCAATAAAATTCCTACTGATAAATACAAAATTACATAGGATTTAAGTTCCTAAGTCCAGTCCAGTTGCTAAGGTGTGGTTTGCTAGCCCTATTTATCTTCAATGCTTTTTCTGCGTAAACACTGCGCAGAGTTGATTATTTCGAACACAGTACTAACGCGCAGGAATTGCGCATGTCTACACGCGCATTGGTCGTTTGTCTCACGACAAGGGGAATATTCGGATATTTTTTGAGAACGTTCTGTTTGTCGGTCTTGTTTGTTTAGAGAAATATTTCGCTGTATCTGTTGATTAAATTAAGTCGGTGAAGTTGTTTTACTGAAGCACAACCACTGCACTCAGCTAAATAGGAAGCACGAGACTAGTGTGTTGAATTGGTAAGAAGTAAACACAATGTGATGCCATATTATTACGTATATTTGTGGAATGGTGGTTTATTGTATAGAGTATCATTCTTAAATCCTACGACGAGGGTCCTTTTTTAATGTTTCCTATTTCCGTGTTCCTTAGTGCTCAGGAATTACTGTTGCAATAACATCTTACTGCTTACACTTCTGCCTTTAGGAAAATGTTAGGTTGTACTGCAGTTTTTAATAAATACACACACACACACATATACACACACACATATATATATATATATATATATATATATATATATATATATATATATATATATATATATATATAAAATACATTGTCAGATATATAGCATTGTCTGATTTCAGAATATATTTCTATCTACAGTTAATTACTTTGTTCTGCTGACAGCATCTTCCATATAATCAATGGCATCACAAGAGAAACCAAACAGAACCAAACTGGTGCTGCTGGCATGCGGGTCCTTCAACCCCATCACAAATATGCACCTGCGAATGTTCGAACTGGCTCGGGATCACCTTGAAGACACTGGTACATTTAAATTTCAAAATGTGAATATATATATATATATATATATATATATATATATATATATATATATATAATTTTTTTTTTTTTTTTTTTTAAATCATTTGTTTTTGTTATCACACATCACATTTTCTGTGATCAATTTATACACATTTAGCATACATTACTTCATATATTTGTATTTCTTTGTTGACTCAGGAAGATACAGAGTGGTGAAAGGCATAATCTCTCCAGTTGGAGATAGCTATAAAAAGAAAGGTTTGATTGAAGCCTGTCATCGGTTAGAGATGGCTAGACTGGCCACGGAGAACTCTGACTGGATAACAGTGAATGACTGGGAGAGTCAGCAGACGGAGTGGGTGGAGACAGCCAAAGTAGTTCGGTGGGAACATCTTAAGATCATGTGCTTTTAGAGAACATTTCATTTTGGTTGAATTAAGAGATAAATCTGTCACACCCTTTCTGCTTTGCACCTATTGTAGTGCTTTCTATTGTAGAGTTCAATGCCACATCTGATAATGTCATCTTGTGTGGTTGGACGTCATATTTGATGTGCTACTACGTCAAAATGATCAATGCAAAATTGGCAATTAAATCAGATCATTTTGATCTTTTTTAGGCACCATCATGCAGAACTCAGTTCCAACGAGAACAACAATGATGATGTGGACACAGTGAGGTGTGGGAAGAGGAGAAAGCTGGAGCAAAATAAAAGCATCTGTCAGAGTTCTTCTTATATTAACACAAAAGCAGGTATGGAAAATAATCTACAGCAATCCTTCATAGGATAAATGTTCCTACTTTTCAGTGCACTTAAAAGGGTGTTTACCTTAGAATGTCACCCTGTCACAATACCTGACAACAGGCAATAAAAGTAATGGCTGATGTGCCCTCAGGATAGTAGAGAACAGGGTACAGCGAGTTATATTTATGAGTGTTTACAGTATTCAACACAATTTGCATCTCTCAGCACTGTCCGACGACATTCCTCTCCAAGTGGAACACTTTGAACAAATGTAAAGGTGTAAAAAAGTGAGAATTGAAGCAACTAATGAGGAGAAACAGGTCAAATGCTTGTTGACAGACCAGTGTTTCCTACGGGATTTTAGTTTTGCAGTGGGCACCGATTTTTACAGCAATAATTGGTCCTAACTGAAATAAACAATCATTTAATTTTGGTAACATAATTTAGTAGGGCTTGCACGATTAGTTAGAAATCGTGGTTTGGCTTAGTGCAATTACGAAATCGCAAATGCTGTGATTTTTTTATTAAATATATGCACAGCGTGTTTAATCAGAGCAGATCGATTGGTTCGTAGTAAACGCTGCTCCATCTCTGCAAACTCCGAACATCTTTCCAAACTTGTAATGAGAAGTGTTTACAAACCTGTTGTCCATCAAAAGAGATTATTTAATTACATGTTTTTACTCCAAACTTTTGTTACTGAAATAACTTCCTTCTTTTTGTGATCTGACGTGAACAGAATAAGGCAGAAAATATATTATTTTATAGTATTCTATATATTTAAAAAAAAGGCTATGTCAATTAGCATTGCATTATACTTTATTCTTATGAAAATACCTGAGGTTGCTTGAAACACAGATAAACACAGATAAACACAAAGATAAAATTGTCACAATGGTATGTCTGCATTATTCTGCTGCAGCGATATCTGCATGGCTACGTCCAAAATCGCATACTCTCTTAAGTGTACTTTTTTGAATAAGTAATTACTTTGTGACCCCTAAAAAAGTGTGTTCTATATAGTATGAGTGTGTGTAGTACGAATGTATTCCAGACGTACTACATTCGCCATGTTGTCTTTATCATGTGACCTACAGCATCAGTTGCGTTACATCACTGCCATTCATAAATCCTCTCCTGTGGCCTCATGGGATAGTGTCAATCGTATGCACGCTTCAGTATCTCGCCGGAAAAAGTAGGTCATCCAGGTCATACTCTTTCATGAGTACTATGAATTCGGACATACTTCTTTTGTCACATACTGTTTTTCACTTACTATATAGTAGGGAAGTATTCAATTTCTGATGTAGCCCATGACTTTGTCCATATAAAGGATTTCCTGGAACATCACAAGTTTTATGACTTTTATGAGTCTCACTTGTGGACTTTCTGTGCGAGGATGCCCTCTGGCTACGAGTATGAATGAAAAACATTACATTACATGTGCTCAATGCTGACATCAGCCCATTTTTGGTAAAAATAGGAAAAATAATACTTCTCTGTAAAGAAATTTGAAGTAAAATAATTACATGCAAATTCATACGTTTTTCTCCAGTGTAGATGAGTGTACAGGTTTTTTTTCTTCATTGGATGCATAAGGTTTCCTGACAAAAATTAAGAAATTACTGTCACAGATTTGTATTATAATATTTTAATAAAACCGTAGACCTTTCTAAGGATTTTATGTAAATTATATAAACTATATAAATGTATAGTTATAGCCCCTCTGCATGTTAACAGGTTACCCAGCAGTTTTCCGTCAAATAAAATTTTTCTATAAAATATAATGATAATAATAATTATTTTATTATATTTATTATTCAATACTCTTTGTAATTTATAGTGAAATAGTGTTATTACAATAGCAATATTTCTTATTTTGTAATAATAATCATAATCATAATAATTACTATTAGTCATAGGCATATTAATATATATACAAAAAAGATTTTTGACCATATTGTGCAGTCCTACAAACAAGCACTACAACCCTTGTTTTTTTTTAAATCGCATTTTAAATCGCAATCGCAATTTTAACATTGCAATTCGATTTTTTTCCCCAAAACGTGCAGCCCTACAATTTTGTGTTTTTTTTAAATTAAAATTCCAAAATACAGAGTAACAGTATTATTTATTATATATATATTTAAAATATTACAATATCATATTAATGTATTAATATAAATGTTACATACATATAAAATAAAACATCATAAATATAAAAAAAAACAATATTAAAATTGTAAAAATATAAAATGTAACATGAAACTAACTACCAAACTTTTGGGGTTGGTAAGATTTTTGTATGGTTTTCTCTTATGCTCAACAAGGCAGCATTTATTTGGAAAATAATGCTGTGAAATATTATTGCAATTGAATTTTATTTTAATTGTTTATTCTATTTTAATATGGCAAATCTGAATTTTCAGCTGTATTCTTATCATTGAAAGCAGTTAATATCTGTTTAATATTTCTGATAGATTTTCCCCCCAGAATTCTTTAGTGAATAGAAAGTCCAAAAAGAAGAGCATTTAGTTGAAATAGAAATCTTTTGTAACTTTATACATTTCTTTACTGTCAATTTTGATTGAATCCTTACTGAATAAAAGTATGCATTTCTTTTTTCTTTTTTTAATTCTTAGTGATCCTGAACTTTGGAAATGCAAAGTTTTTTAAATATAAGCTCATACAGGGAGTGCAGAATTATTAGGCAAATGAGTATTTTGACCACATCATCCTCGTTATGCATGTTGTCTTACTCCAAGCTGTATAGGCTGGAAAGCCTACTACCAATTAAGCATATTAGGTGATGTGCATCTCTGTAATGAGAAGGGGTGTGGTCTAATGACATCAACACCCTATATCAGGTGTGCATAATTATTAGGCAACTTCCTTTCCTTTGGCAAAATGGGTCAAAAGAAGGACTTGACAGGCTCAGAAAAGTCAAAAATAGTGAGATATATTGCAGAGGGATGCAGCAGTCTTAAAATAGCCAAGCTTCTGAAGCGTGATCATCGAACAATCAAGCGTTTCATTCAAAATAGTCAACAGGGTCGCAAGAAGCGTGTGGAAAAACCAAGGCGCAAAATAACTGCCCGTGAACTGAGAAAAGTCAAGCGTGCAGCTGCCAAGATGCCACTTGCCACCAGTTTGGCCATATTTCAGAGCTGCAACATCACTGGAGTGCCCAAAAGCACAAGGTGTGCAATACTCAGAGACATGGCCAAGGTAAGAAAGGCAGAAAGTCGACCACCACTGAACAAGACACACAAGCTGAAACGTCAAGACTGGGCCAAGAAATATCTCAAGACTGATTTTTCTAAGGTTTTATGGACTGATGAAATGAGAGTGAGTCTTGATGGGCCAGATGGATGGGCCCGTGGCTGGATTGGTAAAGGGCAGAGAGCTCCAGTCCGACTCAGACGCCAGCAAGGTGGAGGTGGAGTACTGGTTTGGGCTGGTATCATCAAAGATGAGCTTGTGGGGCCTTTTCGGGTTGAGGATGGAGTCAAGCTCAACTCCCAGTCCTACTGCCAGTTTCTGGAAGACACCTTCTTCAGGCAGTGGTACAGGAAGAAGTCTGCATCCTTCAAGAAAAACATGATTTTCATGCAGGACAATGCTCCATCACACGCGTCCAAGTACTCCACAGCGTGGCTGGCAAGAAAGGGTATAAAAGAAGAAAATCTAATGATATGGCCTCCTTGTTCACCTGATCTGAACCCCATTGAGAACCTGTGGTCCATCATCAAATGTGCGATTTACAAGGAGGGAAAACAGTACACCTCTCTGAACAGTGTCTGGGAGGCTGTGGTTGCTGCTGCACGCAATGTTGATGGTGAACAGATCAAAACACTGACAGAATCCATGGATGGCAGGCTTTTGAGTGTCCTTGCAAAGAAAGGTGGCTATATTGGTCACTGATTTGTTTTTGTTTGGTTTTTGAATGTCAGAAATGTATATTTGTGAATGTTGAGATGTTATATTGGTTTCACTGGTAAAAATAAATAATTGAAATGGGTATAAATTTGTTTTTTGTTAAGTTGCCTAATAATTATGCACAGTAATAGTCACCTGCACACACAGATATCCCCCTAAAATAGCTAAAACTAAAAACTACTTAAAATATTGATACAAAAATATTCAGCTTTGATAATGAGTTTTTTGTGTTCATTGAGAACATGGTTGTTGTTCAATAATAAAATTAATCCTCAAAAATACAACTTGCCTAATAATTCTGCACTCCCTGTATATACAGTAATTTATTTTGCTGCAGCTCTGCATAATGTGTTTTCATGTTTTAATCATATTCAGTTGCAGTAGAACAGCCTAACCATACCATAAATTAACATATGGCGTTAACATAGGCCTGCCCACGTGGCTTTGAAAAGGAGCACATATTTCAAATGAATCATGACTTTTAAGATCTGTTATAATTAAAGCAGTCCAAATCACTAATATGATGTGTATTATTGTCATAAATGTATATTTTAGACACCCCTCATCTGAAGCTGCTGTGTGGTGCTGATGTGCTGGAGTCATTTGGTGTCCCCAACCTTTGGAAGCCAGAGGACATTGAGGAGATAGTGGGACAATACGGTGTGGCGTGCATCACAAGATGCGGCAGTGACGCAGAGAAGTTTATCAATCAGTCTGATGTGCTGTACAAACACCGTAAGAACATCCATGTGGTTCGAGAATGGGTGACCAATGAGATCTCAGCTACCCATGTGCGCCGTGCCCTGCGCAGAGGACAGAGCGTGCGCTACCTACTGCCTGACCCTGTGGTGTGCTATATTCAGGATCACAGTCTGTATAGCGCTGAGAGCGAGCAGAAGAATGCTGATGTCATCCTCGCCCCTCTTCAGAGATACACCAGCACTAACTAGACTGATGTTCTGCTGCTTTTGAACTAGACTCTTGTTCTGTTTGGGGTCTTCGATGAGGTCTTCGGCGCTTGATTGACACTTTCATAGTGCATTTTACTTCTGTGAACACATTTGACTGTAATGAGCAATTTGCATTTGATCGTGAATGATTCAGTATGGTCATATGATAAAAAATTGTTTTCACGAGAAACGGTTTTGACCAATTTGAGTTTCAATATTTAGAACAATAAATGGTTGCTAATAAATGTAAAACCTGTTTATACTTGGCCTTTGTTATTTTTCATTATAATAATATCTAAAATCTATTAAAAATACTTGCATAACAAGTGTTAAGGGTCATTAGAGAAGGTTTGGAGGCCACATTTGTTCAGTGACATTTATTTGACAAGTGAGAACATTTGCCTTAAGCATGTGTATTCCGTGTTGAGATCTTGGCATGTAGGGAACTGGAATTTGACAGTAAAGTGCTCCCTCATGGTTTTTTTGTAGTTACAGAACATGTATTATCTTAATCTGAAGACCTTTTTAGATCAGTGCTTATATATGAAAACTCTGTTATACCTCACATACACTGCAGAAAGATGGGGGGAAAGGTGGGAATTCCCAGTAACAATGTGATTACGACAAAAATCCCTCTTAGTTTGCGGTCAGACGTGTCTTGTCCTTGTGTGCTGGTTAAATTTAGAAATAGTAAACATTTAAAACACTTCCCTGAGTTTCCCGGACTCACAAAACTAGTGGGTCTTTCATTGTGTCTGTCACCTTGATTGATTACATTTGCATATAATACATCTTAAAACATCTTAGTAGGTGTAACATTTACTTACTTTTAAGTTACATTTGACACCTTGTAGTTTTGTTTATTGTGATCAGATTTGTTTAATCAATCGTGGTTTTTTAACGAGGTCTGAAATGATTATGCACAATAATAAATACGTTTTAAGTGCATTTTATCCACTTGATTAAATTTTAATTAACACCTACTCATCCTCGCATGCTCAAAATAGTAAGTTTCGGTCTCCACAGACAATTTTTCCGTCTTCTTTTAAGAAATTCACAGTAACTTGACGTGCGTAATTTATGTTTTGTGACGCTCATGTGATTTATGATGTCGTATGTGGGATCATTTGACAGTAATGGAGTTTTTTTCCACAAGATACAAGGAAGACAATGCAAGCGAAGCGAAGTTAACGAGAGTAAAGTTGACCGCATGTGAACATCTAATAAAAGTTCAAAATTAAGGACTTTTAATGCGTACACTGCATCAAATGTCAAGCGTTGTATTTTATATAACCTAACTAACTTAGCGTCTGAACAGTTAGTATTGTGATCACGGGTGTGTTTTGGCAAACTGTTAGAACACAAACACCGGCCAGACACGTTTTTCTTTACGTAAAGCATGAGCATAGGGCATGAGGTACAGACAAGAGTCAAAGACATGCAAATTAGAAAGCAAAGGACCGCCCACTCAGTCACAACACATATAAGAGTTGGGAATTTGTCATACCTTGCACCTTGATTTCTACTAGGACAGTTTGCAGACGGTTAACAAAATGCCTGTAAGCCTCTGTGGTACATGGGACATGGTCAGCAATGTCAACCTTGAGGGATACATGATTGCTTTAGGTAAGATTGCATTCTTTATATTATATTATATTATATTATATTATATTATATTATTCAGTGTGTAAAGCATATTTAATTTTTTATGTTATTCAGTGTGTAAATCATTCCCATTTGTTTTTAATATATGTCAGGAGTAATAGATCCTAAACTTTGTTCTCTCACAGGGATTGGCCTGTACACCCGTAAGATCGCCCTTAAGCTAAAACAGCGTAAAGTAATCGAGCAGGTGGGGGATCGATATGTTGTCAAGACTATCAGCACTTTCAGAAACTACACTTTCTCCTTCAGAGTCAATGAGGAGTTTCAAGAGTTCACCAAGGGACTGGATGACAGACACTGCAAGGTATATCTATCTATCTATCTATCTATCTATCTAGTCTGTCTGTCTGTCTATCTAAGAACACAATATGGGGGACACTTAATGCACTGTTTGAAAATGAAACCTATATCTATCTGTCTAGTCTCTGGTGACCTGGGAGGGGAACAAGTTGGTATGCATTCAAAAAGGTGAGAAGAAGAACAGAGGATGGGCCCACTGGTTCGAGGATGACAAACTCCATTTGGTAAGTGTGAAATTAAGCATCTTACACTATAAACATCTATAATAAACATTTAGGAGCTGATTTCATTCATTAACCCACTAATAACCAGACCTCTCATGCTTTTACAGGAGTTGCACTGTGAAGATCAAGTCTGCAAGCAAGTTTTCAAACGGGTTGTCTGAGGTCCTACTGTGACGTTTACTACTTGAAACGGTGCAATGATGTAAACAAAGTTGTTTACACTTCTAAGTCAGAGGAATATGAGGCAAGAGCAAAAACCAAGAGTTTCAACTTTTGCCTCAAAACCTGACTAATCAATTACAAGCAGTGAGAGGCTTGCAGACTGAGCCAGAGCATGATGTATAGTGCCACTAGAGGGCGCAATGAGACCACGAACAAACAGACCTCAGGTCAACTGCAGTTTAGCCACTGGAGACACTCACTGCATGTTGTCAATAGTTGTGCCACCATTGCCTAATCATGTTTACATGTAATACAAGAGACACATTCACAAACATGTAGCAATGTGTAATGTACTTCTGTTTTTCCTGCAAGCCAGGATCATTGTTTCATCAGAATATGACTAATCAAGGACCATGCTTCATTTTGAATACATTTTCAATACTGATTTTGTTTGTTTGTTTCTTTTTTCTTTTTTAAATAAAAGCTTAAGATTTTTTTTGTTATGTATATTTTATGACATCTAAATATGCACACTTTGGTTACTTCAGTTACTTGAATTCAACAACTTGTTAAATTCTGTTACTTGAAAGTCACTTATTGTGCAATAAAATTTGAAACAAGTTATACAATATTTTGTGTGTTATTTGCTAATACTAGGTTGAAATGTCTCTATCATGAAAAATTGCAATCAACAACAACAACAAATAATAATAGTCATTAATTCAATCAACGGAAAATATTATTAAATATACCTGACACAAATTATAAGAGGCACTTGGTGTGCACAATGCTTTATGGCGTCTTTATATTGGGGATTAGTCAACAAATTAAATAGAATGATGACAAACTTTGTAAAAAATAAAATTAACAGATAAAGAAACATATCGTATATATAATTTCATCTAATCAATAATTACCATTTATTTAACCTAATTAGACTTGGTTCTGAAGAAAACAAGTCTCTTGAGGTCGCCTCGGCAGTGAAATCAGTTTCCTGAACTGCCGCAGCCTGGAATGTGTCGATCTCACGTCACGTGATTCCAGATCCAAAATGGCCGCGTCGGTGTTTTGACGAATAATACTTTTGTGTTTGTTTCATTCTCAACAGAAACCGAAGATAACGTTCCCCGATCGGAAAAAAATAGCCACGCGCGTTTGATGTTTTAATTTAAAGATTTGAATCAGACAATCACAGCTCACTGATATTTGTTTTATGGTTCAGACTATGTACTTTTGGTGTTTATAAGGAAGCTAGCTGACTGGCTAGCAACACAATTAAGGTGAAAATTAAAAGAAAGGCAATGGAGCAGCTCAGTCCTGAAGAGGTAAGGCTATTTTCACACAGTTTAGTGTCATTCCAGTCGAAACCGCTCCTGTGATGGCATGACTGTTATGTTTTTGTGCTTTATGAAAGGCTTATTGACTTGTCATTGTCACCTTTTCAATCGCAGTAATGATGGGATAAGCTAACAGGCTAATCAACAGCTCAGTACATCCAGATTAAACGTATTTCGCACAGAAAAAATGAGGCTAGATGTTGAATCATCATTTTGAGCGACGTAAATGCCGACATAGAAGTGAAATTAAACGAGAATAATGTTATTTCCAGTCAGCTCGCTAGCAGCTGATAAATGTAATAAACCAGATATGCCAGGAGCCTAGACAATCTGCTTTTTTTCTTATTATTTTTTAATTTCACAATTTTCACAAACTCATCCTTATCGTTTTTAGTCGCTGGGGAGCTTGTAACCAGCTGACAAGTTAAAATTTCTTTTGTGAAGCTTTTCTTCAGTGGGAATCCAAAATGGCTGAAAGACTGTCGTGTGAAGAAATAAAATGATTTTGTTCCATATATTTGATCAATTTAAGTTTTTAAATTTAAAGTCGTGATAAAATGTGCAATTATAGAGATCAACTTTGCTTAGGGTATGCATTTGGTTAAATGGCATCTGGTTTAGAATCTGAAATCATGCGCAACAAGCTTTTGTCAGGCGTCAGGTCGGTATATTTATCGTGGGGGCAACTATTGAAGCTTAACTTGAAGAAAAACGTAGTATTTTAGGATAATTTGGTATTTTAAGTGCATTTTAACCGATAGAGCTCTTGGTTTTAGGTTTTGGACATTGCTATTTGGCAGTGGTTGTTGTTGCTGTATGACACTGGTGTGCATTTTCAGTCAGTGCTTTGTGTTCTGTTCTTCTGCTGTAAAATAAGACCAAACTCTGCCCAGCTGTGACCCGAGGAAAGAAAAGAAAAGAAAAAAACAGCTTAAACCATCCGAAGCAGGTTTGCTGGTCTCCCTGTCTGGTCAGACTGGTTTTAAAGGGTTTTAGGCACTTTTGACCTGGTCAGGCTGGGAGTAGCTTGGAGTTGGCTTAAAATAATAGTAATTAGTTTATTCATTAAAATAATTAAACGGATGATTTATTCTCTAAAATTGTTCTTACATTGTTATTGTATATTATATGTTATTGTTATTGTATATATATTTTTAATCAATAGACGTCAACCATCTTTTTCAAAATAAGTTGCTATATTGATTTATTAATTGCATTTATTATGTGTTAATTATCATTTTATCTAGCCCACATACTATGAAATAGTGTACAATTCGATTGTAATTTGCAAAAGCAGTATGTCTGTGAACTGAGATGCGTCATCTTTTGCTTGTCAAACTGGGTCTTACCTTTTTTCAATCTTGATCCATTCAGTTTATGTCTTTGCCATTTCACTGACAGTATTTGCTTCAGAAGCCAAGGCCTTCTGTAGCTTGAATGACTCACTCCACTGTGATTGGATTCTTTAGCACTTTAAAAACATACTGCTGTTTGCCTCAAAAGCATGTGTGTTAGATAATTGTTTTTACCAACTAAAAGCAGTTGAGGCCAGACTGTAAACTTTTGCTCATTATTGATCTGTAATTAGATTTAATTGTAATTACTGTCATTTAGATCCGTAGAAGACGGCTGGCTCGGTTAGCCGGAGGACAGACATCACAGCCCAGCACCCCCCTCAGCACCCCTTTGACGTCGCCACAGAGAGAGACTCCCCCAGGACCGTTGCCAGGGCCATCTGGGGCTTCATCGCAACCTCTCCCACCAGCTCCATCTCACTCTCTGGGGCTAAATGCCCAAATTGTCACCCCTGCCACTTCTCCTATGGGGGCCTCTGGTAAGTGCTATGGTGACTTTATCAGTCGAAAAGGATAAAGATCTATCCAAAATAGTAAGATCAGAAATTGGTAACACTTTACAATAAGGTTTCATTTGTTAACGTTAGTGAATGATATTGACATTAACAAAGATTAATAAATGCTGCAGAAGTGCAGTTAGTTGTTAGTTAACTAATGTTAACGAATAAAACCTTGTTGTAAAGTGTTATCAAGAAATGAATACGTATTCAGCAAGGATGCATTAAATATTGATCAAAAGTGACAGTAAAGACATTTATAATGTTACAAAATATTTTTTATTTCAAATAAATGCTGTGCTTTTGAACTGTCTATTCTAGTATTATGGTTTTAATGAAAATATTTAGCAGCACAACTGCTTTTCAACATTGATGATGATGATGATGATAATGATAAATATTTCTTGAGCCCCAAATCAGCATATTAGAATAATTTCTGAAGAATCATATGACACTGAAGACTGGAGTAATAATGCTAAAAATTCAGCTTTGACACCACAGGAATAAATTACATTTTAAAATATATTCCAATAGAAAACCTTGGTGAGCATACAAGACTTCTTTTAAAAACAGACCCCTAACTTTTAAATGCTACTGTATATTTGAATGAAGACCCATACATATTATAGAATTGCTATATTTGTTTTTCATTTTTTTTAAAAGGCAAAGCAGATTGTTTACAGATACAGCTTTTCAGTTAAGAGGAGTTTTCAAGGAATAAATCATGGTTTTTATGGGGTGTCTGATTGGATCAAGAAATGCAATTTTATACAGAATTTAGGTTTAGACTAGGTTCCATCTCTGCTGCTCTGTTCATTCTTCTCAATATTATTAATGGTAAACATTGGGGGTTTTATGGACGATGTGAGTTGCCTCTGAAACCCCTGTGTAGATTATAATTGTAATAAAATGTTATTGTATTTAATCTTGTCTTAGTGTAAAATGTTGATGCTAAAAGAACCAGTGTAATAGTATAGAGGATCTAAGTGGCCTATTTGTGATCCTGTGTGGATTGTCCTGAAGTTAAGTTATATAGCATTAGATGTTAGTACACTAGTGATTTAATCAATGGCCTTGTTTTAAAGATTTTTTTGGTCAGTGTTGATATCAAGGTAAGTGATTTCTGCCCACTGCATCTTGCTGTGGACGAAAATGCACAGTCATGGAGGTGGCATAACCTTGGCCAGGGTTTAACAGAGGGCACATAGAAATGCAAGGCTGATGGTTGCTTTTTGTTTTCGTGGTGCCATAATCAGTTTTGTCAGCGTGTCAGCGAGCCATGTTACCTCTGGTTATGTTTCTCTTTAGTTTCATTATTACAGTACAAGGACCTTTGGTCTCTAGTGTCTAAGCTGTAAGCCCAGACTTGTGTGATCTGGGTTATATTTCTGTATTTAGACAGAAAACATCAACGTCACATGCAAATTGGGCTGTATAGTTTTTGGATTATGCTAATTGGTTTTTTTTATTGTACCATAGATTCCTTTTTGTTTGTATCAGATCAAAACATGTTTTTTTTTTTACTGTTCAATTAAAATGTATTTCAGTTAAAGCCTTTTTTTCCATGCTTAATTAACATGGAGCTTTGCTGAACAGAAATAGGAAAGTGAACGTGTTTTGTGCTGGTGTGTGTTGTCATTGGAAACAGCTGTCTTGTGTCCACTACCACACATTATTCAGACTTGCATGAAAAAGCTGTTCTAGCACAAGCCTGCTTTCTGTTGTAGCTTCTTTCTGGAATGTACAGCATTGAGATTGAATCAATTATAAGACAGAAACCAGGTCCAATGCATCTGCTGCTCCATTAATAGTCTTTTAACATTCTGGTTAGGTTTGTAGTTAACCTCTAACCTCAAGTATTAAATGACTGCAGTTAATTCATGCCAAATATCTTTACTCCATATTATTTATTTTTTTTGTTAATAATTTCAGCCTTTGATTATTTGGTGTTTTGTAAACCATTATATTTCTGACAATGTCCAGCATTCAAATTGTAACCAACATTAATGATTTCATTGTAATAATTGCATTCTTAATTGTAACTTTTTTACTTTTTTACATATTAAATGCATATACATATTTCTTTTTTGCATATTCAGATATGATTGATTGTGCCTTCCTGCATCTCTTCATCCAGTTTTACTCACATTAACACCACAAAGACATCACAAAGTGGTCTTAGTCCATTTTCACAAGGTAGAGTTCTTGTATTAAAGGGTTAGTTCACCCAAAAATAAAAATTCTGTCATTAATTACTCACCCTCATGTCGTTCCAAACCCCCATTCGCTCATCTCCGGAATTAAGATATTTCGATGAACCCCTCCATAGACAGCAATGTAATTACCACTTTCAAGGCCCAGAAAGGTAGGAAAGACATCAGTAAAATAGTCCATGTGACTACAGTGGCTCAACCTTAATTTAATGAAGCGGTTGAATGTTGAACCACTGTAGTCACATGGACTATTTTAAAGATGTCTTTACTACTTTTCTGGGCCTTGAAAGTGGTAATTAAATGGCTGTCTATGGAGGGGTCAGAGAACTCTCGGATTTCATCAAAAATATCTTCATTTGTGTTCTGAAGATGAACGAAGGTCTTGCGGGTTTGGAGTGACATGAGGGTGAGTAATTAATGACAGAATTAAATTTTTTGGATAAACTAACCCTTTAAAGCTTAATTAAAAAAAAAGGCATGTTTAGAATTTTGGTGAAAATTGTCAGTGTAGCGATTTAGGAAGCAAAGCTCACACATAAGCAGCTTTCTGTTGGTCAAAGCGGCGAATTCGCTTGACCAACTTGTACCTGATGCAAAATATTGTGATAATCTTTTGTCCTCATGGGCAATTCACAAACGCGTGGATTCCTATTGAAATTACTGGATGTGAATGCACATTTATATAACTCCCATAATACTCTTTGAGATCCTAACCACACCCTCAGATTCATTTAATTGGTCCATTGTTTTAAAATTTACCTTGATACACTGTTACTCTGGTATATGCTTCAAGAATTGCATATGTAGTTTTAGCCTTTGTTCTCTGACTCTATACTTGTCTTCTGGGTAAAGATATAGTGATTTGTAGAGATTGTATGAAATAGAATGTTTGACTGTTCAAGAAAATGCTTCTTGGTTAAACTTCAAGTATGCGGTTTGTTTTTGAGTTAGGTAAGTTTTTCTTGAGCTTGATTGCTGCTTAGCCAATTTTTCCGTGACACAATCAGCAGGTTCATACTCAAACACAGTGCTTCCTTTTGTGCTCTCCATTACTTTAGGGGTTGCTTACCGCAGCCAGAGCAGCGAGGGCGTCAGCTCTCTCTCCAGCTCTCCATCTAACAGCCTGGAGACGCAGTCCCAATCCCTGTCCCGCTCTCAGAGCATGGACATTGACACAGCCTCCTGCGAGAAGAGGTGAGAGACCGTTTTGAACCTTTGTCCTCTCTGAACTTCTAATCAAAGATAGAGCATGACGTAAGAGCTCAAACTGAGATTGTACTGGAGATGAAGTATTTTATCTCACTCACTGAATGCCCGAGACCTTTTCAAGCTGCAGAATCTCTCTACTGTTGGATTGCAAATGCTCTGTTTCTCTTTTGTACTTCAGCCACATAATCCACTCAAGTGCAAATAAAGATGAATACATACAGCTGGAAGTTTACCCATTAAGTAAACCCTTTTGATATCATTAGTTGCATAGTTTTTGTATCTTCCATTTTGTAACATGCAGTGCTAAAGTTATATTGTTTGACAATTAAGGATTTGAACTGCTACTTGAGCTAGATCTCATCTTTGTGGTCTTCAGCATGTCTCAAGTAGATGTGGACTCAGGAATTGAAAATATGGAGGTGGAAGACAGTGATCGCAGAGAGAAAAGGAACCTGGCTGAAAAGGTAACCAGTAAGCCATTGCTTGCTTTCATGTAATGGCCAATAACTGATAAGTGGCAGATATTAGTTAAAAACTAAAATCATAATTTTTAAATGCCATAAGTGAATTAAGGCATTGGATTTAAATTGGCAAATGCTTAAGAGTCAATGATTGGATCATTATTGCAGTGGTTTTTGTGTTTCTAGCATGTTATATGTTTGGCAACAGTTCTTCCAACTCTAAGTAGACTTTAGAGAGTGCTTGACTCTTGCATTGTCAATACAAGATCTTGACCAAAAATGTATACACCTCTTGATGGAAATAACATCACAACATTTATTTCAATCAAGAGGTGCATTAATTTTTGGTCAAGATCATGTATTGACAATGCAAGAGTCAAGCACTCCTCCAGCACATCCCAAAGACTCTCAATGAATTTAAGGTCTGGACTAGATTAAAAAAAAGGAAGTACTCAAATATTGTGTTGAACAATGCCCCCATTCAAGTCAAAAAAGGATGAGAACCACTGATCGAATGTATTTGTAACTAACTGCTGAATTAATACTTGCAGGATTCCTCATCCAATCCGGATGTCTCTGAAGAGCAGGCTTTGCAGCTCATTTGTAAGATCTTGCGTGTTTCCTGGAAGGATCAGGACCGTGATGTCATCTTCCTCCCTTCACTTGCTGCTGAATTCCAGAAGAACCCTACGGATGGTATGAACTGAGAGTGACGGAGGGTGTAAGACAGAGAATTCTGCTGCTTTTTCTGTAATTCAATTGCATTTTTGTACTTCCTTCTTTTAGTTTACTCTGACTTCAAAGACCTGATTGGACAGATTTTAATGGAGGCTCTCATAATGTCCACCCGTTCACGTGACTGTAACCCATTCGCCAGCTTGACTGCCACATCTCAGCCAATTACTGCTGCCAGATCCCCAGACCATCACCTGACTCTCATCCCACCCTCAAGCCAGAGCGGCAGTCCCATGATACCTTGTGCTGGTTCATTTGGTGCCAGCTCTCTTTCTAGGCAAGTGTGATAGCTGGCAACATCTCTTTTAAAATGAATTATGTACCCACCTACATATCCACCTACACCCCTTTGTCTCACATCCTTGATTTCTCTTTAAATTTCCTACTATTTTCTGTTTCCTCCTTCATTTCATCAATGTCTTTGTTGTTTTCAGTCTTTATGGTTGTAGCCCAAACCCACTAGCTCTGAGCTCTGCCAGAATGAGTGCTCCATCTGTCCCACTGGCTTCTGCAGCCGCCCTCCCGGTTCCCCCCAGTCCTCCGGCCTCTCGCCCTCCTGCCAACCTTCTATCTCCATCCGCCCCTCTGCCCACCTCCCAGAGATACAGGCCCTACTCCCTTAGCTCATCTATTCCCATAAGCCCAAGTTCCAGATCTACTTCATCTGGTACGCTTACGCCCCCTACAACTTCAGGTATACCCTCCAGCCCTTCCCCCAGACACCATAACACCCAAACCTCCATACCTTTACCCTTCCCCCCCAGCTCCCCCAGCACTGTGGCCAGACGGACTGCGCTAGCCACCCGGATGCCCTCTAGGTACCTTTTTTCACCCTGTTAGATGTGAAGTTGCATTGAATTTGTCATCTTTGTTTTAGTCTATCTGTGCTTTTTCACACACTAGGTAACCAAAGCACTAATAAGCCGATACTTATTTTCATGTTATGGGTGATAAGTGGCAGATATTAAAATATTATAACATGTCTTTTCAAAATAAAATAATATTAATAAAAACATTTTAAAAGCCATAAGTGAATTAAGGCATCACAACATTTTTCATAAAATATGAAAAATAGATATTAATTTTAAGATTTGTTCAAATGTACTTTTAATAGTGTTATTAAATTATAGGTATTTAAAAAAAAAAAAGTGTTTTATAGCAAAAAAATGTGAAACCGTTAGATGTGAAGTTGCATCTGTCTGCTTTATCACATACCAGGTAGCCAAAAACCCCAATAAGCCGATTTTCAAGTTATGAGCAAAAGCGATAAGTGGCAGATATTAAATTGTTATACTATTTTGTCAAAATAAATGAATAGTAAAAAACTAAATTAAAATCATTGTAATTGTAATTAATGAATTAAGGCATCACATTTTAATGTGCACTATGAAAATTTTAACAGTTTTATTAAATTATAGGCTTTTTATAAAAATTTACTTATAACTTAACAGGTAATCTACATGTTAAAAATTGAGAAAATTAGCATGTAAACATCCACCCTATTATGGCAGCCTATGTGAAGTTGCATTAACTTTGTAGTCTTAGTATTTTCATTATCTATTTGTCTGCTTTCATTCACACACTGTGGCCGCACCAGCCCTTTCTCCCTCCTCTTCTTCGCCCTGTCCGACTTGCCTCAGGACAGCAGTGATGAGGAGCTGGAGGAAGAGGAAGAGGAGGATTTTTCAGGGGTTCAGTTTGGGTCCAGGTATCAGTGCCAAAGTGTGTTGCATGCTTCAGCGTGCTGCCTGGCCACTAACAACAGCCTGCTGTGCCCAATGTTGGCACTGCAATGGCAAAAAGAGAGACACACCAAATAGTGGAGTTGAAACCTGTGATGTTTGATCTCATCAGGTTGACAAAATCTGCATTTCTCTCGCTTTTCTTTGCTGTCAGCTCAAATTGTGTCCATTGCACAAGAATCTTTTAGGCCCATTCAGCTCGCAGCAGAAATGTGAGCCATCAGACCTTTAAACTTCCACACAGGACGTGTGTGCTGGATAATGGTGGTGGAGGAGGACTGATTGTCGGGCATTCAGATTATGTTAGCTGACTGTATAACAGAACTAATGAGAGCCAGATGCCTGCTGTGGAGTGTGGTCTTACCCTAGAGTTCACTAATGCATGCTGTCTCATGACCAAAGACCTGTGGGGGGAACACAGATATCAGAGGCCTGCTTTTGTTGGTCTTATGTCATACGTTTTAGTGTCATTTACATGTGGTATTAACATCCATCTCAAGGGATCCAATGACAAATGGTCAGTGCTAAATATAGGTGTAAACTGAGTCCAAAACATTTTGTGTTCCAATTACTCAAATCACAGTGGTAGGTAGTTAGAAATGCATGTGACCACATAATATTTGTGCATTGCTACATTCATGGGAAACCTGGAAATATCATGCGGGGATGTTTAATGTTTCTTTTTTCTTTATTTCTTTTTTTCCTCTTAAGCCGGGAAAAGTAACTAAAGATTATATACATTCTGAAATTTCTATAATCTATAGTTTTAGACACCTTTTTTTTTTGGGGGGGGGTCATTGATTTTATTCTCACCCAGGCTTAATTTATTTGATCAAAAATAATGTACATAAAAAAAAATGTATTGTAAAATATTACAATTAAACTGTTTTCTATTTTAATACATTTTAAAATATATTTTTTTCCTGTGATGGCAAAGCTGAATTTTCAGCAGCCATGACTTCAGTGTCACATGATCCTTCAGAAATCATTCTAATATGCTATTTTGGTGCTCAAGGAACATTTCATATTATTTATTATCAGTGTCGAAACTGTGACACATTTTTTGTCATGATTCTTTGATGAATAGAATGTTCAAAATAACAGCATTTATTTGAGATAGAAAGCTTTTGTCACAATGTAAAAGTCTTTACTGTCACTTTTGATCAATTTAATGTGTCATTGATGAATAAATGTATTATTTAAAAAACAAAAACACTTGCTGACCCCAAACTATTGAATTGTAGTGTAAAATGGGCAAGTTATGATTTATCAAGGCCAAACACTGCTTGCGTTGTGGGGTAAAGTTTTTTTCTAACCATTGCTTGAAATCGAGATAAACCTTCATTTATATCTGATGTCATAGCTGTTATATCTGAAGATTATCATTTTGAAAGATGAGATTAGTGGCTAGAGAAAAAGGGAAACATTTAATTATGAAAGAAGTTTGGGTGGTTATTTCTTATGATTTTCTCTTTCTCTCTTTAGCCTGGGTGCTTCCGGAGGGGGGATGACTGGTGACTCAAGTAGTGACCGCTTTACCATAGAGTCCTGTAAAGAGACGGAGATGCTCAACTACCTCATCGAGCGTTTTGACTGTGTGGGAATGGAAGAGAGGAAGGCCCCAAAGGTAGCTGTTGATAAACATTCTGCACAAATTTCTTTAGCATTATTCAATTCCCAGGTGTCGCCCTAAATAATACAGGCATCAGAATTATTTTCCAGTATAACAAGAGTTACAAGGAAATACACCATTATTTTAGCGCTTCATCAGAAGAAATGTGAAAGTGAAAGACTAAACATGTCTCATCAAGCCTAGGGTGATTCCCTCTTTGGCATGAGTCTTTCATGTTGTGTTCTAGCGTTGTATCATCCTGTCTACACTAGACATGCACATCAAAAGTCATTTGCTCCTATTTTAATAAATTTGGCTGTCTACACCAAAAGCGTTGCAGCATGTTGCTTCACAAAACAGTTACAACACTATCCCTCTGTCTGAAATAAAATGTACTTCCGAATATTTTTATTTTATGCTATGTATGTTAAATTAAAAAAAGAACTAGCTTGTGTGAGGTTTCTGATCTATGCTCTACTAATTAACTTATCTTTTGTTTCTAATCATCTGTATATGCAGTTGTGTAACAATTATAAGAATGGTTTTAAGCAAGTAAATGAGTGATCGGTTTCTATTAGTAAACATTTCTGAGCTGAAGTGCAGCAGCGACAGACTCGAGATGTTTCATCACAAAGGCATCATGGGTCATTTCCTGTGTAGACACAGTGTTCTTCATATGCTCTTCTGTTTCAGATGTGCAGCCAGCCAGCTGTCAGTCAGCTGCTTAGCAACATTCGTTCCCAGTGCATTTCCCATGCTACACTAGTGCTTCAAGGTGCCCTCACACAGCCCAGGTCAGTAACAGCAGCCTTTTTCAATGCACACTAAAGTTTCTTGAAGGTGTTTTCACACTAGAGCTCTTGGTGTTGATTTGACCTTTGGAATTCAGTTTGTTTCTATCCGAACTCAGTAGCTCACCTCTCATTAAAAAAGTTGTCATGGACTTAATTATGTTTTGCAGTCCTACATAATCTGCAGAAGTGAACCGCTACCAATGACATATTTTGGCTCTTACATTATAAATCATTTCTAATAGCTGCCTGTCTATGCATAAATTGGCTTTAGGAAGCAGTTCCATTTTGTACATGTTAAGCTTTGGAAGTAAGACATATTTTTTGTGCTTTCTTCTCCAAATTAATTGCTTAGCTACAGTAGTAAATGTCAACTGCTGCTAGTACTCAGATTGGTGATGCAAACATACAGTGTGAAGAGACCTAGGGACAAGGAGAGCAGAATCAAGCTCCAGTTTAAACCAAGTGTGAAAAAATGGCTTGACATTAACACCCGCCAACCCAACAAATGCTGGTGGATTTCATCAGTGGCGTGTAACGCAGTTGCTATTATCCACTTTGGCAGGTTGAATTTTATATATAATACATTTTTCAGTTGTAGTTTACTTTTAAAATAATAAACTAAGTGCAATGTAGTGTTGTCAAAAATATAGATTTTAATACATCTTGATACTGAAATATCTAAAACGCTTAATACTAATTTTCCGCAGAACAGATACACGATACCAGCTGTGCTTTCTCGCTCTCTCATCTCTCCGACAGCGAGTTGACACACAAACCCGCCTCCCGTTACTCACTCGTTTAATTTGCTCCAGATGAATATTGGTGTTGCAGGGCTTGAATTTCTGTGGGATTGTGCGTGTTGCGCATAATTTTACTCATTCCTGCAGATTTTGTGCTGGTACCCAAAATGCGCACATAAAGCCTCCTCTCAGTACTAAATTGACGAGTTTCATGTAAACGCAGTCAGTTATGTTTTAAGTGAACGAAAACAGTTGAGAAAGATAACGCATGTGTAAAATTATAATGGATCCATGTGTCAGGTCTTAAAGTGATAGCAGCCTAACATACCTGCTGCGAAATTATAATATAATATTAAAAATATCTATATGGCAGTTTTTCCCTGTTATCGATGTCACAATTGTGACTAGTAACTTTGGAAAACCATTAGCCACAGTGGCTGGTGAGCAAGAAAGTTAATGTCTGTGTGAAAACGAGTTTGTTGCATGATGTGGTCTGTCAATTTTAATTCAAACAAGCATAATGCATTTGAAATGAGATTGCTGCCCCTTCCCTCATCTCTTTGCCCTCAAAAAGAGCCCCTCTACAGCCCTCCCTGCTGGTTCCCTACATGCTGTGCCGGAACCTTCCATACGGCTTCATCCAGGAGTTGGTGCGCATGACTCACCAGGAGGAGGAGGTGTTCAAACAGGTGGGAGTTGCAGCAGATTATATGCTGCATCATTTTACTTTTGAAGCTTAAAAGATCTTTATTATTGATGGCAAACTCTTAGTGGTATTTAACACAGTTTCAAATGGCATCTGTTTGTTTTTAGTAAAAAATAAAGTTAAAGTTTAGTTAAAAATAAATAATTGTTTAATCCACATTAGGTTAAGTGGTTCCAGTGTGGACACTTTAGACATTGCATTAGATTAAAAAAAAATCAAACCAACATGCATTTATTTTAATGAATGAAAATGCACACTTTAGAAGCACAACATTTTTTTTTAGCTTTTGAATGATAAAATATAGATTCACTACTGTTCAAAAGTTTAGGGTTTGTAAGATTTTTTTTCAAAAAAGTATTATTTCTAAATATTTGTTTATTTTAAATAAATGCTGATCTTTTGAAAAATAAATCAGCATATTTGAATGATTTCTAAAGGATCACTGAAGACAGCTAAAAATTCAGCTTGGTCATCACCGAAATAAATCACATTTTAAAATATATTAAAATAGAAAACGGTTATTTTAAATTGATATTTCACAATATACTGTTTTTTTTGTACTGTAAATAGTACTGTATTTTGGTCAAATTAAGCGTTATTGGTAAGCATAAGAGACTTCTTTCAACAAAAATTCAAAATCTTATCAACCATTTGAACAGTAGGGTATAGTTTTCAAAATGAATTCATTCTGCTTGTCAAATGAAGAACCACACCTGTGGCTTGCATCAGTTTAAAAATCACCTTGTCAACAGCTGGTTGAAGTTTTTTCAAAATGGCAATTTAGCTCAAAGAAAAGGAAAAAGTGTGTCACTTTTATCCTGGTTTGATAAATGTTGTTGTTGTTGTTCTTTCAGATCTTTGTTCCTATTCTTCAAGGTCTTGCTTTAGCTGTAAAAGAATGTTCTTTTGACAGTGACAACTTCAAGTTTCCTCTAATGGTAAGAGACTGCTTGTTGTTCTTTTAAAAGCATAATAAGACTGTATTATCAGGCAAATGAGGACCAAACAAGCTCCCTTGATTTATATATTAACACCGTTAGATATCTCTGACTTTAGGCTCTTATTTCTTGTCTATGACTGATATTATATTGCTTTACAGGCTTTGGCTGAGCTCTGTGAAATCAAGTTCGGGAAGACTCACCCTATATGCAGTTTGGTAGGTTTTGTAGGAGCTTACAAACTCAAGCCAGTCAGGTTATTCAGTTCACTCTTAATATTGTCTGTCTGTGTGTGTATTTTTAGATCACCTCTCTGCCATTGTGGTGTCCTAACCCTCTCAGTCCTGGGACAGGAAGGGAAATTCAACGACTCTCCTTCCTCGGAGTGTTCTTCAGTCTTTCTGTGTTTGCTGAGGATGACGTAAGTCATTTCACTCCTAAAACAAATAAAACGAATACAGTGCAGCATTGATGAATAATGATGGGAGGAAAGTTGTTTATTTTTATATCTGTTTTGCTGTTCTTTAGACTAAAGTGGGAGACAAGTACTTCTCTGGCCCTGCCATCACTATGGAGAACACCCGTGTGGTCAGCCAGTCACTGCAGCATTATCTGGAGTCTGCCAGGGTGAATGACCATCATGTTTCATACTCATAGATTTTTAATGAGCTGCTGTAATATTGGGGGAATATTCTTTTTATAGAGCAGAGGTGGAGTGGAGGCTTCAGTTTTTGGTCTTTCTTATATGATTATAAAAAGTGTAATTTAATGTGAATGAGGTGAGATTAAGTGTGCATTTATTGTTCCGTTGTAACTGTTAGATAAGAATTTAGCATGAGGTAACATGACCCTCCTATCTGGTTCCGAGTGAACTTTTCCCAGCTGCCATCAGATTTTCAGAGAAATTTATAATGAAATATTTAGAATTCATTTGGAATATTTCAATTGAAATATATAATGTATACCATTTTCTCCAGAAAATAAATTGCACTTGACTGTAATTTGCACCAGGTCAAAATTGCATTGTTGAGAGAGGAACCCCCCACCCCCCCACCCAAGAAAAGTTGCATTGCTGTATAAATTGCATCTTATTTCATTCAGCAAATACTGTAAAATACAGTTAAATAAAACTAAATGTTTACAAACTTTATAAACACTATACATTTTAGTTCCCCTCTCTCTGCAGCAATTTAATTATTGTTATTCAGAACAAAACAGGAATGAAAAATATAAAGCATAAAACAAACATAATTTGACTATATAAGTGTGGATTAAGGTAAAATACTAAAACGAATAATCTATGAAATATCCATGCATTGAGTGGTGAGTCATGTATCGAATTCATCCAACATAAATACACAATCACTATTAGATCATTTAACTTCAACTTCTGATGTAATACTCTTCTTAAATGTTAATGTCCAGATGAAATGTTCAAATGTGCTGCTGAATTGAGATTTGGTGTCCTCTTTGAAAGGGAAGAAAAAAGATATATTTGTAATTCTGTGTGCGCTGATGTTGGTTTTCCAGGGAGATCTGTTTAAAATCTTGCACAACATCTTATTGAATGGAGAGACAAGGGAAGCAGCTTTGAGCTACATGGCAGCTTTGGTGAATCGTAATGTGAAAAAGGCTCAGATGCAGGTATGTCTGCTCAAATGTGTTTCTTTCAAAACAACACATTTATCTTTAACACATTAATACCACATTATATGATTATTTCCTCCCCCTTTCTTTCTTTAGACCGATGATAAGCTGGTGTCCACAGATGGCTTCATGATGAACTTCCTGTGGGTGCTGCAGCAGCTCAGTATGAAGATCAAGCTGGAAACAGTGGATTCTCTCTACATCTTCCACCCCAAGTGTCGGCTGAATCTCAGCCGAGAAGAGACCCGGCTCAATGCCACGATGGAGGACCTGAAGAGCTGGCTTACCGAGCTGCGTGAGTGTGTGTGCTCTGTTCTGGAAGAGACAAATCGCTTTAGAAGCTCAGTTTAACTTCAGACAACCCATTTACTGTTCCTCCAAATCCTCCACAGATGAAGACCCGTCCAAGTTCTCAGAGCCCAAGTTCCCTACAGAGTGCTTCTTCTTAACGCTACATGCACATCATCTGTCCATCCTCCCGTGCTGTCGGCGCTACATAAGGAGACTGAGGGCCATCAGGGATCTGAACAGGTGCTTTGCACAGATTCAGTCGTAAAAACAATCTATTTGTTACCAAATCCTTTAAGGTAATAGTCCATTGTGAAGTGTGCATTAGTGCAAAAGGGTACATGAAGGCGACACCACGGCTGAAAAAAGGGTGTTTATGAGCTTTTAACTGTAAAATGGCCTCGACCTTGTAAACTTCACGGCCAAGAGACCACAAGTTTTGTTGCATCACTTTGGTCATATTAGTGAAACACAAGTGATTAAAGAGGACCTATTATGCATTTTAACATTTTCTATGCTCTTTAGTGTGTAATGTTTGTTTGAGCATGAAAAAGGTCTACAAAGTTACAATGCACAAAGTCCACTCCAAAGGGAGTTATTCTCTATATTAGTAAGCACTGTTTCTGAACTCCCTGAAACGCCTCCATTGTAGTCTTGAGTTCTCTTATGGGAAACGTACACGTCACAATATTCCTCATTTAAATAATTTCCGTTGAAGGCATATGCAAAAAATGGGGCAAAACCTGGTTGAGTTCCGCTAGTAGTGCGTTTAAACTTGTGGTTATGGTAACATTTCCAAAACACACTCAAAGCGGTTGACAGTCCCAACACACTGGTTTAGCTGACCAATCAGAGCTCACTGTGCTTTTCAGAATGAGGGGCCACATGTAAAATATGTGAAAAATCTTTTCTTTTTTTTTTACATTCTAGTAGACCTCAAAAATAAAACGAAACTTAAAGAGGCCCTAATTTGCCCTTTTACAAAGTCTTAATTTAATCTAAAAGATTTTTAAAGTGGATCAACTTGCATTCTTCATGGCTTGTGTCAGATAGTCTATCATATATGTGACGCTCTTTGTTGTCATGCTTCGTGAAAAAGCCCTTAATCTCTCTCTGATGAGACGGGTTAATCCTGTCCTGTCCCGTCACAGTGCCTCTTGCAGAAGGTAATTTCTTGCAGTCCTATTGTAGAGCAGCTCTAAAGTCATCTTATGCCCATAATGCCTGAAATATCAGCTCCTGTGTTAGTGCTGTATCAGTGGCAGTGTTTCAAGTCCTTCAGATTTTAGATATAAAGCTCTGGAGTAGACTGCTCACATTGTTTTTTGGCCTCATGATGCCTGGCAGATCAGAACCACGGGGACCCCTGCTGTCGGCAGCAGGTATAACACTTAGATGAGCCAATAATACTCTCTGTGAAGGTTTTTTTTAATTTAAGCTGTCAGACAAGGTAATTTACACAAGACTGAATATGTGTGGGTATTTTACAGAACTGTGGAAGAGCTGAAGAACAGTGAGAACCAGTGGAAGGATTCCCCGTTGGCTGGTCGTCATCGGGAGATGCTGAAGAGATGTAAAACACAACTGAAGGTGTGTGCTCTTACCTTTATTAACAAAAAAAAAAAACCTATAAAATAAACGCATAACATTTATATGATTTTTTTTTTAAATGCTTGAGAACAAAATGTCATAAATTCACTGGTGGAGAAAAAGTGTACAAGCTCTGATTTCCACTTTTCATTTAAAATTGCAAAAAAATTATTTCTTTTCTCTCTAATTATAATACATGTGTTATGCCATATCAACTATCTTTTACTTTGCTTGATAAAGCTATTTCTGTAGATATTTATTAACCCCTTAAGCCCTGAAGGTATTTTTAGAGTTTTTTTGTCTGAGTGACACACACAGCTTTAAAGGCTCATAACTCCAAAACTATAGCAAGGAGAGTCAAATGGTAGGTATCATTTGTTAGCAAACTTTTTATATTTTTATTATATTTGGACAATCTAATGCTGAGAAACTGCTTATAAAAACACTTTTTTTTAAATATTTTTTTAAATAATTTTACAAATCTTTCTTATTTAACATTCAATAACTTAGCAATACTTTTCATTAGCAAAGTCACATTAAACTGATGAAAAGTGACAGTAAAGACATTTCTATTGTTATAAAAAAATTGAACTTTCTATTCATCAAAGAATCCTGGAAGAATCAGTTTCCACAATTTTAAGCAGCTGTTTTTAACATTATAATAATAATAATGAGAAATGTTTCTTAAAGCCCACATCAGCATATAAGAATAATTTCTGACACTGAAGACTGGAGTGATGGCTGCTTAAAAATCCTGTGTTGCCATCACAGGAATAAATGACATTTTAAAACGGACAACAGTTATCTTAAGTTATCATATTTCACAATATTACTGTTTTACTTTTTACTGATCAAATAAATGCAGCCTTGGTGAGCATCTTCAAAACGTTAGGGTACATTTACTGTTATATTCTCATAATTCAAACATTTCCATTCAGCAAATTTGGGCATTTTTTTTAGAAGGAAACAAGCAAGTTGTTGTCATTAGCCAGGTTTCCATCCAAGGATTTTTTTGGCGAAAAAAAGGTTTCGCGCATCCAAATGTTTACCAATGGAAAGGCCAATTGTCGAGAATTTTTTCCTAATGTCGTCACAATTTTTCCATTTAACTTTAGCGTATAAATTCTATGTCGATACTTCAAATGTTTTTTTGTCGAGAAAAAAGGGCTTTAACGCAAATAAATGTGCTGTCACATGACAGAATTATCCTATTATATACAGCGTCCGCGCATGGCATTGCTCCCGCATGCTTAAAACACCGTTTCCCTGTAGTTCAAAGGCGCACTAAATCTATTATATTCATATTATTATATTGTATATTAAATTATTTTATTACTATTAGTAAGAATAAGACGTGTTACCTCTCAAACATCATTCATCCTTTTTTTTGTTGTAATTGTGTTTTTTACAATCTAATAAAAAATAATAGCTAACTTCACCCGTTTCTGAATATCGCTTGATCAAGTATTGATCTTAACAGTGTTTATAACAAGGTAAAAAAAAAAACATGACCCTTGTTAATAAAAATATTTTATGTATAGGGCCTACAATTTAATAATATATAATAAAAAATAAAATCAGGATTTCATGGGCAGGATCTGGCTACTTGACAAATGCAAATCACAAACATGACACTTGTTAATACAATAATTTTATCTCAAACAAATAATAAAACAAATAAAGTCGGTTGAATCCAAAAAGCTTGAAACGAATTTTAGGATTGTTAAGACGGCATCAGTTAAGCTAGACAGTTAAATATACAGTACTGTGCAAAAGTCTTAGGCTCGCTAGTATTTTTACACACAAAAAGTGGGTTTAAGCCAGTTATTTATATATTTTGCTGTAGTGTCAGGAAATATCAGTTTACATTTATAAATTAATTGCCATTAATTTTAATAATCCAGTGAGATTTTTGTATGCATAAAGAGTCTGACGATAGTCTCTATGCTCCACATGGAGATCTGATCTCATCTTCATCGAGTCTGTCTGTGATTACATGAAGAAACATAAAAAACTGAGATGGACTAAATCCAGAAGAACTGTGGCAACGTCTCCAAGACACTTGAAGAAACCTTCCTGCAAAACTACATGAATAGGTGTAGGAATAGATGCAGGTGACAAAAGCCGTTTTAAACGCAAAGGGTGGTCACCCCAAATATCGATTTGATTTAGTTAATAGAAGTTAATTCATAAATAAAAGCTATTTATGTTATTATTTTTGACAGCATTCTCACTTTAAAGCATTCTGACAAGTGCCTAAACTTTTCACAGCACTGTAGTTTTGCAGGTAGGTTTCCTCAAGTGTCTGGGAGATGTTGCCTTAGTTTTTCTGGATTTAGTCTGTCTCAGTTTTTTCTGTTTCTTCATGCAATCACAGACAGACTCGATGATGGTGAGATCAGATCATACCGGCTGCTATAAGACTTCTTGTGCATAAAAAATAAAAATAAAAAAATCTCTCTGGATTATTACAATTAATTGCAAAATGAATGTTTGGAAATGTAAACTGATATTTCCTACTGACACACCACAGTAAAAGATATAAATTAATATAACTGGCTTAAAAACATTTTTCGTGTAAAAAATACCAACGTGCCTAAGACTTTTGCACAGTACTGTAGGTTACACAAATAAAAAGTTTAGGTTACAGCTGCATCTGTCTCTGAGAGAAACATTTTATCAGCGATTTGATGTTTTTGATCGATTTGATGTTATTGAACTCTGAAACCAGAACGAATAACTTTGTTTGGTTTGAATGATCTGAATTCATGCGTTCTCGGCCACATCAAACTGTGATTGACTTGACTGCATGTTCAAGGCTTACGTTAAAGATTGTTGCTATATGACTGAACGTTTCACTGTACCAATCTTTTTTTATGGATCCTAAAATGTTGCATACAGGACTAATGAGCTGCTCTGTGTCCAAACCCATGGGCTTTGTCATAAAGGCAGTTACATGCAGTCCTGTCAGACAAACTGTCCCACTTCTCCATGATCTTCTGATTAATATTTCCTAATTTAGTAATAGGCCTATTATTCTGAAAATAGTAAGCAGTAAATTTCAATTTTCTCATTACTCTCTGCATTTTACAAATATTTGGGACACGAAAGACACAATATAATTTGCGATATATGTAAAATTATGTATGGAAATGACTTGAGGGCAGATTTTTTTATTGTAGCGATACAACAAAACTAAACTTATTTTTTTAGGGATGACGTATTACGCACACCATTTTATCGGTAAAAGGCCAATTGGATGGAAACAGGCTGGAAGACAGCAAATTGCACAATCTTTTTTTAAAGCATATTCACTTTGTCGATAACAAAACAGTGGTAAAAGTGGATGGAAACTTGGCTATTGTTAAACTTTTGAATACTTAATAAAGAGTATATATACTTTGTTTACAAATCTGTATTCAAGTAAATAGAACTTTGAATCGTTTGTCTCATCTGTTGACAGAAACTGGTGCGCTCTAAAGCCTGTGCAGACGCAGGGTTGCTGGACGAGAACCTGCTGCGCAGATGTCTCCAGTTCTTCAGTATGGTCATCCAGCTCATCTTGCGTATGGTGGAGCCTGCCTACCCACAGTCAGTTTACTTAACATCTCTTCAGATACTGCTTAGTTGTAGTTGAGATGTCGTTCTGTTCTGAAAGTTTTTTTTTTTAATGTACCTTACAGCGTAACCCTGCCTCTGAACCCAGAAATCCCCAAAAACTTTGCAGCACTGCCAGAGTTTTACATTGAAGATGTGGCTGAGTTCTTGCTTTTTATTGTGCAGTAAGTCTATGAGAGTGCTGCAATGTAGACATGAGAATCCCAGTTTTAGTTACATTTATTGTTTTAGTAAAATTTAACCCCCCCCTTGTTTCTCAGGTACTTTCCACAGGTTCTCTTTGAGCCGTGCACTGAAGACGTTGTGACCTTCCTGGTGGTCTTCCTTTGCAGTCAGAATTACATAAAGAATCCATACTTGATTGCTAAGCTGGTGGAGGTGCTGTTTGTTACCAACCCAGCGGTGCAGCCTCGCACTCAGCGTTTCTTTGAGATGATGGAGAGCCATCCACTGTCTGTCAATCAGCTTGTGCCCGCCCTCATGAAATTCTACACAGGTTCACTAAAATTCATTTTCAGGTCTATTCTGAGCATTTTGATTTTATTTATGCTAATTGATTGTTTCTCCCCAGATGTGGAGCACACTGGAGCCACAAGTGAGTTCTATGACAAGTTCACCATCCGTTACCACATCAGCACCATATTCAAAAGCCTGTGGCAAAACATTAACCACCAAGGCACCTTCCTAGAGGAGTTCAAGTGAGTTCACTGTTTAGATATGCGGATATATACGTGTGTGTGTGTGTGTATATATATATGTATGTATGTATGTATATATGTGTGTGTATATGGATGGATGGATATATGACATCATCAGCGACTAGTTGATGTCGACTCATACAGTAAATGTCGACTTAATTATATGCTATATGCTAATTATACGCATATCTTCTATTTATGTGTATATTAAATGTAAATTATTATTTGTTGCATTTAATTATTTTTGTTAAATAGTTCTTTGTATACATGTTTTATTCATACATTTTTCTCTCTCATTCATTCTGCAGCTCTGGTAAACAGTTTGTGCGCTACATCAACATGCTAATTAATGATACAACTTTTCTGCTGGATGAGAGTTTGGAGTCTTTGAAACGAATTCATGAGATCCAGGAGGAGATGAAGAATAAAGAGCAATGGGACCAGCTGCCCAGGGTCAGCACATATCACCGCTTGTCCAATAATTTAATTACCCACCCAAAACAAACAGTTTTGAACTGAATTTTTTCTGCTTTCATTAACATGTTTTGTTCTCCAGTTCCAATCAGATCTAATTGAATGTGAAATGTTCTGACCCTCAGGAGCAGCAGCAGAGCCGTCAGTCCCAGCTGACTCAGGATGAGAGAGTATCACGATCCTACCTGGCTTTAGCCACAGAGACAGTGGATATGTTCCATATCCTCACCAAACAGGTCCAAAAGCCTTTCCTCAGGCCTGTAAGTAAAAAAAACATGTCACGCTCCTGTGCTCCTGTTTTTATTTATTTTTATTTTTTATATTCCTGTAATGTCAAAGCTGAATATTCAGCATCATTATGCCAGTCTTCAGTGTCACATGATCCTTCAGAAATCATTCTAATATGCCGATTTTGTGCTCAATAAAGATTTCTTATCAATGTGTAACACAAGTTGGGTGAACGTGATTTCACCAAGTACAACATGTTCCTGGATCAACATCTTTGTTGATCCTGGAACAACGTTCCAATCAACCAATCAGATTTGAGGGACAGGTTTACAGTTTGTGTCAAGTTTAGGTTTACAACCAGGGTTAAGTGCTTCTACATCAGTGTTATTCACCCATTTCCCTCTGATTTTAGGGATAACTTATGGGTAGGGATATGGTTAGGACTACATTTTCAGACAGGAATGTTGTTCCAGAATCAACAAAATATGTGACCCATGCTGGCAAAATGAGTCAGAATGCGCACAGGATAATTTCGAGCTACAGCCAAAGTGAAAGATTTTGCAAAAGATTGAGGTTTTCACAAAAATGAGTTCATCAAGCCCTCATCTAGCGCTCCAAATAGCAATTAAACATCTAAAAGCATCGTTATTTGTACAAATAATCCTGTGTCGGATCTGTCACGTGCGCACAAAGACGCCTCAAACAGCGCGCGATCCCGATATACACATATACACAGAATTACATTATTTCAAGATATCTGCCTTGGCGAGTATTCACGCAAACATTATCTGTTATGTCTTATGTGAACGTTTGGTTAACTGTTTGGGAAAAACTTCTTATGTTACATTATTTTAATATATAGACTGTCTGTTCCATTAATGTTAATCAAACAATTGTGGTATCATGGGAAAAAAAAGTTGAATATATATTTTTCCTATAGATATTTGGTGTTGACTTGGTGTGTCAAATTTGGTGTTATTACCAGAGATTTAAAGGTATGGTTGCTAGGTGATTTTGTTTTGGAACCTTCAGAAAACTAACTTTTTCACAATTGTTCTCAAAATTGACTATGCTGGCTCTATCAACTTCTTCAAACAGGTGTAGCTCAGTCATTTTTTTGTCCGATTCAAACAAATCATGCATCCTTATTATTTCTAATAGAGAATGTGAAAATAACTAACTTATTTTTGAAAATTTGCTCATTGGGACTCATTTTGCCAACACGGGTCACATATGTTGATCTTGTCAAAATCATAGTGACCAAAACAGTTGTGCTGCTTTATATTTTTGTGGAAACTGATACATTTTTGATTTAATAGAAAGCAATTATTTGAAATTTAAATGTCTTTAATGTCACTTTTGATCAATTAAATGTGTCTTTGCTGAAAAAAAGTATTCATTTTCAGGCACAGCTGAGCAGCTATTATACGAGTAGAAGCAGTTTAATAAACATCTTAAGCAGGACAGTTGTAGAAACATGTCTTGAGGAACATTTTAGCAGACAGATTTGCATTAGGAAGCTCCTAAAAAGTGGTTAAGTAGAGCATAACAAAATCAATTTAGATTTGGTTGTTAGGAAAAAGCATGAGGATTGTAATCTGCTGCTTGCCTGTAAATGAATCTCCTGCGCTCTGCTCTCTACGGGTATTTATAGTCTTCAGGGAAAATTGAGCTGCTGCCAGGGTCAGAACATTGAGTTTATTCAGGAGATGTGAGAAAGGGTTCTTCTAATGACATTAATAAATAAATACTGCATTTGTAGGTTCTGTTTAAAATGCACAAAAATTCTAACATTTCTTGTTGGGATTACTGATGTGTATTATATTGTATTGAACAGGAACTGGGTCCTCGTCTGGCGGCCATGTTGAATTATAACCTGCAGCAGCTATGTGGGCCTAAATGTCGAGACCTGAAAGTGGAAAACCCAGAAAAATACGGTTTTGAGCCAAAGAAGCTCCTGGATCAGCTCACTGATATCTACCTGCAGCTGGACTGTGCCCGATTTGCTAAAGCCATTGCCGATGACCAGGTGTGTACCAAAATCTTTTAACTGTATTGCAAGAAGAATAGTGGATAACTCAATTTATTTATTTTTTCCTCATTTTCAGCGGTCATACAGCAGGGAGCTCTTTGAGGAGGTCATTTCCAAAATGAGAAAGGCGGGCATAAAATCCACCATTGCTATTGAGAAATTCAAACTTCTGTTGGAGAAGGTGGAGGAGATAGTAGCTCGCAATTCTCAGTCTGAGATGGATTACAGCGATGCCCCAGATGAGTTTAAAGGTGAGGGTCATCAAGTCTTTAGCTACGTCATACTTTTAATCATACACTACTGTACAAAAGTTTGGGACCAGTTGTAAATGTTTTTGAAAGAAGTTTCTTAGGCTCACCAAGACTGCATTTATTTGATCAAAATACAGTAAAACGATAGTTTCTTTTGGAAAAAAAAAACCCTCTCCCAAATAATGCTGCAAACTATATAGAGAACCCTCTCATTTGGTACACAATAATATTGGTTGCAATTAACAACAAAGGCTAAACTGCTATTTATTTTCAGATATAATACAAATTTATTCAAGCATACATATATAATTAACAGTAAGTAAGCTCCTCTCTAGTGTTTCTTTATTGCTAACTAACAAACTGTGAACATCGGATGTCTTTCCTGAGGTAGGCTAAATACAATGTTAAGTGACCTATTGTTCACAAGCTGTTTTATTGCCGTCTTTCCGCGGTTGAAACACTGATTGAATGATTTACATGATACAGATTTCGGTAAGTTGTAGTGTATCTTTCAACATACCTTTTGAAATTCATATATGTTTTTCGAGATATAACTTGTATAAAAGTGGAAGAGATGACTTGTGCTCTGCGATGCCGCTTGAACTGAGGCACTACAGCGTATCTGCCGTCAAAACGGCATTTATTGTTTGAATTTCGTGATAAAATAGAGAGAATTTGAAAGATTCTTTGTTACTACTTTTTAAAAGTAACAAAGCACAGTGCTATTTGCGATTTATTGGATGAGAGGCATTATAACAAATAATGTTTAGTGTAGGGGAAAACTGCAGACCTGGCAACCCTGGCTTGAACTACAGGTGATTCATAGGGTCAAATAGAGCCTGCTTTTATGTAGCTATTTTTTATCTTACCCTAAATTCAACATAATATGTTTTCTTCACACACACACATAGTATGAGTTGCAGTCAGACACGTTTTTTCCGCACCCTTTTGATTGACAGGATACCATCGGCCCCTGATCATCGGCTAATGGCCGATAGTGAAAATAATAGCTTTTTTATCGGCCGATACATCGGTGCATCTCAAAGTAATATTATGAAATATTATTATATTTTAAAATAACCGTTTTCTTTTTTAATGTTTTAAAATGTAATTTATTCAGCATCATTACTCCAGTCTTCTGTGTCACATGATCCTTCAAAAATCATTCTAATATGCTGATCTGATTTAAAATGTTAAAAACAGTTGTGCTGCTTATTTTTGTGGAAACCAAGATAATTTTTTTTTCTGAATTCTTTAAATAAAAAGTTCAGCATTTATTTAAAATAGAAATCTTTTGTAACATTATAAATGTCTTTACTTTCACTCTTGATCAATTGCAATGAATCCTTGCTTAATAAAAGTATTAATTTCTTCCAAAAAAAAAAATCTTACTGACCCCAAACATTTTAACGGTAGTGTAGCAACAGATTTACTAGTTGATTGGAGTTAGTAAATAACAGTAAGGTTCTACCTGAACAGATCCGCTGATGGACACTCTAATGACTGATCCCGTGCAACTTCCCTCTGGCAACATCATGGACCGATCCATCATTCTGAGGCACCTCCTGAACTCTCCCACCGACCCCTTCAACAGACAGCCTCTCACAGAGAGCATGCTAGAACCAGGTACCAAGCACACACAGCTTTTCAAAGATGGCCTCTTTCAGTCCTGCTGCCAAATGCACTCTTTGGCTTGTCTTTTTTTAATTGTTAGACTGTATAATGCTGACTATATATATTTGTTCCATCTCTCCACAGTCCCAGAGCTGAAGGAGCGTATCCAGGCCTGGATGAGAGAGAAGCAGAGTGGTCGCTTTTGAGTTTTCTCAGTGAGCCAAGCTTGCCCCTCAGTATAAATGTTTTTATCACGCTGGAAGTAAACTGAAGAGAGAGAGAGAAAAAAAGATGACAGTACCCAAATTGTTTTTGCCCCCCTTTATCCTCTTTATCGAGCCACTGGCTCGTGATTCTAAATTGAAACATAATAAAGTTTAGACTTTTGAAACATTTTGATTTTGAATTTGTATGTCCGCAATACATACCAAACCGAAAGGGCACACAGTCTCACACTCCAAAGTTAACACAACCGTATATAAAGAAATTCTCATTTTGTTTCCATTGACTTCACAGATACATTTTAATGGTTCTGACAGTAAACATTGAGGGTTCATGTTTGTTAGACATTTGGAAGAATGTTAAGTAACACCAGTATTTCCATTTTTACATTCAATAAACATTGGCTGTAGACATACCGTTTACAGTTCAGTCCGAAATCTGTTGTTTATTTTATATGGTTGGAGAAGTACAGCATATTTTAAATAAATTAACAAGCTCTAGATTGTCTTGTAGAAAATAAAATAGATGTTGGTGTAAATTGATGGCGCATCAGATGGTGACTTACTCTGTATTAGAATTTTTTTGGTTTGCACCGAAATCTCATGTGTACAACAATTTGACTAAAAGCTAAATCCGAGCTCAAACCCAGGATCAAATAAGACATTGTGAAGCTGTGTTGTAGCATGATCATCATAAAATGCCAGTATATCATGTTCTTTGTTCTGTTCACCAACATTTGTTTTGGATCATAAAGGGTCATCATCTCTTGATATTAATGTTAACCCCAGTTGTTGGATTTCAACATAAATTAAGAGTTTTTCCAGTGACTTAAAAGGGTTTATCTGTACAGGAATTTGCTTCCTTTGCTACAAAGTTCTTTTGAACTGTAATAAATGGTAATGCACACAAAATGATAGCCGTTGCACTTTTTTTTTTTCTATTTGTCCTCTTAAATTCATCATCCACATTTTTTTTTGCAAAACATTGGCAATTAAGTTATTATATATTTTATAGTTTCATAGATGACACAGGCTGTTCATTTAGTATAAGTGAGCTACTATTACAGTTTTTGTTTTCCCTTCAATTTTATAGCGTTAGTAACTTTATTTTATGGTTGAATTTTTATTTGTTTGTTATTTTAGTACATCAAATTGAACTAAATGAAATTGAGAAATGCTGAAAAACTAAACTTTTGTTTATTAAAATAAAGAAAACTAACAAAGTGTAAAAAACATTTTAAGTGTGGTATATGATAAAGCAGCTTATATTTTGATTAATTGTTCTCTGTGAATTATCTTTATGTATTGTTTTGAGAGGATTCAAGTACCATGGCTATTTTAGAACATAATAGGTGTAATTATATTTTGAAAGAACATTGGTGCGATCATAATTATATGAGAGCAATTTAGGATTCTAAACGATTCTTGTAATTAATTTCTAAGGTATATCTGTATCTGTTTTATCCATGTTTCTGCTAGGCGGCGCCCTTCACTTTTGTGTAGTATGATGCCACGCCACAGCGCATCGTAAGCGACCCTGCAGTATTGCGTCACAACTGACCAGCCCACCTTAGTTTTTCCAGCGTTCTCATTGGCTACACGACGCATTGCTCACACAGTACTCAGTTCTAATTGGCCAGACGGTCTGTCATTCACGGTGTTGACAAGGCAGTTGACGTAATCATTTCAGTAAATCAAGGCATTCATCCATATCCTAAGCCTGCTAGAGGAACGGTTCAACGACACCAGCATCAGCCTAATAAAAAAGATCATAATCGCAAGCATCTTGCGCGGTGCTGGAGAATGAAACGCAGCTATAATGGGTGTATATAACAAAAAAGGAACTATTAAGAACTTAAGCGTCAGTCTTTTTTGATTTTTGCTGCTGGTTGTAGACGTCATTGGAGAATTGGCACCGTGCAGGATTTCTATGGTGTTCTAGTCGTCTCTACGTGTGGATATATAACGGTAAGTGTCATCTTTTCTCTAACTTACACATTTGAGTTTGAGTATACATTGCCCGAGTTGCGTTTGGGAATGCGAATGGATGTTTACTGAATTGTTTTGCTTTTTTTTTGCAGCTAATTGCTTTAGCGCAACTTAATAGTGGTATTACACACTTAATATTATTATTTATTTTATATTTATTCATGAAAAAAATGACAAACATATTTGAGGGTTATGCAAAGAAAGTCACCGAGTTCATAGAAAGAAGTCCGATTAGTGATGGGAAGTTCGGCAAATTTCCACGAATCGGTTCTTTCGAACAGTACCGGCTCAAAACTGATTCAGTGATCCGTATCCTTGGTTCACTCCAAATGCTCGAACTGTCACCTCACTCGTCGGTTATCGGCATCACGGATTAGGTGAAAAAACGATTCTCTGTTGATTAAATCCGTCCGTGTGTTGTTGACTCCAGAACCTCTCATGACCGATTGTATTCGTGACAGTAGTTCATACCGGCTGGGGAACCGGTTCCCAGCAAGGATCCGACTCAAAAGAACGATTTGTTCTCAAATCGGTCATAGTAACGTGCAATCCATAACGAATGCTATTCATATTGTTACAATGTAACACTTGAGTAAGTGCTTTTTAGAATAATTAAACGGTTTGATCAGATTTATATCTGTGGTGGATCATTATGACATAGTGCAGCTATGGCAACGCCGGATATGTTGTTGCTAGTCCATCAATATCTAGTCTCCGTTATTAAACACCGAGTAAAGTCTGCGTATCCTTGAACGATAAACGTTTTTGATGTTGTGTTGTTTTAGTACCACACACCTCCATAAGAGTAGACAGAAAGATAAATTGTTTGTCTTCTTATTCTTCCCTGATGTAGACATACTTGTTTCGTCGGCAGATTGATTTTCATGGGCGTATGCCTTTTAATTCAGTGAATGACTACAAGGGCAAGGATGAAAACATCCTCTTTTTGGTGTCTCGTGCTTGCACAGCGGACTGTTCATTTTTCAGTCACACTCATGAGATTTGAACTTAAAAAAGAATTGCTGCATTGTCAGATTCGTTGTAATCCACAGCCGGTCGATAAAACCAATACTAAATAACAAATGTCACGCCCATAATCGATACATGCATTTTTACAGGAAATAGACTGACGTTGTTATATGTCGGTGCATGTGTTTTGATGTGTCATGACGGTCGGGTGTCAGTTAGTCAGATGTGTTTACTTGTGTAGTGAGCGTGTGAACAGGCCCAGCCCTGCTGCTGCAGGCGAGCAAGCCGCCATGTTTTTGAGTCCGTGAAGGAACCATCTAATATTTCTGATAATCTACATCTGTGTCTGTGCTCGATATTTACCTGCATATTATGGTATTGCCTTTGCCAACCGGCCATTTAAAATGGTAAATGGGTTATTGACATATAACAGACCCGTCCGTTATTCAGGATTACAATTTTGGTTAACATTTACGTAGGGGAAAGGGAAAGTTTATACCTTGGCCCTTTTTCATCATTGGAATTTTTCAACATTTTAATCACTTTATTTTTTACTGTTACTAGTTACTTAGAGATTTTTTATTTATTTATTTAAACTCTGGATATTCTGTCATTTTGCTAATATTATGTCATAACTGCATGGATGATAATTATCCGTCACAGGAACCTGCTATTATCATATTTATCATAAGCATTCCCACAGCCATGAAAAACTCGAAAAATATTAGGACATTTTAAAAAGTACCCTGTAAAGCCTGACATATGAAATGATTTATATATATATATATATATATATATATATATATATATATATATATATATATATATATATATATATATATATATATTGAACAGTTTCTTGAATCTTTTGTATCAGGTTTGATACATCAGGCTTTTATGGCCCATATAATGAGAATATCAAGCTCACACTCAAAGGATAAAAACATCTCAATTTTATTTAGATGCCCAAACTGAGCAAAATATACAATTTGGTGCAGATGTGGTTATTTATTTATATCGGCAAAAAGTAAATCAGTGAGATTTTTACAACAGTATAGCAGACTACTTACATAAAATGCATATAGGTGTCAGTCGTCACTCATTCCCCCGGTTTCACAGACAAGGCTTAAGCCTAGTCTCAGTCTAAAGTGCGTTTCATAAAAGCTACTTAAATGTCTTTATTTAGCTAAGGCCTAATCCTGATTTAATCTAAGCCCTGTCTATGAAACCAGGCCTTTATCTCCCAAATATGTTTTAGTAAGATTATATTTAAATGCTTAGATTTTTGATCAAAGCTCTGTAGTTTTAATTGTGTCAGGCAAAGCATAATGCAATAAAATGCTAATTATCTTGCAATCATGATTGTAAGTACCTATAAATGTTCCTCAAAAGGCAATTCATCTTGAAATATTAATATAAAAATTACGCTTAAGTTTACTTTATGAAAAAACTCAAAAAGGTGTTTACCACAGAAGGCAGAATACATGTAGAACATTGTGTACAACAGGTTTTTCAGCCAAGTTTTGATCATGTTAATATTTAGAGGCCTTAGAAATTCATGTATCAAATAGTAGGCTTTATAGCGTTAATTTATACTTTATGCTGCTTATTGTGAGAATAAAAAGTAATTCTTAATCTAATATCAAGTGAACAGAAGCTAATTACAAAAGTCATGGAAAATCATTGGTCAAAATCTGTATTTGGCATCCAGTAATTAAAAAAAATCTTCTCAAATGCTTGATAACCTCTAGTGACCTCTGATCTATTTAGAAGTTTTGTTTACTCAATGCAATCTGATGAGATAATTCTGGATACTGTCTGCGAAATGTGTGCCTTTAGCCTAATAGCTGTGGCACTGGGAAAAAACAACAATAACATTGTTTCTTTTTGTAGGAGAACATTTTGTGGGATTGAATCACAACAGCTTCAACCATGTCTGGCGCCTCAGTGAAAGTGGCTGTCAGAGTGCGTCCCTTCAACTCAAGAGAGACCAGCAAGGAATCGAAATGCATTATACAGATGCAAGGGAATTCGACCAGTAAGTATATACTTGTCTCTATGGCTCTCAAACTTTGTTTCAATAGTAAGCTTCTCGTATTTGGTCACATGCCTCCAGACAAGGTGGCTCTAGTATATGCCTTTAAGCTTTAGGCCGCGTGTCCACCAAAGCGTTTTTTGTTCCGTTATTATGCTGCTTGTTTTCATCTGTTGACGTTGCACAAGCATAATGTGGCGGTTGGTCTGTGTTGTATTTGTCCCGCCACTCCTCCTCTTGGTGAAAAGTGACAGTGATGAGCGCTGCGTTTTACTCAAAGTTGAACATTCTTCAACTCTCGCCGACCAGTAAAAAATGCAGAAAGCTCCGCGCTTGAGCGTGAAATACTCGCTCATCGCCTCGTTACGCTCATGGCGTTCTAAAAGTGCTCCCATTGAAAACAAATGAATACGCCAGCCAGCCACGTGAAAAAATGCTTTGGTGGACACACGGCCTTAGGGTATGAGATGTTCAGAATGAGAGAGCATTTAGGTTTTATTGGAAATCTGCAACCTGAGTACTCGAAAAGGAAGAATAGAAGTGGAAAAGATATTCTGTTTGAAACTAGAAGGAAAGAAGAGCCTCTCTGTGTGAAATCCCCTTCCTTTGAAAAAAATTTGAGGACTCAAAGAATTTCTGCCTGAGGGACTTTAGTCTGTTGAGTTGCTGAGTGTGAAGATACTGTGTGGCTTGAACCTGCAGTTCAGATCTCTTGTTCATCAGTTTTGCATTAGTTAAGTGGTAGAGGAAGAGAGAGCCAGTGAAAGGAAATTAGTTGGTTGTTATCGTTCGGGGTGTTATCGTTATAACAGCCTAATAAAGAAGAGCATGTGACCACACATCAAGAAATGATGGACCTGTTGATATAAAAATTGTTTCAGTCAAATTTTTGAACTTAAGAGTTTTACATACCATTAAGTTGTAGGAGATAAATGTGAAAAAATCAGTCCGTGTGCATTGTGAGTGTAACCCGGCATATTGTATCAGATGTTTTTTGGGCAGCATATGGGTTGTTAACGTCCATTTGCTAGCGGTGAGTTATTGTGCTCACTGAGATGTGATCCATCAAGCTGTCTTGAACAAGGTAACATTAGCCGATTGACCACAGAAATGGTGGTGTGCTAATTCTTAAAATGGTTTTTAAATATAAGGAAAGATGTAAATTGACACTATTGGTTTTAATTAGAGATGGGTATCCATTAGTCTCGCATAGCCAGACCTTCAGACTGACGGCAGAAGGTCTGGACTCTATCGCAGCTTTTAATGGACCGCCCAAGAGGACGTTTGACGCAACCAATCACAGTTTGTTTTGTTCCGCGTCATGTTTATGGGCGTGAAAATGTAAAGTCGATGTCCCTGCAATAACAGACCGGCGTGCGTCTTTAAAATTATTCATTCAAGAACGTTGTGCAAGTTTATTGCAACAATGGAGCCGCGATCTTAACATACTTTTAAAAATCCAGCGTTTAGTCGATCCGGGTAAGTGCTCATTGTCACAGTTGTAAATACGATGGCACTCTTCTTCCACAAGGATGTTTGGCGTCACAGCATTTGTTTCCAGACGGACCGTTAAAGATGATGACTTCAAAACTCCTGCAGTGTTTCCAGATAAGTGTGTCATATGCATTAGATGTTAAGCCAATGGTCCATGTCGTAGCGTCTGAGGCTGAAACTAGGTACTCATTAACATTTCGGATTTAATTCACAAGCATTTGGTTCTGAATTTGATTTGATTAGGAGTCATTTGTGAGTCTGTTTCAGTAATAATTAAGATCAGTAATAAATAAACTAGGTCATTCATTTGTTAGTTGAACTACACTTTTTGTACTGTATGTTTTTTTATTAATTAAAAAATGAACTGGTTCGCAAGAGTCATTTGTTCGCTGAGTTGCAGTAAACACTGGCTCTTGGGTTTTGAAGACTCAATTAAAACTGTTCAAAATAAGATTGTGATTATTTGGAAAATCAATATTTACCCAACCCTAATTTTAACTTAATGAAGCTTCAGTCTCATGAAGGAAGATGCATTGGACTGTGAGAGAGACACTTCTGTGTCATAAGAAATGTTTTCTTCATTTACATAATCATTATTGACCAAAGGCTGGCCTAAACCCAATGGTAAACAAAGGGTTCCATAGGGGGTACAAGGTCACCTGAGAGAAAGCCAGAGTTTCACAGGAAGTAGAGCTCAGAGACTGCAGTCACAAAGCACTCTAGCACACATGCGCAGACTGGGTACTGTAACCGGAGCGTGAGCTTGGCATTCGGCCCACCCCCTTCATTAGGACACTACTGCAGATGGTATGCTGGGAATGTTGTCTTATTACAGTGCTGAGCCGTCAGGGATGCTCATGACAAATACACACAGTAAAAAGCAGAATGACCTTAATGTTTGGTCTCTCAAGTGTCATTTCGTTTGCTCTGGGATATGGTCACCAAGGTGATGTTCACTGCATGTTTAAGATGAATGTTTGTCTAGACTGTTTGTTTTTCTTATACTATGGAGTGTTTCTATGAAGATGCTCTCTTCATTTATATTGAAGCACAGCAGATATAAATAAAGTAAATCTGAAAGAGTTGTAGTCAGTAATGTAATCTAGATTACTCATTTTAGGTAATGTATTTGGACTACTTTTTAGATTACTTTTGACCTAACTTGTTGTCACATTGATTTGAATAGGATAATATTGTAATATATTGATATAAAAATACAAAGAGAATTTTGTTATCAAGAACATGAAGTGCTTTAAATATTACGTTACATCAGGGTTTCCCAGACTGGGGTTTATGAGTTTAATAAAAAATAAGTAATTTTAATCATAAAAAAATAAAATATATAATTTTCAAATAAAATCAATAAAAATAAAACATTTACTTAAAAATGACTAAAAAAACAATTATGTATTGTAATACATTATTGCATAATTTTATTATTGACCTAAATTGACCTATTTGTCAGGTTCAGCTGACAAAAAAGATACATTGCATGTAAATGTACATTTTAATCTGTTTGAGAGACAAAACGCCTTTCTAAGAGACAGTAATACAAGGTTGAATGACTGACTGAGTGATAATTAAAATAATGATTCATTTGTTCATCAGTAGTTGATTTGCAATGTTGCAATGTTGAGAGAACGCTTGTCCAGTGATCAAATGCTGTGGTTCTCAGTTTTCAGTGATTGGCTCATGCCTAGTGGTTGGTCTGTGTGTGCAATTCCACAAACTTGGAAGACCTTATGAATATAATCTAATTACAAGTACTTATTTCTTTTTTGGAATCGAATTACATGGAACCAAATTACATGTAATCAGTTATATATGTGTGTATAAAAGTTTGGGATCAGTCAAAATATCACGATTACGTCGCCTGATTAGTCCACTACAGAGAAACTGGTAGCCAAGCGTCAGACAAGTGGTGACGTGAGTGCATCTATTGATGGAAATAACATCACAGCATTTATTTATGTATCTGCTGCAAAATGTCTGTTTCTAGACTAATACATGGGTGTTTGTTTGAGTGGAGTATAAATAGTGTGTGGAAGTTGGATATTGTCATTCATGTGTATTGTTTGTGTTGTATCTAAGAGATATTAAGCATTAGGTTGGAGAATAAACCTGTAAAACCTTTCTCTCTCACATCTATCTTGAGAGATCTCTTTGCCTCTTGCCTCATCCACAATACACTGAATCTATTGTTATTGTGACCTTTTCCTTTATGAAGGGAAAACTGTTGAGGGAATGAAAACTCATCTCGCTCTCCATCTTCAGCAGTGGTGTCGTGAACAAATATCAGCAAAGATTATTGAGTGGGGAGAATTTAAAACCTCACCGATGCTAGACAGCTTTATTAAAGGCCTAGATCACCCAAAAATATAAATTGTCATTTACTCGTTCCAAACCTGTATGACTTTTTTTCTTCTGTGTAACAAATTATATTTTGAGAAATGTGTCAGGTTTTTTTTTTTTTTCAATAAAATGGAAGTCAAGGGGCTCCGATGTTGTCTGGTTCCCAATCAGGATGTGCATTTTTGAGAACTGCTGTCTCTGCTGTCGGTTCATGAAGGTTTAACATACGAACTTGTGGTTCGATTGGAATCTTTTTGTGTCTAAACTAAAGTGATAAGACTTTTTAGTTTAATGGATGTCTCCATCTTTGATATTACTTTGGTCACTGGCGCTATGGTTACTGGTAAGAGAATACAGGCTTGACTCCCATTTCACATTCATACAGACAGTTATTCGAGTCGCTACTGTAAGTTGTTGTGGGAACGGGACATTTCGAGATTCACTCCTGTATGCGGATGTCAATCCCAAAAACCGACAGTGTGACTGTAGCCATAGAGGTTTGTGGATGGGATTATTTGACCAATGAGTAACCAACCATAATGCTTTAGCAACCACATAGATCACTTTAGCAACAACATAGCAACAGTACCAGCTGCATATGGAAATTCTGTTGGTCTTCCAACAGAAAAAAAATGGTCTTCCTGTAGCTAATGTTACTCTGACCTCTTATTTTAGACTGTTTCAGCTCTGCTAATGAGATGGTAGATGGAGTCATCCTGACAGCAGGCCCTTGGGGACCTTCAGCGCAGACGCAGGAGGGGAAGAGTTGTCTGTAAAAGCTTTGCACACTGAAATTGAGAGACAGAAGAGCTTTTATTGATTGAGATTGAGAGAGAGGTGATAGGAATTCATAGATTGATGTGGTTGTGACACTGGGAAGGTCATCTTGCTCTCGGGCTTTAAGATTGACCTGATTACGGATGTAATCCTGTAAGTGTACCTGAGGTCACCAGACTCCTGCATTAATCCCAGTGTCCCTTGTAGGTGCATGGGTGTCAACTCAAAATGCCATTTCTGACTATGCAGATTATAGCTGCACCTGTCACTCAACCCAGTGGATTTCTCAGTATGGAGAAATTTGGTGATTCTAATGAAATTCCCAATTCAAGATGATTTAATTACATTTTATTATAAGACATTGTCATAAAATATTCATTGATCATCACCTCTGGCGTTCCAGATGTCTGCTAGCTTTTTTATTTACAGGTGTCTTTGCATGCAGTTTTTTGCTTATAGTACATTTCTAGGTGCTCTTTAATTTTTTTTTTCATGTCTTAGTTGTAAAGATCATGATTGGAGAATTGGATTTATGTATGACTGTACTATCTTTAAATCATCTAAGTATATCATCTTTCATCTAGGACTGTGTGATGATGTAAGATAGGCCTGTTGCCATTATTACATAATTGCCCTTCTCAACCCTTCTAATCATTATGATTTGATATAACCATTATTATTATATGCACTTTAAATTACAATCACATATTGCCTTCCAAAACAAGGTAATATTAATTTTAATTTTAATATTGAAATGTTGAAAATCTAAACCTATGTAAGTATAAACATATGTAATGTGCTCCAAATGAAGATGCATGAAGAACGTGCAAAACATCACAGCAACATGAAAATATAAAAAGGGTTTACCAATCATTGTGAACGCATTAGCACTTAAGTTTCGCTTTATTTTAATATTGGCGTAATGTAATTTTTTTTGCCATACAAGTCAGACAGCTTTACAATGATGAGTGAAAATAAGACAGAAATGTATTGTCGACTTCTAATATTCATACTGCTACTGCTACTGTTACTATTTAATGATAATAATAATAATTATTATTAGGCTTTTTTTTTTTTTATATTTATATATACGTTTGCTATATAGTTGGCTCTAAAATTTGTAAATATTTTATTAATATTTAAAATATTTTATGCATATCAATCTGCCCCCTTTTTTCAGCCCATATGTCATCAGTTTTAATCTAAGGTTTGATTTTGTAATGATTAAGTAGTTTAATCTAGGAATGTGGCTTCAGGTTTTCTCTCTTAGTACTTGGCAGTTCTGCTTTTTCTGTAATAATTTCTGCTGTTTTCCATTAAGTTACTTTTTTGGTACCTCACACTGTGTGATGCTTGCAAAAAAAAAAAAAAAAGATGTAGAACAGCTGTTGCAAACCATCACCGGTACACCTCAATCTTTTACCAGCTGTCAAGTTGCTTACTGATGTCTTATTACATTTGTCTCCTTTATCACTCCCAATTTTGTAAATATGTAAGTTGTCTTACTGTCTGTGTCTTATCTGTGCAGCTTGTCTATACACGTAGAATTAAAATGAACATCTGAAGAAACTGGTTTGGGATGCAGTATATATACACCGATCAGGCATAACATTATGACCTAATATTGTGTTGGTCCACCTTTTGCTTCCAAAACAGCCCTGACATGGCATGGATTTTTCTAGACCCCCGAAGTTGTGCTGTGGTATCTGGCACCAAGATGTTAGCAGCAGATCCTTTAAGTCCTGTAAGTTGCAAGGTGGTGCTTGGACTTGTGTTTGTTCAACACATTCCACAGATGCTCAATTGGATTGAGATCTAGGGAATTTGGAGGCACCTCAAACTCGCTGTTGTGCTCCTCAAACCATTTCTGAACCATTTTTAATTTGTGGCAGGATCCTTTGTGTGCATTATCCTGCTGAAATAGGTAGGTGGTACGTGTCAAAGTAACATCAACATGGATGGCAGGACCCAAGGTTTCCCAGCAGAACATTGCCCAAAGCATCACACTGCTTCTGCCGGCTTGCCTTCTTCCCATAGTGCATCCTGGTGCCATGTGTTCCCCAGGTAAGAAACGCACACGCACCCGGCCATCCACGTGATGTAAAAGAAAACATGATTCATCAGACCAGGTCACCTTCTTCCATTGCTCCGTGGTCCAGTTCTAATGCTCACGTGCCCACTGTTGGTGCTTTCGGCGGTGGATAGGGGTCAGCATGGGCACCCTGACTGGTCTGCAGCTTTGCAGCCCCATACGCAACAAATTGTGATTCACTGTGTATTCTGACAACTTTCTATCAGAACCAGCATTAACTTCTTCAGCAATTTGAGCTACAGTAGCTCGTCTGTTTTATCGGACCACACGGACCAGCCTTTGCTCCCCACGTGCATCAATGAGCCTTGACCGCCCATGACCCTGTCACCGGTTCACCACGGTTCCTTTCTTGGACCACTTTTGATAGATTCTGACCACTGCAGGCCAGGAACACCCCACAAGAGCTGCAGTTTTGGAGATGCTCTGACCCAGTCGTCTAGCCATCACAATGCTCAAATCCTTACGCTTGCCCATTTTTCCTGCTTCTAACACATCAACTTTGAGGTAAAAATGTTCACTTGCTGCTTAATATATCCCACCCACTAACAGGTGCCGTGATGTGATGTGTGTGTGTGTGTGTGTGTGTTTGTGAAATACCCTCAAATAATTTTTCCACTGATGTACTGTGATCTGATATAGTGATATTTGTCCCACCATGTCTTCATTAAGGGTTCTAAAGGAGGACCCAATGTTTCTGATTTTCTGCATGCCAAAAATAAAACCTTGCTAACAGCATAAGTTGGGGCTCTCTGACCAGCTGTAGAAACTAACAGGCTCATAAAGACCTAAAGACCACAGCAGCATCTGGATATGAAATATGAGTGACGATCTGAAGTCACCCCACATTCATATTCATTTAAAACACTCTATATAAAACAATATAATTGTCGTCAAAGATTTGCTGTTTCTCATAAACTCTTATATTTCTAAAGTAGCTACATTGTTTTACAATTTATTTATAAAGAGTTTGACATTAGCATGTTGCTATGCTAATACTGCAATACTCTGATAAGCACAAAAGTACATGGCACACGTAGATATTGGGTATTATAGATTACACTAACTATTTATCTATACTTCTCAGTGAATGAAGTTTCCCTGAGGTTGTTGCAGTGTATAGCTGTGGCTAAAGTTTTGGCAGTTCCATAAATTTTGTGCTTCACAAAGTTTATAGCTTTAGTATTTTTGGATTATTTTTTCACGTATTTCTATGGTATACTAGAAAACAATGAGCATTTCATACATTTGAAAGGCAAAAACCTTCAATATACGCAAAGAGTCATTATTTACAGTGTTGACCCTTCTTCGTAACCTCTGCAATTCATTCTGGCATGCATCAGCTTCTGGGCAAAATCCCGACTGATGTTGATTCATTCTTTCCTTATTAGTGCTTGGAGTTGATCACAATTTGTGGGCTTCTGCTTGTCCACTTGCATTTTGAGGATTGACCACAGGTTCTCACAGGATTAAGATCCAGGAAGTTGCCTGGCCATCGATCCAAAATTTCAATGCAATGATCTCCGAGTCACTTCATTTATCACCCTTGCCTTGTGACATGGTGCTCCATCATGCTGGAAAATGCATGGATCTATTTTTTTGGCTTTATTTATTAACTTTATGCATCAGGGATGCATTTAAATTGATTAATATTATTATTTTTTTTAACTTTCTACTTATCAAAAATATTCCTCTTTTCACAACATTGATAATAAGAAGAAATGTTTTTTGAGCACCAAATCAGCATATTAGAATGATTTCTGAATGATCATGTGACAATGAAGACTGCTGAAATTTTAAGTTGTAATGATATTTTTGATTAAATAAATGCAGTCTTGATGAGCGTAAAATGCTTCTTTCAAAAACATTAAAACATGTGTCCGATCGCAAACTTTTTAAAGGTAATTTACAAAGCACAAAAAAATACAAAACAACAGTGACTCATGTGAACATTTGTTTTTCAAACTTTATTTTTTTTACTTCTTAAACTACATCCTTTTGGAACCCTCTGCTTTGTTTTAATTTATATGTAATAATAGGGCTGGGTATTGACACAAATTTCATAATTAGATTCGAATTCGATTCACAAGCTTGCATTTCGATTTCGATTCAATATCGATTATTTTGGATATACACTCACCTAAAGGATTATTAGGAACACCTGTTCAATTTCTCATTAATGCAATTATCTAATCAACCAATCACATGGCAGTTGCTTCAATGCATTTAGGGGTGTGGTCCTGGTCAAGACAATCTCCTGAACTCCAAACTGAATGTCAGAATGGGAAAGAAAGGTGATTTTTAAGCAATTTTGAGCGTGGCATGGTTGTTGGTGCCAGACGGGCCGGTCTGAGTATTTCACAATCTGCTCAGTTACTGGGATTACTGGGATCACGCACAACCATTTCTAGAGTTTACAAAGAATGGTGTGAAAAGGGAAAAACATCCAGTATGCGGCAGTCCTGTGGGCGAAAATGCCTTGTTGATGCTAGAGGTCAGAGGAGAATGGGCCGACTGATTCAAGCTGATAGAAGAGCAACTTTGACTGAAATAACCACTCGTTACAACCGAGGTATGCAGCAAAGCATTTGTGAAGCCAAAACACGCACAACCTTGAGGCGGATGGGCTACAACAGCAGAAGACCCCACCGGGTACCACTCATCTCCACTACAAATAGGAAAAAGAGGCTACAATTTGCACGAGCTCACCAAAATTGGACAGTTGAAGACTGGAAAAATGTTGCCTGGTCTGATGAGTCTCGATTTCTGTTGAGACATTCAGATGGTAGAGTCAGAATTTGGCGTAAACAGAATAAGAACATGGATCCATCATGCCTTGTTACCACTGTGCAGGCTGGTGGTGGTGGTGTAATGGTGTGGGGGATATTTTCTTGGCACACTTTAGGCCCCTTAGTGCCAATTGGGCATCGTTTAAATGCCACGGCCTACCTGAGCATTGTTTCTGACCATGTCCATCCCTTTATAACCACCATGTACCCATCCTCTGATGGCTACTTCCAGCAGGATAATGCACCATGTCACAAAGCTCGAATCATTTCAAATTGGTTTCTTGAACATGACAATGAGTTCACTGTACTAAAATGGCCCCCACAGTCACCAGATCTCAACCCAATAGAGCATCTTTGGGATGTGGTGGAACGGGAGCTTCGTGCCCTGGATGTGCATCCCACAAATCTCCATCAACTGCAAGATGCTATCCTATCAATATGGGCCAACATTTCTAAAGAATGCTTTCAGCACCTTGTTGAATCAATGCCACGTAGAATTAAGGCAGTTGTGAAGGCGAAAGGGGGTCAAACACAGTATTAGTATGGTGTTCCTAATAATCCTTTAGGTGAGTGTATATCAGGCAAATTTTCTCAAGGAAAACAAATCTCTTAACTAATGCTGTAAACTATGGGAGTCAGTTGTAGCCTACTAGGCTACATTAGCCTACTATAATATTGAAGGTAAAAATTTACTGATTTGTAAAAAAAAGCACTTAAATTACACTCAGTGATTTGTTTTTTTTTATAATAATAAAGTTATATGAAATATAAACATTTAAATGGTGGCTGTCATAACTTGCCAGATTTATTTAAACATGCATTAAATATTGAAGAACATTAAAAATTATAATGAATATGTAATATGGTGCATATATTTAGCAAAATGTTCCTCTCTAGAGTAAATTTTTCTGGCTGACTAACGAGTTTATGGTCACTGGATAGGTTTTTCCTGAGGAAATGTGACGTTACATGACATTGTTTACAAGCTGTTTTACTCACGTCTTTCCACGGTTGAAACACTGATTGAGCGATTCCGTGTGACACGATACGGATTTCGTTAAGTTGAACTCTATCTTTTAACACACTTTCAGATGCTCATTAATGTTTATTTTGCGCTGTAACTGGTATTGAAGAAGGCGGAAGAGAAGATCAGTTCATGTGCAATCTCACGACACAGCGCCAAAACGGTATTTATGTTTTTGAATTTCGTAATAAAATGGACGTAATTTGAAATCTGAGACTTTGTTTGAAATGAATAGTAACAAAGCACAAAGATTATTGCGATTTATTGGATGGGAGGCGCGCTACAATGTTCCGTCTGTTCATTCATCAACTGAAAACAGGATGACTAATCGATTGGGATTTAAGAATCGATATTGGTTCGTAAAAATGAGAATCGATTAAAATTGAGAAATCAATATTTTTTTACCCAGCCCTAATAATTAATAATGATAAATGTATAATGACCAATAACCTTATCTGTCATCAGAGAACCGTGAACATCCGAATGTGTCGTTAAATTTTTCGAAATATTAATTTAAAATCTCAGGGAGGTAATTGTAGTAAATATTTTAGGTCAAAGGTTCCTGCTCTAATATCTTTCTTTGTCTCTTTTGCTTTACCCGTTCTCTCACTTACTTTCCTGCTATCTCTCACCACCACCTCTCTCCAATGCTGGTTTCTGTCTTAGAACCCCAGTGTACTGGGAACTGAATGTGAGAGTGGCAGGAGATAGAGCTTTGTAGTCCAGGCACGGCTAATCATGGCCACTACTTTTATTCATTCTGTATTCTTCATGGCAATGAAAAGCAGAATTTAGAAGAAAAACATTGAGTCTGTCCTGGCTGCCAGTCATTTGGCATGGTGTACCTGTGGTCTGGATCTCTGTCTGGAGATGTAGGCCTGATCTGCACTTGCATCGAAGATTGTGGTATCACATGCTTTCCGTCCCCTTCAGCTAACCTCGAGTATACAAAGAAATGGGTTTAATTAATCGCTTCCGCTGTTCTTTAGAAGTTAGAATGGTGTTATTAGTCATCTAGGATCTGTTAGAACTGTCTCTAGGTAGCAGTAACTCATGGTGCGTAGAGTGCTGACTCAAACTCGCCGCCCATTTCAGTCCATTGAATCCTACAGACCAACCACTGCATCTAACAGTGTTGTCGTCCCAAATGCTGAGGCTGTTTATAGTGGGCAGGATAGTGAACAGCCCTTTTAAAATTGACTTCATTGTTCTGTAGGTCTTTGGTCTGTGGTGGGAGGAGTTTAATGATCTCTGTTCATATTAGGCCAAAGTCATTATGGTGTTGGTGTAGAGACAAAGAGACGAGCACACCCAAAGCCCAATGAACAAAAACATGTGGGCTCAGAGTTATTCTGTTTCTCTGTCTTCACTCCTTGTCTTTCTCTTGGCCTAAATATTGATCATTATTGTGCTATGATGAGTGGAATTTATGTTCTGAAATAAAGCAATCAAGAGGCTATGCATCTCAGTGATTTTACCATAGTCAGGGTCTTGTTAGCTACAATGTGAGTGGTTGTTACAACCATTCATTGTAGTGTTTCTGTAAGCTTAGTTATTGCTTTTATGAAAAGGCAGCAACAACATAAGACATTAAATTTCAATAATGTAATTTCATAATGATAATAATAATAACTAACAATAATATAATAATTTAAAAAATAATTTATTTATATTAAAATATGAATAGGTTCATTTTTATTTATTTAATCATTTTATTTAACTGTTGTTCATAACCCCCACTCCTCCATGTATTCGAATGGACACGAATCAAACTAAACAATCAAATTACACTTAAAATAATTTTTTCCTAAAGATGGCTTCTGTCATTTAATGCAGATTTTATCACAATGATTTCATTTCAAGTGTTCGTTTTTTAAATAAGTTTGGGTTTTTTTGATGCTAAAAAAAAAAACTGGGGATGTGCCGTCATGATTGACAGCTGAGATTGACAGCTTCTCTGAGTGAAGTTATCACTGAGGCACTAACAGACTTTTTTCGGGATTTTCGGCAGGAGATTGGAGCTTTAGCTTTAATTTCTACATTTCCATAACTATTTATTTCACACCGACATAATGAATTGTTCTGCATCTGCGAGAGTATGGGCAGGCTTTTGATATTGCGGCTTTACTTCCTGCTCTCTACTGCGCAGACTTCGGTCTCGAGGTCAGTACTGCGCAGACTCAGTCCCAAATCCGCGCCATATTCAGATGTTGGCGGCTTCCATATTTTTTACGGCCTATGTTCCAAACCCGAAAGACCTTCGTTCATCTTTGGAACACAAATAATGATATTTTTGATGAAATCCGAGAGCTCTCTGACCCCTCCATAAACGGCTATTTAATTACCACTTTCAAGGTCCAGAAAGATAGGAAAGACATCGTTAAAATAGTCCATGTGACTACAGTGGTTCAACCTTAATGTTTTGAAGTGATGAGAATACTTTTTGTGCACAAAAAACAAACAAAAATAACAACTTTATTCAACAATCTCTTCTTGTCTGTGTCATTCTCCTACGCTGTTGATGTAGTAAATACAGTGCAGCGCTTCCGACTCAACATTGGCCGACGCTGTTCACGTGAGCACCACAACACATTCGTGTGATGCTGAAGCAGGAGTTAGCCAATGGTGAGCTGCTGCTGTGCCGTAGAACCGCTTAGCACTGCACTGTTTAGACTGTCTGACAGTTAACTCTTTATATTTGTTTGTTTTTTGTGCACAAAAAGTATTCTTGTCGCTTCATAACATCAAGTTTGAACCACTGTTGTCACATAATGGACTATTTTAACGATGTCTTTCCTACCTTTCTGGACATTGAAAGTGGTAATTAAATAGCTGTCTATGGAGGGGTCAGAGAGCTCTCAGATTTCATCAAAAATTTCTAAGATGAACTAAGATCTTAGGGGTTTGCAACGACATGAGGGTGAGAGAAATAATGACAGAATTTTCATTTTTGGGTGAACCAACCCTTTAATGTTATTTATAATAATATTTATAATGGAAGTTTATTTTTTATTAATAGTGACATTATGTAATTTTACATAATATTGCTAAAACACAAGGACATGAGGTAATGCCATTTATATAATTATATTATTATATTATATTTATTTAAAGGGATAGTTCACCCAAAACAATTTTTTCTATCATCATTTACTCACCCTTAAGTTGTTTTAAACCTGTATGAGTTTCTTTCTTCTGTTGAACACAAAAGAAGATATTTTGAAGAATGCTGGTAATCAAACAGTTGACAGTAGCCATTGACTTCATAGTATTTGTTTTTTCCTACGATGGAAGTCAATGGTCAATCAAATCAAAATGGTTTGATTACCAACATTCTTCAAATTATCTTCTTTTGTGTTCAACAGAATAAAGAAACTCATACAGGTTTGGAACAACTTGAGGGTGAGTTGACAATTTTCATTTTTGGGTGAACTATCCCTTTAAAGGTACACCATGTAACTCTAGCAATTAATAAACCAAACTGCATGCATCTTGCAGAAGAACATTGTAACCAGAGCTACTTCTTTCTGTTTATGTATATGACGAGTCACGCAGGTACTAGGCTACTCCGCAGCGATTGGCGTCCCGCAAGCAAGGTCTAAAAAAAATTCTGAATATATAATCACTTATTATAGGCATACCATAGTGATTCATGATGAGACGACAACTTGATTTGGAAGATGGATTTATGATGTGTACTCATTCATATATTTAAATTCTGTAAATGTTGAACAAAAAAGTTACATAGTGAACCTTTAAATTCATTTTCATTAATAGTAACTATTATTTAATATTATTGCTGTTCTTCCTATTAGTAGTAGTGATAATATAATAAAAATATTTATTATTATTATTATTATTATTATTATTATTATTATTATTTATATATTTAATTTAATGTTTATTATACAATATTGTTGAGCCATTCAAGAAGATGAGGTACTATCAAATTCTGCAGTCTTTATGTATTAGCCTATGTTTAGCTGGGTGATCTGTAAAATTAGTTCAGCTTCCTGGACTTTCCCGTTTCCACTGGCGTGGTGATTTTATAAGGAGTGGAACGTGTCTGCTGGTCCTGACTGAAACTGAAGAGGTGTCATACGCTCTCTTTGGTCCCATACTCACTAACACTGACAAATAATATGCTGCTCTGAACCTGATGCTGTTTTCTCTTGTGTACAGTATGTTTGTGTATGCTTGCAAGCACATTACTGTCACAATGTATGTACAGTGCTGACATGAAATTGGCTGTGCTTCAGGAATTCAGAATCAGAGAAGTAGTCCACCATACACAATCTACTGGATGCAAGAAAATCTGCATTTTCAGCATCCTTGAACTTTCAAAATGTCCCAAATCTATAACCTTCTTTAATTGCTGGAATGTTCTTGCCACATACACGTACATACATACGTTTGTGTACGTACTGTATTAGTGTCCCTTGACAATTTTCAGAGTGTAGTGTGTCAGGAAGGTCTGAGTTCAGAAATCTGCCCATTCCTTCCTTTCGCTGAGGAGCTGTCAGTATGTGAGGCAGCACTTGCCATCTGGTGCTACAGAAATAGACAGGGCACTCCGGACGACATCTTGGCAGATGGGCAGAGCTTCACTTTTCTAGTGATTTCTATCTAGCATCTCCCTTATCTCTCTTATATCCAGTGCTGGAGATGATAGTCTCATGCAGGGTTCTCATTCAGTCCTCACCTAACCGCCTCTTTTCTGTCTGCATTAATTGAACATGACGAAATCCCATAAATCAAACATTGATGAGTCGAGGAAAGCAGTCCTGTTAAATCTGACCGTTTTTACAGGCACAAATAACTTTTTATGCTCACCTGTCAGTTATTTTGTGGCCTGTATAGTTATTTAAAAAAAAAAAGAATAGAGTGAAAATAGTGATATTGTGAAATGCTATTGCAATTTAAAATAAATTGTGTATTTTAAAGGCACACTATGTAAGATTTTTGGATTAAAATATCCAAAATCACTAGAACAATGTTATATATTTTGTTGACTTGTGTACTTACATTATTCCAGATGTTTCCAAGAATGTTTAAATCCAGAGAAATAAGCAATTTTAACCAGGAATCGCCTATCAATGACATCATACCAGCGATACCCTCGATTCTGTTTTTATTTTGTAGAAACCATTGAAACACCAAAGAGGCTTTAATATATTACGTTTTATTAGACAAGGGAACAACTGTTTGGATACATTTATAGACAGAAACTAATCATTGTTATATAGCTCAACACGTTTAGTCTTATTGTTTGAATCTCATTTTCTTGATTTACCACGAGTACCATGTTTTACCATGACTAATATCAATCTAGCTTTCTGCTGTGTGCAACAAGTGTCTCATAGTAGCCACCGAGTGAGCGCACAGAGTAACGTTAGTACTCAAATGTATCTAATATGATCAACAGCGCTGTGTTTCCCTACATACGCTTGACCAGAAGATGCGGAAGCGGCGACTGTGGCATAATAAAAGTTCCGCTGCTGTCGAGTCGTGTGTCATGCTCGTCTCTTTGTGGAAAATGTAAGACAATTTGATATAAAATTCTAACTATTAATACTTCTTGTAGCATGGTGTATATAGAGTCATAGCATATAGCAATCGCTCCAGCGGCCACGTTGCTCCCACAATACTCGGCCCTGCTCGGCTTCATACTACAGTAACGTTATTAATCTCATCCATGAACATGATTTCTGCCTGCATCCCGTTCCGATTCTTTTCCACCGGTTGTAAGGTGAAGACAACATCTCCCAAGAATCCGCGCTCAATCTCGGCGTCATCAAGCTATGCCTTTGTTTTGAGTAGGTGACCTCTAGCGGCGAAAAACGACATATTGTGCCTTTAATATTTTAAAGTGTTATTTATTTCTGTTATGGCTAGCTGAATTTACAGCAACCATTACTCCAGTCTTTAGTGTCACATTTCCTTCAGAAAACATTAAAATATACTGATCTGGTGCTCAAGAAATATTTCTTATCAATGCTGAAAACAGTTATACTGCTTTGTGGAAAATGTAAGACAATTTGATATAAAATTCTAACTATTAATACTTCTTGTAGCATGGTGTATATAGAGTCATAGCATCCAGCCCTAAGCATACCTTCTCTACCTAAACACAATTGAAAATGTCTATTTCAAGTGTCGTTTTCATTGTGGTTGGTCTCTGAATATGTCAGGCCTCTATAAAGTCATAACAGATGACCTCATGTTTTGCACAGGGCTTGGCATTCTCTGGCTGCAGTGCTTGAGCTCAGTGTTGTTCTTCAGCCTTCCTGTTTTCATTCTCTTTCAGTAGACGACATGAAAACTGCGTGGACAGCATGCTGAGGCTTCACTGAGACTTCTCAAAAGCAGTAACTGAGCCCAACACTGCTCAGAAACAAGATTAGCTTAATGCTCTGTCTGTATACCCTGAAATACCCTTCCATAAACCATTCTCAGATTGCACAGTCTGATGGATGGCAGATATTATTGTTATGATGTCATACAGTCGTACAATGTTTATGAGGAACTGTCTTGCAGTGTTATGAGGAAGTCACACTTTTGTGACACACTTCTCTGCACTGGTGGTTTCCATTGCTCAGAGCAATATTGCATTGATATACTAATACTCCTTGGTTTAGTCTTATAATCCACGTGTTGTAGTAACTAATAGCAGTATCACTTTGCTAGTAATGGTGAACATCATCTAAAAAGAACAGTGACAAACTCCTCAAGGGTTTGTGGGCACAGCCTGTGTGGTTCAAGCTGCTGTACACCCTTGGCATTTGCTAGTTTCATGATGATTTGTGGTTGCTTGTGATCTTCAGCACCTGTGAGAAGAATGTGGAGCCTCTGTTTTGCTCTCTACTGCCTCTACAGGCAGATGGTTGTGGATGGATGGATTATTCCAGATGGGAACACACTCTGTCCTCTTTAAGCTTTCCTCTTTAGGTTACAGCAGTGTACGGTAGATCTATGTCCGCAGATGCCATTCTGGATGTAAATCTTAGCAGGTGGAAATTCATTTTGCTATCTCAATGTAGGTCTTGGAAGCAGAGACCAGCGTGTGCATTGTATAACAAAAACTGGCTAATTGTAAAAACCTGGCAATGGACTTTAAATCCAAAGGTTAGTCAATAGTACAGAAATTGTTCTGGAACCAAAAGTTTTCTAAAATGAACTCTCCCTGCAGTGATGCAGCTTGTTTTTGTGTGGATATATTTCAGACGTTTAATGCCTTTTTTTTTGTTTGTCTTATAATACTGCCTTTTAAAACCAACTGCAGGCTGTTAACGGTGGATATTGATTTGCCTGTGGACTAAAGAGCAAAGTCTCATGGGGTCCAGAGCAGAGGACACATATTCCACTGCATTAGGTTGGGCATGCCTGCTATTCTCAGGTCATCTCACACTATCTGAAATAAGCCCAGGTTTATCATCATAGTCTGGAAGTTGATACACTTTGAGCAAAGCAGACAGATGGGTTTTTCGTTCTTTTCTCTAAGCTTTTCCTGTGCACATGTAGGTCAGCTGGTGTAGTCTGATAACTCATTTAAAATCCCTCCTGCTTGAGTTTCCTACAGTGATGAAAGCCATTAGTATTTGTGCATCTGAATCTGAACCTAGGATTCCTAGCAGGAAAACCAACATTAGTGTATTTTTGTGTCATTGCTGTGCCAACCTCATTCACCCCTGAGTTGGTTTGTCAATTGGCTGCAGAAAGTGAGAATTTGCATAATTGTTTCTATCTGGAATATCCTGCCGAACCACTGTTGTATTTGTGTGTGCAAGTGAGTTAAATGTGCAATCAGACTTCGTTTTTTAAGATCACATGACATTAAGCTGGTGTCAGCTGGATGGGATTGGGGTCAGGACATTGTTTGGGAGGAGTGAATAGCACGTTTAGTTTTGCATTTGCATAATGACAGGCTCTCCATTGGATGATGGTTTGTGGTTTGTTTAAGTGTTTTATTTAACAATAATTGGGTGAGTTGAGAGGTTGTTTTGAGAGGTTATTAACTCATTTCAGCCACCTCTGTAGCAATTAGCCTCATGCTAGCTTCAAACTGTCATTCACAGACAACTATGAGGAGATGGGCCTGGCTAGGCTACCCTTGGCCAGTGAATGTTTTAACACTATAACCCTATTTTGGGTTGAAAACTATTTTAACTTTTATAGTGGTATAGCACCCTATTCAACAGTAGGCTATACATTTTGAATATAGTATACTGAATACCTGATACAAACAACAAGATTGTCAGCTACTTACAGTAACATTATTAAATGTTCACAGCTCTATCTCAGCTCACATTACAGGAAGGTAATTCCCACAGCGAATTAAATAATAAATAAGGATTTAATTTTATTTAGTATCTTTTTTTTATTTTATAGATTTTTTTATTTTATTTTTTATTCGTATCTTTTTTTTAATCTTTTCTATTTTTATTTTTAAATTATTTGATTTAGCACTTTTTTTGTGTTTTTTTTGGAAGCAAAACAAGTGCACTGTACATCCAAAATTGGCTAATTGTAAAAACCTGGCAACGTGTTTTGAATCAAATGTTTAGTCAATGGTCATGTTTTTCTCTGTTCTGGTCATGTTTTGTCTTTTAAAACTTAAACAGACACGCACATGTTAAATAAGGCCACATGAACCAGAAGTTGTGACCGACTATACTTCAGTATTGTGACATATTTTAGATTGAAACAGAATATTAAATAGAGGAGAGGGCTGTTCTGTTTTTTTTTTTTTTTTATGGATTCACTTGCATGAATGAAGTGTTTACTATAAGACTAGTAATGTGCACTAACAAACTAAATAGGGTCAATTTTGATTTCATGCAGACTTTAATTGTCTTTTAAAGGGATATTTCCCCCTAAAAATGAAAATTACCCCATGATTTACTCACCCTCAAGCCATCCTAGGTGTATATGACATTCTTCTTTCAGACGAATACAATCAGAGTTATATTAAAAAATGTCCTGGCTTTATAGCTTTATTTGAAGTCCAGAAAAGTCTATCCATCATTTATAAAAGTAATCCACACGGTTCCGGGGGTTAATAAAGGCCTTCTGAAGCAAAGAGAGATGTGTTTTTGCAAGAAAAATATCCATATTTAACACTTTATAAAGTAAAATATCTAGCTTCCGTCAGACTGCCTTCCATGTTCAACTTACGAAGAAAGCGTAACTGACACAACGTAGTAGAGCTGCACGATTTTAAATAAATTGACAATCACGATTTTTTTGTTTAAAATTGAGATCGCGATTGTCCCACGATTCTGAAGGAAAAAAACAAAACGACTAGACAAAATAACATAATTTACTAGAGGTTCTGACAAAATGTTCCATGTCTTTAGAGCGTGAGCAGCGCGTGTTTTCACTGCCCTCATCAATGAATGAGAGCGTTCACATCAGAAGCGCGACGGCAGACTCTCTTATTCATTAACATGGGCATATTTTCATTTTTTTTTTTTTTCACTTACCTGAAGGCTCAGTTCTCAGTTCATGTATATCGAATCTTCTCATGCCTAATGTCTGGCTTAATGTCTAATTTACAAATCTTAATGCTTTCATTTGGAGCCTTATACATGTTCAGCCAGATTTAAGGGATTTTTAAACATGAATATGTGAATTTTTAACAGTCTAACGGCATTACAATCGTCATTTGGTTTGGTATTTTTAAGCTTGAAAATGAAAACGACACACGTCTTTGAGGGGGAAGCACAAAATTAAATTGTATAACGCAGATGATGATTCTTATTTTTGTACCCCACTGTTCAGTGTTGTGGTCGTCATGGTAACGGGCCTTAACTTTTGCTATGGCTTGCGTGAGCAATGTTGACGTAGGAGACGAGACATTGATAGAATGGAAAGAGATAATTTGAACTCTCTGTGTTTTCATTTTTCTTTTTAAATTTTAGGGACTTAAATTAATACATAACAGGAAGTGCTTATATAGCCTTTGAATGCAAAATCCTTTCTCATTTACTCTTTCAATTGAAAATAGCAGAATGAAACCTGTCCGTGTCACAAGACATAGTAGATGATCTAGAATGATACAAACAGGTGTGAGTGACCCACACATGTCCTTATGTGAGCAAGGCCAGGCTTGCCGGTTGTCCATCTGTCTTTCGGCCACTGTGCTGATCTTCCTATCTCATCAGTGTTCTGATATGATGGGTGAACAACACAGTGCATGATGGGAAAGACATTTGCAGTCCCTCTGTGCGTTTTGTTCCAAGAAAGAGGGGCAGAAAGACTGTGGTAGTGTAAATCCCTGTGTGTCCACTGCTCCAGTTTCCAGTTGGCCTTAGGTCAGAAGTGTAATCGCTCTTTATTTAGTCTCTCTTTCATCTGAATGACACAGGCCTGTCCTCGTCACATTAACCATGCAAGGATGCAGGACATGAGAAAAGGACCAATCTGGGAACATGATATTTCCAAAGAGGCACACAACTAACCAGCTGTCTGAGAAAGATGCCGTCTTCATACACATTTCATGCACAATGGTAATTCAAAGTGCTTTACATAGAAAAAGGTATTAAAATAATGACAAAATAATCACAAAATATGCATAAGAAATAAAAGTCCTGAATTACTAGGTATGTGAAGATTCAATTCAAATTAGAGTTTTGTTGAAGCCGATTGTGGGCAGCACTTAAACACTTTGGGTGATCTGAGTTTGAATCCTGGCTCATGGTTCTTCTTTACATTCGCTCTCGCTCTCGCTCTCGCTCGCTACCTGGATGAGATTCAAAGTGTACATCTCATGGGCACTTAACTATCCCATTAGGCCATGAGAATAGCGGAAAAGCAATGCAACTGACACTGTAGGTCACATGACAGTGCAAATGTACATTATACATCCGGATCGCATTCATACTACACACAAACAGTACATATTAAATAGCAGTTTTTCCCAAACACTGTGCCACGGCACACAGGTGTGACCTTGTGACTCCATTAATTTGATCCTTAAACTTTTAGTAAATCCTCATAACTCCACCTGCCTCTGTCGTGAATGAAGTGCCGCACAGAGTTTAGAGGTGGATTGTTGCGTGTTTCAAATGCAAAGGAAAATAAAGAACTGATGTTTGAATAAGTACAACGTTTTCTTTACTCAAGAAACACTGTCTATAAAGGCAATTGGGTGTTTTTTTGTATTTGAAGAGTGGAGAAGAGTCTTAGTCTGGTGTTTGCAGTCTGAAAATGTTAATATTTTAATGACACGTGCAAGTGTCTGACCACAAAAATCCTATTGCTACCTATATGACCTTATTGTGTTCTTACCTGACTTAAGCTCAAGTTTCACCTTAAATACAATACATAGAATTTTAATACAATATCAAGTTTTAATACGCCATTTGAAACAATGCATGTTTGTGCAATTTTGTTATTTTAGTACTTAGTGGTGTGCCGTGGGATTTTTACTTATCAAATTTGTGCCATGGCAAGAAAAAGGTTGGGAAACACTACTTTTTAACTTGCCTGGCTATCACCAGGCCAAGCTCAATTTAAAATTGAACATTGGTCTGGGGAGTCTGCTATGTATTTTCAACTGCACAAGAGGCTTGATGAGCATAGTTCAAATGACTCTATACGAAATTGGATAGTCCTTCAACCAATCAGACCACAAGAGGCGTGATAAACGAGCAACGACCCATCGCTTCTCTATCCGTCATCGTGTTAAACCCACCAATAGCGCGCCAGGTGGATAAGCCAGTCTGTGATTGGTTCCCGCAAAAGTGTAACAGAAGCAGTAGAAATTAATGTACAGGTTTCCAGACTGAGTTGCAGGGCGAAATCAAATCGCCGGCAGATCAGGCTGGGTTTACCCAGTCTACTTTTTAACAGTATTGTAGTTTGTTCTTAAAAAAAAGTGTCCCTGTTATGTTTTTTTCTAATGTCACCTTTCATTCTGTGTGTAATATAGCTGTCTGTGAATGTAAAAGGTCTGAAAGTTTTAAAGATCAAAGTGCACAACAAATAAAGTTGTCTCCTTAAAGAAAGAATTTATTCTGAATTGCCAGTCTCAGCAATTCCAGTCTCACTTCCATAACATACGTAGGTTTGTAACAAACTTGCATAATGCCAGCCTATGTTCTTCATTGGCTGCCCATGAACAACGTCTACTTTGACCTGTCCTCAAACACTGTGGTTGTAGCTGAGGCATGGAAGAGTTTTGTTTGTGCTGTTGACTTGTCTAAAAGATGCAAATTCACTTTGTATGTACTTCCAAAGGATGAGGACTTGCTCTGGAATTGATATAGTAAAACTGATGCCATTGTTTCTGTTCATATCGCTGAGTGCTGAGGAAGCAGAGATGGTCTTATTAAAGCGGCTTTGGAGGAAGCCTCTGTAGCTGAAATTCAGGTATGGTAATTGCCGTTTCGTTTCCGACCGACACACACTTTAAGCGGTAGACCAATCACAACAGACTGCGCCATCTGACCAATCAGAGCAGATGAAGCTCTCAGAAAGGAGGAGAGATTGAATCCTTTATCGAGCCATTTCAGACACTGTGAGAAAAGAGCTGATGTGCAGTGTATGTTATGAGAAAATTAAAGTGTTTGACCTGGGATGCATGTAAACACATTGTAAGAGACCTCCACAACAAAATTAGGAACCTTTAAAATAGTATAATAGGTGCAAATGTACTACCTACTCTGGCATTATGTGATTTTGCAAGCAGCTAAGGAGTGACGCATGTAATCATGGCGATATTCACTTACTCACCAGCAAAATCATTACAAATAGTGCTGGATATTGAATATTTATTATATACTTTCTAGTTTAGTATTCGACTGGTATCTTGCAGAGAGAAGAGGCTCAGTGCTCAGCCCTCCCCTCTCATTTCCACTGAATAATTGATTGAAGACCATGAGATTAGCCAGTGTCCCAGAGGTGCTGCTGGGGGATTTACTCATTGCAGGGGGCTCAAACGTCCTCATCTGCAGAGAACCTTGTGCTTAATTAGACCGTTGACTTTTTATGTGTAATCCACACCTCTTTCCCCTCTCTCTTCAATCCATACACACTTTGAAGTGGAAAAAACACCACATTTCTCTATTTCTGGGCTGATCTGTCACTTTTATTACAGCTGGAGCAGGAAAGGTTGTTGTAATGTTGTTGTTGTTTGGATTGTTGCTATGACAGCAGCGTGTGCATCCCATTCGTCAGTCACCCTTTCTTTTTTTCCGCCTACCTAGCCAACTGACCTCGCCACCCTGCGCTCTGCTGGTGGAATGCGTTTGTCTGGATCGAATCAAGGCCTGAACACGCTCGAGGGCCCTGCCGGCCAACTCTGAGTCAGTCGACGGCACTGCAGCAGCAGCAGCTGGCTTTCTGATACCTATAAATATCCTACAGTAGATTCCTGTGGCCCCGCAGACTTTTGAGCTGCTCACTCCCAGGCTTAGCGTTCTGACGGTGTGGAGTTGTTGAGATGAGGGTCGGCCTGAATGTTTCGGACACGCCAAATACCAGACAAGCCTGTAGATTCCTGTTTATTAAGACTGCAAGGATTTGTAGCAACCTGCTGAGAGCAAATGGACAATATGTGTGATATCTGTCAAAGCAAATGGGAAAAGTTAAATTGTATTGAATTGTATTAACTGTGAGAAATGGAAAGAATTGTGGGTAGTCACATGCAACAGGTGGACCTGCTGATCCCACACAAAGACATTTTTTGAGTCATCATTTTTTTTTTTTTACACAGGCTTCTAGATTGAATGCGTCTCCTCTTTCAATTGTTAAGAACAAAAATAGCCCCCAAACAAGTTGTTTTCCAGTGGTTGTGTAGCAGTTATGATCATGTGACATTATTTCTCATTTGACAGACATTTCATTCAATTAGAGGAATTGAAACCTCACTCGATCATACAGGGCTTTCATATCATGTAATAGTTTAGAGACATTAATAATAATTATGTGCAGGACATGACTAACAGCTCAGCAATTGACTGGTGGGTTCAGTTTCTCAGGTATTAATGAGTTCCAGACTCTGTTGTTTTATTATTATTTAGTGCTGGGGAAAAATGAATCGCATCCAAAATAAAAGTTTGTGTTTACATAATATATGTGTGTGTACTGTGTATAATTATTATGTATTTATAAATACACACACATGCATGTATATATTTAATAAATATTTGCATGTATATACTGTGTATATATAATTTACCTATTAATATAATTAATTACCTATTAATATAAATTATATTAATATAATTTATATATATATATTTTTTTTTTTAAATAACATATTTTTCTTATATATACATGCATGTGTGTGTATTTTTTATATATTTTATATCTTTTTTTATATACATAATATATGTGTGTGTACTGTGTATAAACACAAACTTTTATTTTGGATGCGATTTAATCACGATTATTTTTTCCCTAGCACTATTATTATTATTATTATTATACTATTATAGGGTTTATTAATATTTAGTTGCATGGCAACATTTCTTCAGTTTTTATTTATTTATTTAATGGTTTATTATTGTGCAGTCAGTTACAATTTGTCCATAGCAGATTTTAATGTTTGCAATTCCCAGGCTGTTATCTGTGAGTTTTGAGTACACATTTTTATATTCAGTCATTACATTTCTATCATGCAAAAATTATTAATTTAACATTTTAATTGTAATGATTCATACATTTAAAATTTTTACGTTACAAATTATACTAAAATAAATGAAAAGTATATCAGCCATCTTGTCACCTTGCACTCTAGATACTGGTGTCATCATTGGGTTTTGAAAAAACCTATATTGGTCAACTGTCCTCTAAAGCCATAGTATGGAAGCATTCGGCTGTTTTTGTGTGAAAAACTCAATCCAGTAAATAATGATTTTCCTTGTCTTTTTTCCAGCTATTTTGAACCCCAAGAACCCAAAGGAAGCACCCAAATCCTTTAGCTTCGACTACTCGTACTGGTCTCACACCTCAGTAAGTCTCATTTTCTCTCTCTTTCACCTTCTGTCCTTTTCCTGTTCTTTTTGCTTTTTCTGCTGAGCTGGCTCAGTGGACAATAAAATGTGTATGTGGTCAGATTTACACCTGTGATTAATCATCAATGTATTTTGTTCTCTTTTCTTCATTTCTGTGCTAGCCGGACGACCCCAGCTTTGCGTCACAGAGCCTTGTGTACAATGACATCGGGAAAGAGATGTTGCAGCATGCTTTTGAGGGGTATAACGTCTGCATTTTCGCCTACGGCCAGACCGGAGCTGGCAAGTCCTACACCATGATGGGAAAGCAAGAGGAAGGACAGGAAGGCATTATTCCTCAGGTAAGAGTGTAATATCATATGTGTCACCTTAATGGATCCTGAATAAAAGACATGCTTAAGAGCTCAGCAGCGGCTGAGATGTTTCTGATCTCAAAGCAGACATTGCTAGAAGACATTAAGGCATTAGCGCTCCACCTAGCACGTCCAGCAGTTATTTGTGCTCTGTATCGATCGCTCTCTCTCTCCTCCCTAATGTGCTCTTTTGTCCCCCCTCCCAGCTCTGTGAAGATCTCTTTGAGAAAATCAATGACAATAACAATGAGGAGATCTCGTACTCGGTGGAGGTGAGCAGCAGACACACCATGACTCCTGTGACTCACTTCAAATGTTCTCCTTAATCTGTTGAAATGCTGTTTTTGCTGTTACCTAAAAGCATTAAACTCCGTAGAGGGGGGTGATGGTTTGATGGGTTTGATCAGAGCCCACTCAAGTGTTCAATAACTGAGAGCTAAACATATTCAGCTACAAACAAATTGGCAGTGGTATTGAATATGCTGTAAATAGTTGCTATTTACTATATTTACAGTAAAAATACTGTAATATTTTGAATAATAGAAAATCTCTTTTAATATATTTTACAATGTAATTTATTCCTGTGATGGCAAAGAGTGTCAGAAATCATTTCAGGATTATTTGATGAATATAAATTCCAAAAGAAAAGTATTTATTTGAAATCTAAATCTATTTACTGTCACTTTTGATCAATTTTATGTGTCCTGTCCTTGCTGAATAAAAATATTGATTTTGTTAAAAAAAAATCTTACTGACCTCAAACTTTTGAACAATAGAGTATTTTTTTTAACTTTTTACTTTAAGGCAACGTGTGGAATTTTGCGGAGTAGATTAATACAGAAATATATAAATATATTTTATAATCTTTTATCTCAGTTATATATTATAGCTAATTGTTATATGCTCATTGTAGGTGGCTTATATGGAGATATACTGTGAGCGAGTGAGGGACCTGCTAAACCCTAAGAACAAAGGGAACCTGCGTGTCAGGGAACATCCTCTACTTGGGCCTTATGTGGAAGACCTCTCGAAACTGGCCGTAACTTCTTACACAGACATAGCTGACCTCATGGATGCTGGTAACAAAGCCAGGTGAGAGAAAAATGGCATATGTTGTTAAATCATATAAATTGCTATTTTGTGTAGACAATGTAGAACATTCCAAATCAGGTACTTCATTTTGGATGCTGATATTGAAGGGGTAGAGGTTGGACTTTTTGTCAAGGGGGAAATGGGAAAACTGTTATAATGATTCCTCCAATGATACTGATAGTCATGTGTAAAATGTGGACTCCTTGGGAAGGAGTAACATGCTTCTAATCCTCCCATTCTGATGACCAAGGTTTATTTGTGGAGAATGTGACATGTAAAGCCTGTTTCTCTCGAGAGCATCCCATCCAAACTTTTATTATTGTATTTTTGTTTGTCGTATAAATTAATTAATTTAGTGAAAAAAGGTAAATTAATTAAAATATGCTATGAACAAAAACACAATAATGAAGTTTGAACCCTGCTCTCAAAATAATTTTGTGAGAAAAATAAAATAAATAATTTTACACAAAATGTACTTTTGAGTTCAAGGTTTACTCTAGACTGGGTAAACCCAGCCTGATCTGCCAGCAATTTGATTTCACCCTGCAGCTCAGGCTGAAAACCTGTACATTAATTTATCCTGCTTCTGTTACACATTTGCGGGAACCAATCACAGACTGGCTTATCCACCTGGCGCTCTATTGGCGGGTTTAACACAATGACGGATAGAGAAGTAATGGATCGATGCCCGTTGATCACACCTCTTGTGGTCTGATTGGTTGAAGGACTGTCCAATTGCATACAGAGTCTTTTGAATTATGCCTGTTGATCACGCCTCTTGTGGTCTGATTGGTTGAAGGACTATCCAATTTCGTACAGATTCATTTGAACTATGCCCGTTGATCACGCCTCTTGTACAGTAGAGAACACATAGCAGACTCCCCAGACCAATGTTCAATATTTAAAGATTTAGCTTGGTCTGGTGATAGCCAAGACTCTTTACTCTAGTTTTAATGTGATATGTAACTTTACACAGATGTTAAAAATAAGTTCAAGAAATGTACGATACGATAGATCTTCACCGCAAATACCTAAATTCACCTAAGTCAATTACTAATAAATTGAGAGAGAAAATACGGCAAGTTTATTTAATATCCATTAATACACATTTCTGAGGTAACTTTACTATTTGTTTTACTCTAATATTTCAATGTATATTAATTTTATATTTATATGTATATTTTGTATGTGACACATATGACACTCATTTTGATCCTCTGTGTCCTCAGAACTGTTGCTGCCACCAACATGAACGAGACGAGCAGCCGGTCTCATGCTGTCTTCACTATCGTTTTCACCCAGAGGAAGTACGACAGCGAGACAGACCTGTCGACAGAGAAGGTTGGATACTTTACACCCATCCACAGCCATTATGACATTTCACAGAGCTCAGATTATTCCTGCAACACAAAGTCAGCAAATCCTGAACCAAGCAGAAAGAAAAACTGAGAGAAAGAGACCCGTCCCACTCATCCTGTTTGTGGGGCTCATTGTGTATTTGCTGTAGACACAAAGACAGCTCTATGAGGTCCATGGACACAATAGCTATTGTTCAGAGCTACTACATTAGATTCACTACACAGGTCTCGCCTCAGCCCTCGCTCTAATATTACTCATCCCGTTGGCAGCGGCACCGCTGGCCCAAACTCAAGCACAACAAAATGAAAAGATAACCCAAGCATTCTTTAGCACAATTAGTTTTGCATGCATGCACCAATGATTTTACTACAGTACCCTAAAATGATTGGATGATTGAACTGTTATTTACAAATGCTTTCCGAATCAGTTTTATTGAATAATCAGATTGATTCATTTGGACGTCGCTATATCAGAAATATGTATATACTGTACTTCCATTCCTAATAGACAAAAATCTTTGGACAGAATGAAAAAAATAGACTCCCAGAAGAAATTTCCTTTGTGTCTTATTTTAGTGTGTGTTAATCAGTCTGAAAGTATCTGTGCTGTCTGGTTTCAGGTCAGCAAAATCAGCCTGGTGGATCTAGCAGGAAGTGAGCGTGCTGACTCAACAGGGGCCAAAGGAACCAGACTGAAGGTACAGACTAATTTTACAGCCTCTCTAGAGCTTCACTTGCCATATGTAAAATGACTGTGCTCTCCTCCACACTCCACAAAATTTCGGGGAATGTAACATGCGTGACAAAACACTTAGGCATCAGCTATTTTTATTATTGTAATCAACAAAGGCTAAGGTCACAGTGCATTTAAGGTCTTGTTTGTTTTTAAGGGCAAGCAAATATTAAACTGCAATGTATTAATTTGATTTAATCATAGTTTATTAAAACTAAAAAAAAATGTTTGTGCTTCTTAGGAGGGAGCAAACATCAACAAATCTCTAACTACACTAGGAAAGGTTATTTCAGCCCTGGCTGAGGTGGTGAGTAATATTCATACCGGTATATACCGGTCTCTCTGCCTGTTTACCTGCCTGTTTTCAGTACTGTAACTTTGTGTGCTGTGTGTCTCTCTCCTGGCAATGCTTCCCTTCTCAGGATAACTGTACCAGCAAGGTAATCTTTCCCTGTGGTCACTAACCACTGAACCATCTCTATCTAAACCTATCCACCTTTATCCATGTAACCTTTTGTCTTAATAGTGTCTCTTATTCCTGTCTTGATGTCTCATACATCAAAGAATGTCCTAAACCCCTTTTTTATTATAACAATAACTGTATTTATGTGCTATATTCCAACATGTTTTACTGGCTGTTTTGAAACAGAGCAAGAAGAAAAAGAAGACAGACTTCATTCCTTACCGAGACTCAGTGTTGACATGGTTGCTAAGAGAGAATTTAGGTATGTATAGCTATAGGGGCATTTGGACTGGAGGAACCTTTTCATAGTCCCTATAACTAATGGTGGAAGTACCCGCTTTTTGGCATGTTTGCACCAGAGGAACAACTGCGATTTAATATTTTTTCATATATTGTTTACTTTCTTTGTTTAACAGTTCTATCTAATAACATATACGATAGGACTGTTAAACAGATCGTAAACTAATGAAAACGGAGAATGGGAGTAATGTGTGCTCAGGCGCTAGCTAAGTCGTTCTCCGCGCTGTCAAAATTAAAGTCCTGCACAACGAACCAGAGCGGCAGGATGTAAGTGATTTGAAAAGTCCCAAATGACAGTGTGAATGGAACCAGGAAAATTATCCTAGGGGAACATTTAATTCTAGGGGGACTGCCCTGGTGGCCAGTTCCTATAACTACCTGGTGCGAAAGCCCCTTATGATTATCCATGATGGTGATAAATGAGCATATCTACTATGATGCATAGATATTATGAGCCAGTTATTAAAAATAGAACTGACTGATATTTCAAAATAATCCAACAATTCTCTGTCCATGTAATATAATTGGGCTTTAAATGAATAATTCACCCAAAAAACGGAAATTCATTATTTAAAATAAAAATAATGATTTTTTTGTATTATTTAAAACTAAAATATTGAAATAAAATAATAAAATTCGATTTTTATTTTGTGTTTTTTGTTTTGTAGTTTTATTCCCCTAAATATTATATATTTTCAACTGATTGAACTAAAGTTTTCTCATTAGAGCAGTTGGCAACCAATAGCTATCAAATGAAACGCTTTCAACTCAAGGTGTTTTGCTGTTACGTTGTATTAAAATTATTCCAGAGATTTTAACCCACTCGATAGTTTCTCTCCTAGGTCAAATGAAATGGTGTTATAACCATTTAAAATCTAATTTGAATAATTTAACAGAAAAAGAAAACGCATACTATTTACAATTCCATCTTTTTTTATGTTGGCCCATCTTAGCTCAATACTCGAGTCAAAATTGCATTATTTGATGTTTCTAATTGTTTGCATAATTGTGCTTATTAACCAGGAGGGAACTCGAGGACCACTATGGTGGCCGCCCTGAGCCCTGCTGACATTAACTATGACGAAACTCTCAGCACACTCCGGTAAGTATTCACTCCTACTTCCCATCAAGCAGTGTGACTTCCATTCTTAGATCTTGATTGTGATAAGAGGGCTTTCTTGTTCCAGATAAAAACACTTTTGTGATATCAATGGCTGTTTGGATCATTGTCTTTGTTTGCTCATTCACAGATATGCGGACAGAGCCAAGCAGATTAAGTGCAATGCCGTCATCAACGAGGACCCCAACGCCAAACTGGTGCGGGAGCTTAAGGACGAGGTGACACGGCTGAAGGACCTTCTCCGTGCCCAGGGCCTCGGGGACATCCTGGACAGTAAGTCGAGGCACAGCGCACCCCAATGGCCATTGACATACATGCCCAATTGCCAGACAAATGGGAGGTCACTTACTCTGCTAACAAGTGGTGAATTCTTTAGCTCTGATCTAATGCCACAGTCTTGACAAGCTTGCATTGTCTTCATGTTGTTCCTTCTATGTCTTCATTTAACCATTCATCAACATGCGATGGAGATTAGTATTAGTATGGACATATGATGGTTAGAAACAGACAATACTGTTTTCCAACACAACATGTCCAGTTTAACCACACATCACATGCCAATTATGTAAAGTCAAATGTTTCCCTCTCATGTTTGTCTTCACAATATTTTGTCTAGTCAAATCTAACTGCCTCCGTCAGTCATTCCTCTACTATCCCTCTCAACTCTGACTTCTCAACCTTCTCCTGTTCTTCCTGCTTCCCTTCAGTCGAGCCAATGGGGGATGATTGCCTTGGAAGTGGAAGCAAATGTGTGTATACACGTGATGGGACCACGTCCTTTTGCTCTCCCCTCTCGCTACCAGTAGCTTATTCATCGCTTCTGGAATACAAATCTGTTGGCTTTGCATGCCTCAGTTGTTTTTTTTTACCACAAGGAATCCCAGACAAACAAGAGATAAATATGGGATGGATTGGATGGGTTAACATGCTGCTAGCAGGCTTTATGCTTGCTCTTAGCCTAATTTGATAGACTGTCTGGCATGATGCAGTCTTAATGGCAGGCTTTCCTCCAAATAAGCCCAACCCCACCGACAGCACGATAGATCTGATAGACTGCATCTGGAAGCACTTAAAGGGATAGTTCACCCCAAAATTAACATTTTGTTATCATTAAATCTGTATTTTCTTTTGTGAAACACAAGAATGTCCTAGATTTAGTTTCCATAAAAGGAAAGGTGATTTATACTTATTTATACTAATAATAACAAAAAAAGCAGCATAATGAATCATAAAAGTAGTCCATATGAGCCATACAACTTTATTAAAAGTCACTAGCTTTGTGTGATAAACAGACTAGTTGTTTTTTTTGCATTTAAATGTACTTAAACAAAATTGTATATAATATGAATATCCACATAATGAAATATGATATACAGTATGTATTGTCAAAATGAATAGACAAATTTAACTAAGAAGTAAAATTGTATATAAATTAAGATGTTTTCAGGGTATCTATCTATCTTGAATTGAACATCAACATGAAACTGGATCTCAACACATTTTCAAATGAAATAATCACCAAGTAATAAATAAATGATGAATGTTGAACTAGAATGTATTTTATTTTGTTCCATTGGGGTTTCCACCTGTTTTAAGTTTAAATTTGCCTATGGAATAAGACAAAATACAGCTTAAAGTCAATCGTTTTTTGTGATAAACAGATTAATGGTTATTCTCGATTAAAGGAAGAATGTAAGTGAATAATGCGTTTTTTGGACTTCCTAAAAAAAACCTATTGACATTCTGCTTAATGTTAAAGCTGAAAGTCATATGATTTAGAATGATACGCATGGATAAATGATGACAAGATACAGAATTAATTTTTAGGTGAAATATCTCTTTAATGTCAATCCTTTAATCTGGAATCTTACCCTCTTTTTTTTGTCTTTTGTTTTTTTTCCCTAGTGAGGTTTTATTGTCATTTAACTGTTCATTGCAGGTCATGACATTCACGATGTTAGAATGCTGCTAAGCTCACAAACTGAAGCAATGATCTCTCAGAGAAAAGGTGCATGTTTTCATCATTTTACATTTGCAGAATAGCAGTTGCAGTGGTAGTGTTAACTGTAGCGCTACGAGCCTCAGTATTTCCATATCGCTTTAGTCCAAGTGCGTCTGTGTCCTCTCCCATCCCTCTTCTCTGTATTCTCTTACACAAGCTCTGCATACCTTTTTAAAAGCTTCAAAACCGAATCAGAGCTCAGGTGGCTATTTGCTTTTCTATCTGTCTGGGAGTTCTTGATATACGCAGAGAGATGAACGCACACTGTGCTTTCTACCTCCACAACCATATGGTGCTGGGAAAGTGAACATTTTAACTTGACTGAAATGCTTGCCGTGGTCTATGTGCTAGCGGCCTCAATCGCATCATCTGAACGCATGAACAGTAACGTAATGCAGTGCTGCTACGCCGCCATGTTGGCCTAGTTGCTTCAGGAGAGTCTTTTCAGATAAATGAAGTGGGAAAAAAATTCAATAGTGTGAATATACAGCAGAAAGCTCGACTGAACTGCGATAAAGCTTCCTGGGAGAGTGTTTTTTAAAAAGCACACTCCCCTCCCAGTCACAGTAGTTGTACCAAAATGATGTTTTGAAGAGCTTTGTAGCTGCCAAACATTGACAGCATCATAACTTTAAGAGTGATGTTCTGCGTGGAAAAGACATTTTATAGCTCGTATAGCAGCATGTTATCATACAATTCTTCTACCACCCCAAGCCACCCTCTCCTGGTTTGTGACCTTTATGCAACCCCCCCACCCCACAACTCTTCTCTCCTATCTGAGAAGTGTCAGTTTTCACCCAGGTTAAAATCAAGTCAAATATAAAAAGAAAAAGTGATTTATCACGTTAAAAGTGCTTGTAATATAGGCTGCATTGTTTTAAGGTCACATGTTGTTAAATATTATTATGTAATTTATTAAATATTATGCATATGTATTGCATGTTACTCCTCAAAGGGAGGAGTGTCATTAACACTTTAAATAAGTGTTAAATTCTTTAAAGGGATAGTTCACCCAAAAATTCTGTCATCATTTACTCACCCTCAAGTTGTTCCAAACCTGTATTTTTTTCCCCTACAATGGAAGTCAGTGGGACCCATCAACTGTTTGGTTACCCAAGAAACTCATACAGGTTTGGAACAACTTGAGGGTGAGTAATTGACGACAGAATTTTCATTTTTGGGTGAACTATCCCTTTAATCAGTACCTTTCTTCTAATAATAAAACTGTATTATTTAAATTATTGTCTAAATATATATTTATTATTATTATTAAAAATAAATATTCTTATAGTTAAATTATAATTTAAGGTACATTTACTTAAGAAGCAAATATTAAAATATTAATATACACATTAAAATATATACTGAAATTTGTGAAAAATATTATATACTGTAGTCAAAATTAATATTCTTAAAACAACAAATTTAAGAAATTTTTTTTATATAATATTGAGACTTAATATCCAAGAATGTATTTTAAATGGAAATGAACTACATTACAACCAATTTTATTTCTGTAGTCTTTTTCGAATAAAATATAATATTCAGCAAGACAAAAATGAATGATAGATGTTGAATTGAAGTGTATTTTGTCTTGTTCCATTGTGTTTTTCATTTCTTTTTAAGCTAAATTTAGTGAGGTCTATGCTTAAAACAAGTGCAGGAAAGGTTGCCAGTGGAACAAGACAAAATACACTTACATTTAAGATACATTCTCTGAAACGGGTTTTAAAGACGTTATTGCTGGACAGTAAGAGACTGATGATGTTTTGGGTATATAAATGTGTTTCTATTGAACAACCGGAGGTGAAAACTGTGCATCTGACTGCCGTGTTTGTTGTAATCCTTTGATGTGAACTGTGTGTCTTACATTGGTCTTTCCTCCTCTTTGTCCTTTTTCTTCCTTTCTTTCTGTCTGTCTCTTGTACTCTCTCTTACATTTCTGTCTCCACCACTTTTGCTTCTTCCTCCTTGCGTCGTCTGTCTCTCCTCTGTGGCTCAGACCTGAAAGATATACACAACAATAAGCATAGATACTTGCTTGCCTCAGAGAACCAACGGCCTGGCCATTTCTCCACAGCACCTATGGGCTGCCTGACAGCCTCTCCGTCCTCAGGCTCTCTGTGCAGCCAGGCAGGGCTACAGTCCGTTTCAAGCATCCAGGAGCGCATCATGTCCACGCCGGGCGGAGAAGAGGCCATTGAGAGGCTGAAGGTACACATTTTCAAAACAAAAGAAGGGTCAAGGGCTTAAGTTAATAACCATTTCCTGTCTTCACAGACGTTTCCTCTTAAATTAATCAAAACTAATTAGGTAACAATGTGTAATAAGATAATGGAGGTGCTTCAGGCACCTGGTGACCTTTTATATTCAAAATACTCTACTCATAATAATTTGCATGTTCTCATACATATGCATACTCTACTCTGGATCACCATGGTAACCTGAGAGGTATTTCAAGGACAGAAACCAGCTGTCTGTAAACACCTGTGACATGTGGGTTGTTTCAGTAGTCGATATCAGTGAAATTTCTGGGTTGTTAATACCAAAAATATTATATATATATATATATATATATATATATATATATATATATATATATATATATATATATATATATATATATATATATATTATTTGAGGGAGTGAAAAGATTGTCTTGTCATACTTTCCCACCCACCAGTGGCTGGAAACCTTTCACTGAGACTGTGAGAGATAGTAAGGGAGGAAAAGAGAGGGAATGTATACGTGGCTACAGCTTCCAGGCAATAGTTTCCATGGTTACGGCAAGTGGCTCGCACTAGTGACGTCAACCTCCGACGCAGTTTGGCAGACAATTAGACCGAAATAGACCTTTTCTTTTGTATTAGCCAAAAATATTGATGTATAAAAAAAAAGTGAGAACATCCTTGCCATCAATTAGTAACATATACAGTACATCAGATAGAAGTAAGGTTGTTCTGTGTGATTCACATGGACCCCACATGATGTCTGTGATTGCCCTGCATACAACCCATTTCTTACGTGAAAATATACACTACCGGTCAAAAGTTTGGAATAATTATGGTTTTAATTATGATGACAAGTCCTTATGCTCATCAAGGCTGCATTTATTTGATAAAAATACAATGAAAATATTACAATGATTTCTGGAAATGATTTCTGAGATAATGACTGCTGAAAATGTAGCTTTGTCATCATAGGAATACATTTTAAAAGAACTTTTTTATTGTAATATATTTCACAATATTATGTTTTTACTTTATTTCTGATCAAATAAATGCAGCCTTGGTGAGACTTCTTTCAAAAACAAAACATTTAAAATATTCTAAACTTTTGTAGTGTATATGTATATGCAGATGTAATATAATGATAATCCAGTTTTCCTAGTCCCCTGTAGTGATCTGGGTTTCTCAGAAGCATCAGCTCACAGGTTTAAAGAAGCCACATTGTTACTTTCTACATGAACAGATGGCAGGGGTGTTAACCCTTTAGGAAGGATCTAGGGGAGCTTCCTGTACCTCATGCCAGATGGTTCTGGTCTTCCTTCAAGCCAAGGACAATAAGGGACACAATAGAGGAAAATGTGTGTTAGGCTTCCCGTATTTAACTGTTTACTGCTCTTGACCCCACATCAGGCAGTTGGTCCTTTGCACACAGACTTATGGCCTAGATTTTCCCTTTTAGCCATAGGACCCTGAAATGTATGACCTTTCCATAACTTATGTCTGATTTAACACACAGCAAGATGTGCTCGCACCTCTAAATAGCAGAATAAGCTTTAAGCTTCTTAGTATTACACACAGGTCAGGCAGGTCACAATGGCAAATGTGTGGAAATGCCAACTGGTGCTAATTATAGATTATATATTATAGATATAAATGATATACATAGAATAAAAATTGTTCATGTTCATGCATTGACTAACATAAACTAACAATGATCAATATATATATTTGTACAGCATTTATTAAACTTTGTTAATGTTAGTTCACAGTGCATTAACTAATGTTAACAGATACATCTTTGGATTTTCATAATGTAAACTCAGCAAAAAAAGAAACGTCCTCTGACTTTCAACTGTTTTTACTTTCAGTAAACTTAATGTGTGTAAATATTTGTATGAACACTAAAAGAGTCAACACCATAAGACATAAACTAAAAATGTTTCACAGACATGTGACTAACAGAAATAGAATAATGTGTCCCTGAATGAAGGGAGGCTCAAAATCAAAAGTACCAGTCAGTATCTGGTGTGGCCACCAGCTGCTTGAAGTACTGCAGTGCATCTCCTCCTCATGGACTGGACCAAATTTGTCAGTTGTTGCTGTGAGATGTTACCCCACTCTTCCACCAAGGCACTTGCAAGTTCCTGGACATTTCTGGGGGGAATGGCCCTAGCCCTCACCCTGCGATCCAACAGGTCCCAGACGTGCTCAATGGGATTGGGATCCGGGCTCTTCGCTGGCCATGGCAGAACACTGACATTGCTGTCATGCAGAAACTCACGCACAGAACGAGCAGTATGGCTGGTGGCATTGTCCTGCTGGAGGATCATGTCCGGATGAGCATGCATAAAGGGTACCACATGAGGGAGGAGGATGTTTTCCCTGTACCGCAAGGCATTGAGATTGCCTGCAATGACAACAAGCTCAGTCCGATGGTGATGTGATATACCGCCCCAGACCATGACGGACCCCCCACCTCCACATCGATCCCGCTCCAGGGTACAGGCCTCGGTGTAACGCTCATTCCTTCAACGATAAACACGAATCCGTCCATCACCCCTGGTGAGACAAAACCGTGACTCATCAGTGAAGAGCACTTTTTGCCACTCCTGTCTGGTCCAGCGAAGGTGGGTTTGTGCCCATAGGCGGCGTTGTTGCTGGTGATGTCTGGTAAGGACCTGCCTTACAACAGGCCTACAAGCCCTCAGTCCAGCCTCTCTCAGCCTATTGCGGACAGTCTGAGCACTGATGGAGGGATTGTGTGTTCCTGGTGTGACTCGGGCAGTTGTTGTGGCCATCCTGTACCTGTCACGCAGGTGTGATATTCGGATGTACCGATCCTGTGCAGGTGTTGTTACACGTGGTCTTCCACTGCGAGGATGATCAGCTGTCCTTCCTGTCTCCCTGTAGCGCTGTCTTAGGTGTCTCACAGTGCAGACATGGCAATTTATTGCCCTAGCCACATCAGCAGTCCTCATGCCTCCCTGCAGCATGCCTAATGCACGTTCACGCAGATGAGCAGGGACCCTGGGCATCTTTCTTTGGGTGTTTTTCACAGTCGGTAGACAAGTCTCTTTAGTGTCCTGCGTTTTTAGAACTGTGACCTTAAATGCCTACTCTCTGTAAGCTGTTAAGGTCTTAACGACCATTCCACAGGTGCATGTTAATTAATTGATTATGGTTAATTGAACATGCATGGAAAACATTGTTTAAACCCTTTACAATGAAGATCTGTAAAGTTATTTGGATTTTTACAACATTATTGTTGAAATACACAGTCCTGAAAAAGGGACGTTTCTTTTTTTGCTGAGTTTATTAGTAAATGTTGATATTAAAGGGATAGTTCACCCAAAAACGAAAATTACCCCATGATTTACTACCATCCTAGCCATGTTGAGTACTTTTAGAATGGGTGGATGCACTTTTTTAGGCTGCCATTCATTGCCATTATAAAGCTTGGATTAGCTAGGACATTTTTTAATATAACTCCGATTGTATTCGTCTGAAAGAAGAATATCATATACAGCTTGGATGGTTTGAGGGTGAGTAAATTATGGGATAATTAAAATTTTTGGGTGAACTATCCCTTTAATATTAACTATGATTAATAAATGCTTCAGAAGTATTGTGACTTATTAGATAATGTCAACTAATGTAGTTAACTAATGTTAACAAATTAAACCTTATGAAACCAAAAAATCATTATTTCCACAAAAATATTAAGCAGCAAAAATGTTTTCAACATTGATGAAATAAATGTTTGAGCAACAAATCAGTTTAGTATTAGAATGATTTCTGAAGGATTATGTGACACTGAAGGCTGGAGTAATGATGCTAAAAATTTAGCTTTGACATCACAGATATGAGTAGATTTTAAAATGCATTCAAATAGAAAACTATTTTAAATTGTACTAATATTTCACAATATTACAATTTTACTGTATTTTTGATAATAAATGTAGCCATGGTGAGCATAAGACTTCTTTCAAAAGCAAGACATCTCCAAAAGATTCTAAACTTTTTAACAATATTATCATTCCAGCAATATTTAGTCATTTCAGACCCTGTCTTATACCACCCAGCATAAACTTCCTAATTATCCTTTGAAATATGCTGACCCTCTTTGTCTGCGGTCCTGTAGGAGTCGGAGAAGATCATAGCTGAGCTAAATGAGACCTGGGAGGAGAAGCTGAGGAAGACTGAGGCCATCCGTATGGAAAGGTCAGTGAGGGCTTGGGTGCCATCTGGCTCCCTTCCTATTGTCCCTGTGCCTATACTCATCATGCCCGTGAGGAGTGTTTGCTATGTGCTCAGCTGGTGCGAGTCTGTACCAGACTCAAGTAGCTGTCAAATCACACACAACACTGACCTCAACACTAACATGCACATTCAAGTATTAAAGATACATTTTCCAGATGTCTTTGTTGCTAACCGAAAAGGTTATAAAAATGTGTTGATTTGTAATGTCCATGATGATTTCCTTCCCTTCTCTCAGAGAGGCACTGCTGGCAGAGATGGGAGTGGCCATACGGGAGGATGGGGGAACCCTGGGTGTCTTCTCTCCTAAGAAGGTACAACATGTGAACTCCTTATCATTAATCACCATTACTGTCTGCACCAGACAGCTTCTTCTCATGTCCTCATGTCTGGGCCTTTCTTTCTTCGTATGTCATCATCCATCATTCTTCTTCCATTTTTTTTTTCTTTTATCTTTTGTTTTGCTTGCCTCTTGCAATGGAATCCTATTAGTTTGGTCCAGATAGACCAACATCACTGTCTATTGAAGACTTTAGTGTTTATTCTTCTAATCAGGTTTGTTTTTTTACGTTATATATTTTTTTCCCCATTTTATATTTGTAAAATTCCTACTAAAAAAGTTCCTGTAGCAAGCCATAATTGTGGATTACGGAATAGTTTATATTTTCCAAAATCACTCTTAATTTCATTCACCGTAGGAAATAGAAACAAATGTACATCCATCAGCATGCTGTAGTGTTTCCTCTACTGGTGACGAAGGACTCTCATGAGACTAATCAAATCAGTTCTTTTAATAAATAGGACATATTTGGTTTTTGAAATTACTTGCCAAATACTTCAGAGCTGTTATTGATTTAAGGTTAAACTGGATGTTTTCACTTGCTAAAAGTGCTTCCAGAAAGTACCGTTTACCACAATCTCATTGTCTTTTTAGTGTCCCTCCCTGAAACACATCAACACAGTTATCCTGCCTCTAGAACAATGCCGCTGTCATTGTTTATTTGTCTACTTATTCATGTTTTCATTCAATTTCTCTCCTTTTTTCTCTATGACAACTCTCTGTCATTTTGCCTACCCAATAGCTTTTCGTTGAAAGGCCATGTGAACTCTATACTGACTTTAATGGGGTGTTTTCACCAAAAAAGGTTGGTGGTATAGTAGTAGATAATGTTGTGCTGTAGTTTCTAGATATTTAGTTCATGGAGGCTAATGTAGTATATTATCAGTCTTTTAAGAAGCCAAATTTTATGACTTTGTCTCAGTCATTATAATTATTGAGATGGCATTTAATCTCATATCACTTTTTAATTGGCCTGTGAATGTAACTGTAGCTGTAGTGACATCAGGCACGCCTGTCTGTCTGACTTGTCTGACATTCTCTTTAACCCTGTTTCCCTACAGACTCCTCACCTGGTGAACCTGAATGAGGATCCTCTGATGTCAGAATGTCTGCTCTATTATATCAAAGATGGAATAACAAGGTATGAAATCACTTCCATAACTGTCAGAAATTTCTTAGCTGTCTGTATGTTGCACTGAGGCATCTTATGATTGCTACATATCCAATCACTCAAGGGTCCTACAAAGGACATAATGTTGTTTACTGCTTTGATGTTAGGATGTTCTTATGAGTTTGTGTACTCTTCCGGTTGTATACACACGCACACACATAAACATACACACTCATACACGGTATATATATAATATGATATGATATATGACATATATATTTATATATATATATGTCACATCACAGTGGGCAGGTTACTCAGTGACAAACAGTATTTTTAATTATAATTTTTATTTTTATAGTGGGAATCTCATTGTTCCAATGTTTCAAATCCTGTACATTAAACATAAATGTTTTAAGAATTGTCACATTGTGCAGCAGTTTTATGTTTACAAGTTCATGTTTTCATGTTACAAACAAGTTGCTTGTCGCTAAAAACTTGTTGCAGTGCTGTATTGTAATTTTGGAGTATCCCTGTGGTAATTAAAATGAATGTCTTTGTTTTGACAGGGTGGGCCAGGCAGATGCAGAAAGAAGACAGGATATCGTTCTGAGCGGAGCGCACATCAAAGAGGAGCACTGTATCTTCCGCAGTGAGAGGAATGCCAACGGAGATGGTAAGTGTTCACTTACATCTTTAGATCCATTGATCTGTGTTCAGTTCACATGCCAACAGTAAAACACTTAAATCAGACATGATCAGCTCAGTGCAAATGAACTTTTGTCAAAGATTATTTCCTCCCCTATATATCTGAGTACTTTGTTCTTTACGTTTTTACTTATTGAAAATCTTATATTGCTGCTGAAGGTAGTGAATTGTCTTTTGTCCCTACAGTGATTGTCACATTGGAGCCATGTGAGGGATCTGAAACATATGTGAACGGAAAACGTGTGAATTCTGCAGTCCAGCTGCGTTCAGGTGAGTCACTGACAGCTGCCTGCACATTTCAGTTGTACAGTTCTTAAGCTCTGGTTTAATCTGATTGATTTTAGTCATATAAAAACTAATGTGAGAAAATGTCATCTATTTATTGTGAATGTCATAAAAAACATTCACAAATTAGATTCATTAGATTAATTAGCCACTTCAAGTAAATAACTAGAATAATAACAAAATGCAGTAAATGTTGAAAATAGTGTTTATGATTATGATTACGATTATAAATTTACAATACACATATGATAGCAAATACCAGTTTGCAACATCAGACTGTTTTTTTTATACAGCTAAAATAATTAGAAGTGGCTAACCTTTGAAGCACATTAAAGTTAAAAATAAGGTGGATTACATTATATAGTTCCAATTATATTGTTTCAATGTGTACATACTTGCCCATTCCTCAGGTAACCGCATTATCATGGGAAAGAACCACGTTTTCCGGTTTAACCACCCTGAGCAGGCTCGCGCAGAGCGTGAGAAGACCCCGACAGCAGAGACACCTGTAGAGCCAGTGGACTGGACCTTTGCCCAAAGAGAACTGCTGGAGAAACAGGGTATCGACATGAAGCAAGAGATGGAGAAGAGGTATGAAAGCTCTAGTAATTATGCGATTTTATTAAAGACAACTCCAAGTTCAATACATAAGTTATATTGGTTATATAAAACAATTTTGACTCAACCCTTCAGGCACTTACAATGAAAATACACAGACAAAGTTAGTAAGTAATAGCAAATAGTAAACATTCACACTAGTTCCTTGTTAACACATGTATGGAAGCTGTGCATTTGAATGTTTATTGCCTTGCCCTTGTACTTCCATTGTAAGTGCCTTACTGTAAAATATATATTATATTTTTAATATATAATTAGTCAAAAAAATAATGTTCTGTGGTAATCGACATAATACCTTTATATGCTGTTGATAGAACTTGTATTCAAACTGGAAAAATTCCTTTGAGGGAAGCGTGGATTCCAGCTTATGCATAGTCTAGGGTTGGATAGCCAACCAAAGCCAGGGGCCACCCAGCAGTTGCAGAAGACAAAATCTACATTTTGTGAAGTTTAAGCTCTTGGCATGGAATGTGAGCACATATGAATTGGATTATTGTTAGAAGGATTTTTAGGATTATTTTGCGGAAAGGAAATGCACTGAGCGTAAGAAAGAGCAGTTTTTTGATGCAGTGGTCTTGCACTGTATTATATTAGACTTACAGAAATGGAGATCCTGTACAAAAAAGAGAAGGAGGAAGCGGACCAGCTACTCGAGCAACAGAGACTGGTAAGGCTGATTCTCTTTGATAATTCTTGTTTCTTCTGTTGTTTATCAGAGGACCTGTACTTTTATTTCAATTAGAACTTTATTGTCCTTCCAAATTTTGTCAGCAACTTTCTTTAGACTGAGGGGAGAGATGTGCTGTTTGATGAACCGAGTAAAACAGGCCCCTAGTTTTCTACTTGCTCTGCTGAAGTCCAAACAGCACTAATTCTGCACTCTTAGCTCTGATAACTTGAGACTTTTGTGTGTCTGTATGTGTGTGTGAGAGAAACACTTTTCCCAGTGCATGGCTGAACCTCTTTGCATGGTAACTGAATCCACTCTGTCTGAATTGAGATAGCAGATGGCCCATTGCTGCTATGGACTGATTTACATATTCAGTTTGATACAACAAGAATTTCTTATTCAAAATCTAAATTCTCTCTCATAGATTTGAGATGTAACTTTGCAAAACGGCATCAGCAGAAGAATACCAATTTGGCTTTTAATTAGTAATTTGTGTTTTTATGAATTCCATTGTTATGTAAGGCATTGGTTTGCCATGTACCAGTTTAAGACCCCATGAAATCAAAAGAAGAGTTTTATGGATTTTTAAAAAAAGAAAATGAATGATTTGACTAAAGTATGTTTTAGAGCTATTATTTATTAGTATTGTTAACTTAAAATTAGTGCTGTCAATCGATTAAAAAAAACTAATCACACAGATTTTTTCTGTAAATAATCACGATTTAAAACATCAGCATTTTTTATATTTTTGTTCAAGCAGGTCAGACGGGACATTCGCAGACAGCATGTTCTCTTTTGTCTTGTCACACTTAAATGGTTTATATTTCTCAAATTTTGACAGCACTACTTAAAATATTTATATTATCTAAAATATATTATCTCGCCATGGTAGCTGACATTATAAACAAAATGTTTTTATGTAATTTGTGAGTAGACAAAAAAACTGCTGTCAGTTTTCTGATGTTATTATATACTAATTTATATAATATTTTATTAATATTTATACATTTCATACATAATTTTTTTTGTACTGTATAAAAGCTAATTGTTTAATAAACAACATGCTGTCTTCATAATATCGCACTTCATTTTTATATTTTTCTTACACAGTATAAACGGGTCTTTGTCAATTATGTTTATTTAAATTTACTCACACAGAAAGCACCATTTGGGGGTCCTTGCCATCATAGTTGACATCAAATTATGCTTGTCAAGCCTATTCATGGGGTCTTTAAGTTAAATTGGTGTAAAAACAATTCCCTTTCCTTGGTTTATTCTTTATGCTGCTTTTGCATGGTTTGTTTTTTGTAGCATGTTTAACAGATTAATTTACAGGATACTTAGTACCTCATTTAGTATTTGTTGCTGGGCAATGTTTTAAAGCTAGTCAAGCTTGAGTCAGCATTTGATTTACCAAAATAGATTTAGTTTTGTCTGAGTTTGTTGGTTTTCTCAATGCAATTGCTGATGTTTCCAATGCATTGTTGCCATAACCCAAGATTTCTGCTGTAGTTGATGAAGGCTAGTGACAATGTGGTTTCTCATTACATCTGTAGCCTTGAGTTCTACATGTCTGTGTCTGGCCAGACACAGAGGGCATGCTATAACACAGCTATCTATGTTGGGGGTCTTAATCAATGATGACAAGCTCTCCAATGCTCCGATGGTCTCATCTATATAATCTCATATACAGAATGACACAGATACCACACACTGCACTGATTACACAATCACGATTACATGGTCGCCAGCTGCCTCCTCTGTTATTTGACTGTGATTTTTGTATTGTCTTTGTTTTACTTGATCTGGAAAATGAGAAACTGCATTTTCTCTCAACTAACCTCTTAACTGTAGTGGATGAAATCTATGCTTTTAACCTCCTCCGAGCCTGTCCTTTCTCTTTTTTCTTCTCTGTACTGACCTGTAATAAACACGCAAGAGTCTAACCCACCGCTAGAGCTAGAAAAACTCTAAAACCAAATCTTCTCTATCAAGGACTTCATATGAGGGATTGAAACAAAACTCATCTGGCTTTGCTGCATGCCACTTGAAGCATGTTTGGGGTGCAACTATCAGGAGCTCTAATTGAAGAGGATGTCAAAAATTTAAACTTGACAAAAAGAAAGAAACCAGCGCAACAACAGCAGATCACGCAACAACTATACCTTTTTGTTGACATTTTTCTCATAATCATGACAGTCATGCCTTGCATTTACTTTTTATATAGTGATATGCAACTTGGGAATAACGTTGACTTGAATTTGTATCTACACACTGTACATCTAAAAAATAAAACAGTGGCACACCATGCTTAGAAAGCTTGAATATTGTCAAATGGATCTGCAAGTACACATAATGCTCTTTAAAATATTCATATCTACAGTCAACTTGCAGTCTACAAAAAGGTGCTATGTCTAGCTGTTTAATGATTGTGTTAGTTAGAAATCGTTAAGTAGGTTGACTTTTTCTCCGCTTAATGAATTAAATTGTGCATTTCAAATTTTTGCACTCATTTAGCTGTTCCCATTTTGCATATCACAACACTGTCCATTCTTTACAGAAAACATTCCTTTTGATTTCGATACCCCATTTTAATTTTCCCATTTTGTTTTTCGCACTCTTTGGTTTGTTTCTTGTTTTGTTCTCTTAAGGATGGAGACTCTGATAGTGGTGATGACTCTGATAAGAGGTCATGCGAGGAGAGCTGGAGACTCATCACTTCTCTACGGGAGAAACTTCCTCCCAGCAAGCTCCAAACCATAGTCAAAAAGTGTGGCTTACCCAGCAGCGGTAAAAGACGGGAGCCTATCAAAATGTACCAGATCCCTCAGCATCGTCGTCTTACAAAAGATTCTAAATGGGTGACCATCTCTGATCTGAAGATCCAGGCAGTCAAAGAAATTTGCTACGAGGTGGCACTGAATGATTTCCGTCACACCCGTCAAGAGATTGAGGCTCTGGCCATAGTAAAATTGAAGGAGCTTTGTGCCACCTACAACAAGAAAGACCCGAACGAACGAGATTCTTGGAGAGCAGTAGCTCGAGATGTTTGGGACACTGTAGGGGTTGGGGATGAACGAATTGAAGATGTCATAACCAATGGGCGAGGCGTGACTGACATGGATGACCTAAAGGTGCACATAGACAAACTCGAAGACATCCTGCAAGAGGTAAAACAGCAGAACAACATGAAGGATGAAGAGATTCGAGCTCTCCGGAATAAGATGTTAAAGATGGAGCAAGTGATCCCGCTGATTTCCAATGAGTCACAGGAGAAAACCACTCGCAGTGGACCCATGAGGGCTCGCAGTTCCAGCGAGGGTAAAGCTCCTGAGGAGAAGCCTAACTGTGAACAATCAGACGAGCAGGTGTCTAAGATGACGGATGATGATTCTTCATTCCGACGTGGACGTATGAGGTGGATGCGACAAGAGCAGGTACGCCTCAAGAACCTCCAGCAACAGGAGATTTCCAAACAGCTCAGACGGCAAAATGGACCCCACCGTTTCATCCCACCCGAAGACCGCAAGCTGCGCTTCCCCTTCAAAAGTAACCCTAAGCATCGCAACTCCTGGACCCCTGGCACTCATATCATTATAACAGATGAACAGGTGATTGAGTTGAAAGTACCCAAAGAAGCAGTCCAGGAAGAGGACTACTCCGGGGAGGTCGCAGAGCCCAGAGAACAAGTGGTACCAACCATCCAGACATATCCTCCTCTTCCTAGTCCCATGGGTCAATGTAGAAGCAAAGATCTAGAGCAGGGCCTGAGTCATAGACATAATCAAAGCCACAAACTCCATGAACGAGCCCGTAGTAACTCCTTCAACAGCAGCCAGAGAGCCTCGGATTCTACGGAGTCCCTCAATTCTGGTAACAGGAAGCCGCCTCACCCCCAACAGGCCTTTTATCAGCCACGCTACAACCAAAACCAGCATCATTATCCACAGCAACAGCATCCACAGTTCTGTCATTACAATACTGATGCCAGCAACAACTACAAGCAGTACCCACCCAACCAGCAGCCGAGCCACCACAACAATTTTTGCACACCACCCCGTATGCGTAGGCAAATGTCTGCCCCCAATTTGAAGGGCAGTCGAGAAACCGCAGTGTGACATTGGAAGCAGGGCATAGGTTCATGTACAGAACTAGTTGACACTACAAATTACACATCACAGACTCATCAAAGCATTGGACAGCTTGTCCCCATCAAGTCAAACAGTTTTATGGCACTTGTTTGAAATAATTGAATGTTCTTCTTGTCATTTGTGGATCCAAATTGCAATGATCTCCCTGGAAAATACCACATGAAAACATTGCATCAACATTATGATCCCCCATCCATGTTAGCTATGAATATGGGTTAAAAGTCGAGCAATTAGAGTGCTGGTTAAAAGTGTCCAAATCACAAAAAGATCTCAGAACGATGTTCTTGAGCCTTGATTAATAAAACAAGAATGTTTTGCAATTAAGTATTGGGAACGATGAGTTTTAATAGTCACCCTTTAGTTCTTGGCTGTAGTATTAACTTTTTTAAACTAGTATATTTTTGGAGATGCCAACATGTATTTGAGAAGTACTTTAACACTGATTTGCCTCAGTTTACCTCTGTTTTGCTGCTGGTGACAGTCTGAATAGATCTTAGCATTGAACACACAACCACTACACGGCAACATTTCATACTGTCCAGTGATAACCTTGAACCATTACTTGAATTTTGAGTTTTTGAATTTACAATTCAGTCATATTTGTGCATTGAAGGTGCATAGGTAACGTTTTCAGTAAATGCTGGAAGGTTAATAGCCAACTTTTTATTCTCTTGAATGTTTATAAACACATTAGGGAAGATGTTTTTACTGTTGCAATTTTTTATGCAAGTTTTATGAAGTTTTGGGTCCCTGGGTTGATATTGCCCATTAAATAGATTGAATATGAAAGGTGGCAGCAAAGGCCTTTCTTTAGCTGCCTTATGCATGAGTAAAAGATGATGAAGGATTGCTTTTAAAGTTTTTAAGTGCCTTATTGACTCAGTAAGGAGTCATTAACATATTGCATTTATTTCCTTGTACTTGGCACCTAAAAGTAAGTAGTACAAAAAAAAAACTGCCACACTGATTTTATAACGTTTGGTTCTGCCTTATTTTGAGTACAAACCACTCTGCACTAAACATCCATATCCACAGAGGTAATGTTTTTGTGTAAGAGCGTGCTTTGCATCTATTGTTCCTCGAAACTGTCTGCTGCACTCTGATCCTCAATAGGGGGGACAGTCTGTTCCCACGGGATAGAGTCAGTGTTCTAAAACACTCAGCCGTTCTCCTCAATCTCGACATGATTAGAATCACATTTATTTTCGGGTGTCCACTGTGTGGTAAGCGAGCCCACAGAAAGCACCAGAGACATGCCATGGAAAGGACCTCTAACAGAACTGTTTCCATGGTTTCTGAGGCTCATTTTGAAACTAGTAGCATGTTTTTAGCAATGGAAAACCATTAAAAGCCAAATAAAATTTGACGGACAGGTGTGTAATGCACTGCTTTTTGTTTCATTTTCTGATTTAGTCTCACAGCTTATATATGTAATGCCACTGAACACTTCTCACTTTTATTAAATTTACCACTGATATTTTTTTTCTTTCTAACTAAATAGTAATTACATTCACGTAGGGTTAATGTAGTTTTACATCCTTGCACTTCAGCCACTGTGATTTCCCTGCTTAAGCCTTGATATAATTATGCACTGGTGTGCCTCAGCTCCCAAGTGTGTCCCATTACCAGCTGTGTATTACCAAAGCACATGTTCTGAAATCCTCTTCATGTCATCTCCTCTAGCCAGAGCAAAAAGTTAGCCAACTAGGTCTAAAGTCTATGCTTTGCTTCATAAGAATGAAGAACTTAAATGCTTTTGTTGTCAAAATTACTGCCTTATTTCTTTTCAAACCCCTGGGTTTTGGTATAGTAAGCAGTGCATATTGTATAAAACACAACTGCTCTTCCTTCAAAAGGATTTTTTTTCTTTGGCAAATCATGAAACTGGTTAACTAAAGAAGCAAGACTCTAGTTTAAAGGTTAAATGTGTAATTTTGATTCTGAAACGTATGGTGCTCTGTGTTGTTGGAGCATCCAGACGCCGTGACATTGGCTCAACCGTTGTTGTCAGTTTGGGGGCGGGGATATCTGTTTTGCTGTCCATTGACATACAGAGGAGTGTGTGAAAACCTGTGTAGTGCAGCAGAATTACACACTTCGCCTTTCAGTGTAGCTCAGCAATGAAAGTATAAGTTACTTCTTAAAAATCTTCTATTTGAATGACTATCAAGACATGCCATTTCCCTGCTCCAATAAAGATTTGTATGCTAACATTAATGTACGGTGCTGCCAGCTACTCTTAACTGCCACAAGAGGAGCTAAGAAAAAGTATACATTCAAACAGACAATATATTTAAAAAAAATGTTTAAAGGTATGTCACTTGTCTGTTCAGTGTTTATCTATATGCAATGGTGAGTGCCTCTAAATGGCCCTGTATTATAAAGTGTTATTTTGGGAGGCGTTTTTGTGCAACATATGATCTTCAGTGCTCTAAGATGTGTTGATGGTTTACTAATATTGCTATTACCTTGAACTTTGCTGAATATCAAGATTTCAAACAATGACTGAAATAAAGCAAACAAGTTTGAAATGCAGCAACTGTTGCTCTGAGCTAAATGTCTTCATCTATGCAAACATTGAAGCATATGCTTTAAAGCAATCACATTTAGATGTGTATTTATCATGATAATTTAATGATATTATAGCTCTTAGGAGATACGACAGCAGTCAGCCATTAGTCCTGTGTCTAAAGTGAAATATAAAATGAGTTTTACTTGAAGTCCAGAGCAATTATTTTATCTATCTGGTCTAAGTAAAGTTTCAGCTGTTTGATATTGCCTTTTCAGACAGAACATTCTCATTTGTTATAAAACTATGTGGGATAACTAGATCCTGCTTAAATGTCAGGAAAATGTTACATATAAATCATATTTTAGTGGAACCGCATATAAAATACCTGGTACAGAGTCAGTTCTACCTGAAGCCTTTTTCATTACTAATTAAAAATATTCTAAATAAAATGTCTAGACAGACTTTGATTTTTAAATGTTCAAAATAGCTGGAGGGGTTTCACGTTATCAGAAATATGTTCTTCCCATGGCAGAACATCAAAATGAAAATAGCTTTCTACGTTTTCACTGTTACTATCGCATATATTAAGGCTTTTTCTGCTTGAGCCACCTCATAATGGTGGTGACTTTTGCACAGGGAAGCATCACTTATATTTTCAGAAAATGCTAAATATATTTGAATATAAATGGATGGGTCTTCATTGTCTATTTCTATGTGCAAAATTAGTGCTGTTTAGTTTAACGTCAGCTTAAGCCATTAAAAATTACATTAACAAAGTTTTTTAACTATTCCATTGTCATGAACTTGCCAAATGGTGCACAGTTGTTAAAGCAACTGTGTAACCATCTAACTTTTATCTCTCCAAGGTTCAGTAAGTGTCTGTAGTGCTGATAAGATCGTGTCTGCTGTCCTCTCTCTTCATCGCATTTTCTCAAAGGTATATGAGAGTAAACTGCAAGAGCTGCAGAAACAGGTGGAGACCCGCTCATTGGCTGCAGAGACACCTGATGAGGAGGAGGAAGAGGAGGAAGAGGATGAAGGTAGTGTATTTTGAGTGCCAAAAATCAGCTATTTTATGCCATGAAATGCACCCCATTATCAAAATATGTTAATGTGCAATGTACTGGGACACTGTGTAAGTAGGACATGTTCCTAGATCAACATCACATTTCTGTCAAACAGAGTCCTAACTCTGTCTATAACCTCAACCCAACCAAAACTACCACTACAATCAGAGGAAAATAGATAATAGGTTGTTAAGCCCCTACACCCTTCCCTATCTCTATAGTCTTGATGGATTGAATGTTGTTCCAGGAACAATAAGGATGTCCTGCTTGGCAAAAGCACAACCACCTACTGTATTCTCTGCCATGTTTGACTATTGTTCCTGTATTGCAGTGCCCTGGACCCAGCATGAGTACGAGCTGGCCCAGTGGGCTTTCAGGAAGTGGAGATACCACCAGTTCACCTCCCTCAGAGACCAGCTGTGGGGCAATGCTGTATACCTCAAAGAAGCCAATGCCATCAGTGTGGAGCTCAAGAAAAAGGTACAGCTCACAGATGACAGGTGTCATGTGAAAACGTGTCAATCATTGAAACATTTAACTATTTTTAACTTGGCACGGTGTGAAACACTAAGAAGACAGCAAGATTCGGCGTAGCAGCTAAAAGGTCCATCTATTGCAGTATTTCTCAATCAGGGGGCCTCACCATACTTCCGAAGGTGCCGCAAGATAAGATTTTTAACTAAAACGAGTTTGTCATTTTGATGGCAGTTTACCAGTCCCTTCTGCTGTATTTACATCTCTGTTGCTTTACTTATTAGCCATGTGTCAGCTTTCAACAGTTGGCTCCTTAATCTCAAAAAGAGCACACAGCACAGTTTCATCCGTTCTTTTCTGTCACCTGCTCTACTTTCGTTAGTTTATTTCTCTTTTTTTCAATTCCTGTGTATAATCTCATAAAGACCCCTGCTGTGTAGAAACATTTCTCTTCTGGTTTATCATGCGCTCTTACTTTGTATTTATAGCTTTAGTGGGGGCAGGGGTGATACATTTGTTTTTTATTAGCGATTGGAAATCTTATGCTATTTTTAGCTTTGTTGCATTGCTTTACTTTCCACTTAGCAGATGCCAAAAATGAGGTCGAACCTTCAATCGTACAGTCATCAGCTCACATCTTTCCTCCTTGTTGATGACCTTATGTCTTGTATCTATTTTTAGGTCCAGTTCCAATTTGTCTTGCTCACGGACACCCTCTACTCTCCGCTGCCCCCGGAGCTGCTGCCTCCAGAACCGGAGAAAGAGCGTGACGCTAGGCCTTTCCCTCGAACGGTGGTCGCTGTAGAGGTTCAAGACTTGAAGAATGGAGCCACTCACTACTGGTCCCTGGAGAAGCTTAAGTAAGTTTCAGGCTGCCAACCACCCTGTGAAATACAAAGTTCTGCTAACAGAAATCCTTTGGTTCTTGTGCAATTATTTTTTGGAACCAATCCATTTAGAAATCCTAAAGCTACATTTTTTTTTTTTTTTTTTTGTGATTTTTAGACTGTAATTGTTTCTCAGGGTGACATAACAGAACATTTGCATGGCTCCTCTCAAAACCCATGTTCAAATGGAAATTAATTCATTGGGATCAAAGGAGTACTGTCTTTCAAAGAACTCTGTTTGCTTCTCATGTGGCCAGTCACATGACCATATTGCAACATGACATCCAACCCTATATGCATAATGGCCTATTTTAACATTTTAACCAGTGTATTTTTATTTATGTAGTTAATATTATGTTTAATTCTCTGAAACAAGTGTATATTGTGCCAAATACCCAGATTTCACTACTGTGCCATGTGTCAAATAAGAGGATCCCCAAATGACTTTTGACCCAATTCCAGCATGAGGTGTTGATTTTTCATGATCTTCCAGGCAGAGGCTGGACCAGATGCGAGAAATGTATGACCGTGCAGGTGAGATGGCCTCGTCTAATCAGGGTGAGGATGGAGAGGGTGCTTTGACCGGCAGTGACCCATTCTATGATCGCTTCCATTGGTTCAAGCTGGTGGGGAGGTACGCTAATCATTTAAACTTGTTCCTGTGACTTGAGATAGGATTGAGCATGTTAACAGATCTCAGTTCTTTGTAGGGGTGTAACGGATCTTAGTTGATCTGCGATCCGTGTGGACCAGGCCCTATGAACACTCATGTGATTCACAGATTAGTTGCAAAGTTCAACCATCATTGAGTGAAGGCTTATCATTTGCACATTTTTAAGCAATGGCAATTTAAACATTCAAGTGATTTTAAAGCATTCAAGAGCAAGAACAGGTGAAAGAGAACTCATTTCGGTACTCTTGCACTGTTTACTCGTGCAAAGCCCAGTGTGAGGTAGCAATAGAGGGGCACCGCCTCGGCCTGTTTGCCGCAGGGCCCAGTGCGGTTGCACCGTTTGCACCGCCCTAAGGATGGCCCTGTTTTAGACGGCGCTCAAACAGAATTCAGTCCTCTTTCACACCTCCTTGAGCTTAAATAGACACATACACACAAAATTATCTCAAAATACCCATCTCGACCAGTATTCTCATAAACACGGTCATTTATATCTTAAATGAACGTAAACAGTTCAAAAAGAAATCCTATTTTTATCAGTATATTGAATCCTCGCATTCGTTCTTAAAGTGAGAGCAGCCTTTAAATACCTGCTGCTGTCTGTCATTAATGTTAATCAAACAACAAAACACAGCTTTAACAAAGATTCATCTATGTTTAATTTATAGCAAGGTTACAATTGTCACAAACGCTGCCTGATTATCTGATCCTTGACTCAAAAACTACAATATGATCCAAATCATATTGTTGTTTTTTTTCCGTTGCACCCCTAATTCTTTGTATAATATTTCCTGTAAATGTGCCTAGAGAAGGTTTTTCAAATGCTGTGAAATTCAGGTTTAATTTTTCACCAACCTTTTACATTTTTCTCAGTTAAAACAGAGTGTGTGTGTCTATATGAGAGCGATAACTTGTGTTATGTTTGCTCTCTTAATGAAGAGGGAGCCCATAAATAATTTATGACATCTTTGTTTAGTCATTCACACTGTTCATTTTCTCTTCATCCTTTTTATTCATATAATTTTTTGTGTGTTTGATTTGCATTGTTTTCCTAATCATTATGTGCTTGTTTTGCTGTGTGCTGGTGTAGTGTTTATTTATTTTTTTAAATGCACTGTTTTGTTATCCATTTATTATTATTAAACATTAACATCACCTTCATTTCATATGTAGATTGTTTTTTTTATTCTGTGTGCACATTATATACATTGTAGAATTTGTTTCAAAATCATTTTGTGTTTTTTGTTTTTCATTTTTTTCCATGTTTTATTTCCATAATCAAGATTAGAACATTTTCTATTATCTCTTTTTAAGATTTAAACGCTTATTGCATTAACATAAAGTAAAAAATGAGCAATTAATTATTAATGTACATGCAATGTCTATTGTTTTTTATTTTAATGTCTCAAGTCATGGCCCTTAAATGTAGGTCATTTAAGTAATCCTGTAAACTGTTGTACCTGCATCCTACCCACGCATCTTTTTTTAGCTCACCTATTTTTCACGGCTGTGTGAACGAGCATCTAGCCGACCGCACGCCCTCGCCAACCTTCTCCACCAGTGATTCTGAGATTACCGAGCTGGCTGACGAAAGGCAGAGCGAGATGGAGGACTTCATGGATGATGAGGCTTTCGTGGATGACACCAGCTCAGATGCTGGGACCGAGGAGGGCTCTGACATCTTCAGTGATGGGCAGGACCCCTTCTATGACCGTTCCCCATGGTTCATCCTGGTGGGCAGGTTGGTGGTGACCACTGCTCGGGGGAAACCTGACAAATGAGGGCTGGAGAGAGAATGACAGAGAAAGACGGAGAGAGTTGTGTGGCTCAGTGTGCAGCTGTTAATTGGCCTCCATGATCTAAAGATAATTTATATACATTGAAAATAAAATAAACTGAATTATCTAGTCATGTGAGAGCAGATCTCATCTGAGAAACAGCTCACACGGCGATACCAGATACCTCCTCCAGTTCTCCGCAGCCTACATTTAAACTCCATCTGTCTGGTTTGGTTTAACATTAGTGCTCTAAACATTAGCACACATTTGTTTGTTTTCATCCATTGTATTTATTTTAAAAGGGCTGTCAATCAATTTAAATGTGTTAAAGCATTCAGTTCATTTTTTTAAAGGGAATAAAACTGCTCAGACTGTTTCAAAATGCACTGCTAATACAAGCAAAGGAATGCAAATGTACGATAATTCAATAATACACTTTCCCAGCACTTTATGGGCTTAATTTCACATATGCACAGTTTCTTCCACCGGCCTGTTGCATTTGTTCTTTTCTTTGTTAATGTGTGAACACATTAACATTTTTATGAATGATGTGTTTTACTTATATTGTGAGTAATATTGATAAATATGAGTAATATTGCACTCGATGGTAATTAAATTTCACCCTACAAAAATGCAAATGAACTTTTGTAAAACATCCCGTCTGGGTTTATAAATAAATTATCCGTAAAGAATTTCTTTCTCCATTGACTGTGAAACAAATGCTCACAATTAAGAGTTTTTAGAAGTCACACAAAAAATGGCTTACAGTTATTTTATAATGGCTTTTAAAAAATAACTGTATATTAAAACACATTTCATTAATCACATCCTTTAACATATTAACCTTTTGATTTACAGCCCTAATTTATTTTTTGTAACTTGTTTAATAATTGTTTTTATTGTTTAATTGTTTAAATTTCCTTTTTATTTAATTTTTATCTGTATTCTTTTTTCCTTTAATTTTAATTCATTCAGTGTACTAAAGTAAGAGCTGTTATTTATCAGTCAGTTGTACAAGAGAGAAGGATAGAGGAGGATGGCAACATAGTCTGGATGGATGCAGAGGCGCAAATGGACCTGCGTCATCGTGGCGTCACTGATGTGCTACAGTGATAGCTCTCCTCCATCTTGGCCTTGAGGCTGCCCACGGGGGGAGGAGGAGGAGCTCTCTGACTGCAAACAGCTCCTGAAATTCAGACTATGTGTGCCCCCTAGCCTCTGAAAATATAAAATATTCTCTATTTTTTGTTTTATGTGTCCGTACAACATAATGTATGAATTATTTATTTGTCGTCCTTTTTCTTTGGCATTTAATTTCAAGGTTGGAGGATACGCTTTCTGTCTTTTGTTATTTAGTGCTGTGTTTTGTTTGTGTCAGCTCTTAGTAAAAGTGTCTGACACATCATATCCATTATTATCCAATGGTGTTAATCAGGGTAATGGAGATGAACCTGTGGCCCTGCAGTAAAAGAAAGTCACTGTGCATAACACTGCTCAGCTGTGCATCTCCTGTACCCTCCAAACTAATACATTTGGTTCTTTAACATGTTCTGAACGTGTGCGTGCATAAGACAGTCAGGCGACGACGGCTCTCAGGGCGATACTATAATTGCTGTTCTTTTTTCCTCCAGAGCCTTCGTGTACCTGAGTAACCTGCTCTACCCTGTTCCTCTGGTGCATCGTGTCGCTATAGTAACAGAGAAGGGAGATGTGCGAGGATTCCTGCGAGTGGGGGTCCAAGCCATCGCTGGTGAGCGCTGATCTATATTAATGAATTAAGATTCTGCTCAGATTTAATTAAGCATAGTTGATTATAAATCTGTTGTGCTTTATAAATGTTAATTCACTTGATTAAGTTGTTTTTCAACTGATCTGTGACGCATATGTCCTTATTCCTTGGTATTTGTGTTTTTGTAGCAGACGAAGAGGCTCCTGATTATGGATCTGGTGTTCGTCAGTCGGGCACTGCTAAGATTTCCTTTGACAATGAGTATTTTAAAAAGGTACATGCCAGTCTAGATTTTGGCAAAATATTTGTCTAAATATCTCCCCACATATGACAAATACCCATACATAGGAGGATATAGGCTACGTGTTGAAAAAAGATTGGGAGAAATCACAATACCCAGTGTGGTGGCTGTAGGAAAGGAAGTCCTGCCTTCCTAAAAGTGTCAGTCACTATATTGACAAAACAATCACCTGGTCTGTTTGTTCTAGAATGTAACGCTAACCCTAACCCAAGATGCGAAAAATAGAGTTTTTATTGAGCTGAATAGGCAACATTTATATGATTTTATTGCTTATTTTGGTGTATGTTTTTGCAAAAAAAAAAAAAGCAGAACAAACTGTTTTAAAGATGACAGGCTTTGTCTATTTAAGTAGATAGGAGCTTGAACTTGCATGACTAGAAGATTACCAATTTATCAAGATGGCAACTGTGTGATCCTAAGTTTTTTCATGCGAGATATAGCCTACTGTATAATATTCACAATTCCTGTGTGGATACACCCGACGTGGTAATGTAGTAGAAATGTGAAGTAGAATTACACCTTGGGTGTGCATTATTTTCTAATAATTCAATGGACTGGAGTCAATTACTCCACTTATACTACAGTTACCTCACCTCAAGACATTGTTTTTTTTCCTTAAAACGCTCTTATGTGCAGGACTAATATCTTACGCATCTGTTGCTTATTTCAAAACATAATTTTAGAACTAGTAACGGAGGCTTGAGTCATTGATAGCAGATTTTATTAATGCAGTTTTAGAGAGAGAGAGAGAGAGAGAGAGAGAGATTAATTGTGTGTAAATGACCGTCAGTGCGTCTCAACAGTGTTCGGCAGCAGCATCTTTACTAATAGCGAAACCGTAACTTTATCTGCTTCAAGAACAGTGCCGTTATTACATCGCTAGTGAGAAATGTCATGTAGCTTTTAAGTTGCTAATCTATTTTACTGATACAATTGTCAAAGCTTTCCATACATAATAAAACGTCAATTTTGTGGCAAAAAAACATGAAAATAATTTATCGTTTTTATCCTATTGTTTACTATATTTATTTGCTTGGTCAGTGTTCTTTTGGTTTTGGTTCTTTTGCTGTTGTATACTGTAAGGACCATTGAAATAACTGAAATCATTTGGCGAAGTGAACTACTGCCTGGAACTACTTTAGCCGTGTGTCTCCCTGAAAATAATTGCACACCTTAGAAAGTTTATTTTATAAACTTATATTAATTATATTATGTTTTATTATATTATATTAATTATATTATTCAGAACATTTAACTAGGTGTCACATTTTAAGGTCTGTTCATAAATACAGTCCAATTAAACTTTTTTCTCACAAAAGACTATTTATGTCTAGATTGATACTAAGAGATTGAATTTCAAACAGATACCCACTTGATTTTTTTTTTAAAGTTTAAAAATGTACCTTGTCTCAAGCTTTACATTAGTACTAGTGTGTACAAGGTTTGAGTTGTTTATTCTTATACTGAGAGACATTTTGATGATCGCTGCCTTTTGTCTTTTTATTTTATTTTTATTTTTTTTCCTCTCTCTTTTACTCTAACACCATCCAGAGTGATTTCTCCTCCGTGGTCATGACCCGCTCTGGCCTCTCTTTGGAAGAGCTCCGTATTGTGGAAGGTCAAGGTCAAAGTTCAGAGCTCATCACCCCTTCAGAGGAGATGAACAGAATAAATGACATGGGTGAGTGTGGATACACAGGACAGCTGGCAACCCCTGAGTGAAAAGAAATGCTTACACATCCAGACGATGCTGTTGTGTTCTGGTGTGTCACATTTGATGTACACTTCCTCAGTGTTCTGAAAGCTTTAGGACCAAATAGATTCTTCTAGCAGGTTTTAACAGGTCAATATAAGTGATACAAAGACCATGAAAATAGATTTACAGATGTTGTTTATTAATATCAATTAACTATCAACCTACATTTTTTACAATAAATATTTATTTTTATAGAATTAGACAATTCTGCATTGTAAAAATAAGTTTTACTTAGTAAAAAAAATGTTTTTGTCTAGAAAAATGTCGAAAACGATTACAGAGAATGCCCAAGAAATACTGTAATCTACAATTTCACATTAACTGTGTAGAAATCCATTTACAAAAAACAGTCTAATATTATGTATATTATTTACACATGTGTTTTTTGTCTAAAAGACCTGAAGCTTGGGAACATGGACCGAAAACTGGGTGATGGTTTGGCAGAGCATCTGGAAGTGGGCAGTATTTTCACTTTCCGCGTCACTGTTCTGCAGGCGAGCAGCATCCCGCCTGAGTACGCAGACATCTTCTGCCAATTCAAGTGAGTCAGCCTGTCTCCATAGCAACCCTTCTTTCCTGTCTCATTGGTCTTTATTCAGACAGAGCACACACACACCTTCACATAAGCCACGCAAACGCACTCTCATGCTTCTCTCAGTAATCCTGTCTCGTGCTGCCAACAGTTTTCTTCATCGTCACGATGAGGCTTTCAGCACAGAGCCGCTGAAGAACGCAGGCAAAGGTGCCCCGCTGGGCTTTTACCACGTACAGAATGTAAGTGTTGAATGCAGCCAGAAAGATATAAAATATAGGGTGGAAGGGTGGAAAATATAACCACCCTAGAGTTGTTAATAGTTCTCATTAAAATATTTCATCAGGCTAGATGCGTATAAAGAATTATGCTTCATTATTGCACATATTTAGACAAATCTGAATGTGTTGTCAACTTATTTATTCGGTTTTCACATCCAGATCTCAGTGGAGGTGACAGAGTCCTTTATTGAGTACATAAAGACCAAGCCAATTGTGTTTGAAGTGTTTGGCCATTATCAACAGCACCCACTGCACATTCATGGACAGGAATTGGTCAGGTAACAGCCTGTTGTCCAGTTTTACATATTTGATAAGCATTATCTTGTGTTTATCATGAAATGATTCACTGTTTGAGTGCATTTCAGGGACGTAACCACATTGATGGTGACTTTTCAAATAGATCTGATTTTTAAAGGACATTCTAGAATTGTCAAATATCAAATTAATATGTTCTTTCTGTAGTTTTTACAGTGCTGTAAGCGTTGATTTTTTTTTTTTTTATTGTTTGTCATATTAGTGTTATTTTAACATTATTTATATACTATAATTGTAGTTATTAATATTTTGAATTTGCTTTTATTTCTATATTTTCATTTTAATTTTAGTTTCCATTTTAGTAGTTTTGTTTACGTGTTTTTTTTTTTCGTAATATTTCTGTATAGCAACATAAATTTAAAACATATTTTTTTTATTTTAACAAACTGTGCCTCAGCTAGCATTGACAGCATGCCACAAATGCTGTTGGAGTTTGATTTGTTTAACCTAGAATATTCCTTTAAATTATTGCAATGAATATGCTGGTAAAATAAGTAATTAAAACATAAGTATTGTATAGTTGTAGCAGGAAATAAAGGTTCCCACAATCCTAACTCTGTTGTTATGCCCTTGGTGCATTGATTCAATCAGCATAGAGATATATTAAAGTTTTTTTCTTTTTGCATGTCTGATTTAATTTTCTGCTTCTCTTGTAGCCCTTCTCAGCCTTCCAGAAAGTACTACCCCCCACCTATGCCTCTGTCTAAACCAGGTATGACAGCAACTGCTATATAACTCAAAAATAACATCTTCATTTGTCTTCATAAAGAACATTACATGTTCATTAAGTCAGCTTGAAGGGTCTTAAATTTGCATAAGTAACAAAGCAATTCCTTAAATAATCTTTGCCCAGAGCGTGTATGCTCCTGTATCTCCCCTCTAATTATTAGTGTAATTCATTAAACAAGGAGCTACCTCAGTTCATAATGATGCTGTAATCTCTGGCTCTTTCGTTCGATACGGTTATCTCCTCTCAAAAGGGCTGTGGATTTCTTTTATGCGGCAAGTCAGTTTGAAAGGCGAAGCTGTCATGATAGATGACATTCCACTGAAGACTATTTAAAAGTTGTATGAATCAATTATAAGAAGGTTGAAAGCTATATTAAAAGAAGATGCTTATGAAATATCACCTATTTCATAGCCAAAAGTACATAACCAGCCAGTGTTCTAAACTATCTCCTTACCATAACCCGATTCACAACGGTAAGCTTGTAATAATGTGTTATAATTTGAGTGGTACTGGTGGGTTTCCACGGCGTTCGTCTTTGCGTCATTACGTCATGTCTGTATACATGAAGGAGTCCGGCTATTGCATGTGAGGATGCTGCAGGTGGCGGATCATTTATAGCCTTTTTCGTTCGATACGGTTATCTCCTCTCAAAAGGGCTGTGGATCCCAAGGCGAAGCTGTCGGCCGTTCCTGTCCAGACTGTTGTTTTTTGATGAAGAACATATCGCTTCGCAACCGAAAATAAAACAAAGGCTGCAGCCTTGAAGTGTCATCCATCCTGACGGCGTATTGATCTTCACCCCAAGCTGTCAGTCTTTTATATCGCAATATGAATCTAGAGGCGCTACATCTCAGCTGGAGATAATTGGAAAAGTTGTAGAGCTCTTTGTGATTTATAGATTGTAGAGGCAGTGTGTTTAAAAACATCCAACACCTGTCATACATATACAATCTCATTCAAAGAACTGTTAAGATGGTTTCAAATCTCCAGGTGCCATTCAGGCCTTTTAAAAAACACCTTGTACAGTTCTTATACAGTTGCAAGGTATATATAGGGATTGGACAAAACAAATGTGAACACCTGGGAAATAGGTGATATTTCTTTATTAATGTGTTTCATAAGCATCTTTTAATATAGCTTTCAACCTTCTTATAATTGATTCATACAACTTTTAAATAGTCTTCAGTGGAATGTCATCTATCATGACGTGTCAGTTCCTTCAGAGATGTTTGAAGTCAAATATTTAATATGAATTTAACTATAATGTATTTTTATCTTTCTTTAAAATTATTGCCATTAAAGGCACAGTATGTAAGATTTTTTGGATTAAAATATCCAAAAACCACTAGAACAGTGTTATATATTTTGTTGTTACTTACATTATCCCAAATGTTTCCAAGAATGCTTAAATCCAGAGAAATAAGCAATTTTAACAAGGACACGGACTGTTTCCGTGCGTTGCCTATCAATGACATCATACCCGCGTTACCTTTGATTTTCAGTTTTATTTTGTAGAAACCATGGAAACACCAAATACGCTTTAATATATTATGTGTTTTATTAGACCGGTGAGCAACAGTTTGGATACATTCATTGACAGAAAACTAATCATTGTTATGTAGCTCAACAGTTAATCTTATTGTTTAAATCTCGTTTTCTTAATTTACCGCGAGTACCACGTTTTACCATGCCTAATATTGATCTAGCTTACTGCAGTGTGCAATTATAACCTAACTTCCAACACACTCAAATAATGTATCTAATATGATAAAACAGCCCTGCGTTACCCCTTACCGGAAAAAGGAGAAGCAGCCGTCTGCGACATAATAAAAGCTCTACGAAATCAAGGCGTCGTCAAGCTACGCCGTTGTTTTGAATAAGCGACCTCTAGCGGCGAAAAATTACATATTATGGCCTTAGGTTTCATGCAAAGACATTCATTAATTTTTAAATGTGGCTTAAGTGTCCAAATATCTTTTGCGCCCCCCTACATTCTTTATCTTTTCCATTTCTCACATATAACTCCATCTCTGTCTTTTTCATTCCAATCCACATCCTCACCACCCTCTCCTGGGTCGTCCGCCCAGACCATGCACGTAAGATTGAGTTGATCAGGTACCTGATGAGCGGGTACGTGCACGGCCAAGTGTTGGACACAATCTCGGAGCATGCGAACGCACTGGCTTCCACGGCCGTCGCCAGTCTGGAGGAAGGGGTAGATGAGCTGTCCCACTTCCCCTTCCTCTCCATACCCAACAGCCCCGTTCTCAGAGTGCCCAAACACGACGGTTGGTACAGAGCCTCAGAGGCGCAGAGTAGTTTAGATCGATAGTGTTTGGCTCTGTGCTGTGCTTTAATGTACTGTAGCCCATCATCCCTACCCAATGACAGAATCCCAGTGGATGTTCTTTTAAATGTAGATATTCCTAATGCCGAAGATAAGCTATGAAAGCTATTCCTTGAGCTGCTGTGTTTTTAAGTGTCACTCTCCCTGGTTGATCTAGACTGCAATGACAGCTGCTTCGTGTTTCCTTTGAAACTGTAGTGCTAATTAAATTATGTTAGGTGTTTTCCCTATTCTCTTGCTAGCTTCCCTCAAGATTTTTTTTCTTCACAAATGACGAACAGCTCACATCAAGTTACGCTAGTGTTTTTCTTCTATCTCTGTGCTTAAGATTTCCTGCAGTTTTTCCCCAGCACAATTGTCTCCCACCAAAAACACAGACAGACCGCTGCAGGAAATGGAGTTCTGCCCCTTAGTTGAAGTTTTTAGGAGCACATCAGCTGTATTGATTTTCCCGATGTAGTATAGAGTTTCTTGTGGCTCATTTTCCAAAGTCTATATAATGACACTTCTTTAAGCTGATGCTTTGCGTTTTCTCACATTACGTGACTCATGCACATATTGTTTATCTGTCATGTTCAGCAATTTTTTTTGTAGATCTTGGCTTTTTTAGCGGAAAAAAAAATAGGCTAGTTTAAATACATCAGCCATATGGTGCAACATATTCCCGCCCTATTAATATTCCACTTACCTTGCAGTGCCAGCCACCAAACTGAACACCATTACCAAGTCCAACCTAGGTCAGTGTGTGAGCAAGTATGATCTGCTGGCCTGGTTTGAGATCAGTGAACTGGAGCCCACTGGAGAGTAAGTGAACCTACTTACTCTGCAAGTGATCTACATACAGGCCCCAAATGTCTGGTTATAATGATTTGAATCAGTTGTCTCAGTAAGCAGCATTTAATGAGAATCTGTACATTTAAAAAATGTTGCTCTGAAGGCTATTTGCACGCATAAATGAAGTGTTGTTTATTGTAGGTATATCCCAGCTGTAGTAGATCACACAGGAGGTCTTCCTTGTCATGGCACGTACCTTTTGCACCAGGTATTTATTCTGATTTATTTATTTTATTTATTTATTGAAGCTGCAGTCCGTAACAATTTTTGGTTAAAAATGATCCAAAATCAATTTTTGAGCAAGTACATAACCAGCCAGTGTTCTAAATTATCTCCTTACCTTAACCCGATTCACAACGGTAAGCTTGTAATAATGTGTTACAATTTAAGTGGTACTGGTGGGTTTCCATGGGAAATTTGAGCATGGCGCCGTTCATCTTTGCGTCATTACGTCATGTCTGTATACATAGTCCGGCGAGTCCGGCTATTGCATGTGAGGATGCTGCAGGTGGCAGATCATTTATAGCTTTTTCTCAGAGCAGCTGGAATAATTACATTTATTATTTTGATGGCGGATTGTAATCCAGAAAGGACCAAACAACAATCATCAGTGACAACTGGAGATTCACCCGTAGTCAAAAGCAAAAGATTAGACTGTACAGAAATAGAAATCCACAGGTAACGCTAATACACACTAATACACGTAGTCATGCAATGCTGATGTTGTAACAATTTGAGAACAAAGTATATCAATAATATATGATATGAGCTAAGCGATCGTTAGATTTAATCACCGTCGGTAGCGCGATTTTATTGTAATGCTTTTTTTCCTCAGTTGGTCTGAACAAAAGTGTCAGACAGATGACATTACTTGTTCAGATGACATTTTCTGGTGAAAATTCTTATTTTGGTCATACTTCCAAGACATAGAATCTGTGATACCGAAGTACAGTATCCACACCGGTGCGGTGACTAACAGCCACACATAATCCTCAAAACATTAGATTAATCTGCGCTGAGGAGCCATGCCGATGCACAACCCACGTAAAGATGATAATTCCACAAATAACCGCAATTGCAGGTTTCAAACAGAGATAAAAACTTACGACAAAGAGACAAAATTTACAGACTGCAGCTTTAACATAAGATAATTATTGATCATTACAAAAATTATGTATGTTATACATACAAATATGTAACTGGAGGAACAATATTGTACATGAATGCATAATCCATTGGATATTATAGCAATTATGATTGAATTTTGAATTCCGTTATCAATGCTTTCAATTTTCAGATGTCCGCATTGCAATTCACTCTGGTCTTGTGTTCTTCTGTCTCTACATTCTAATAATATTAAATTCTTTCTGCATTTGCAGTCAGGAAATCTGTAGTTTAGCCTAAGGATCATGTTCACTGTCCTTAGCCAAGGACATATAAATGATTCAAATTGAGATTGCTTTTAGTAACCTGTGTGGCTTGTGTTTTCAGGGCATCCAACGTAGAATAACAGTCACTTTGATCCACGAGAAGGGCAGTGAGCTGCATTGGAAGGACGTCAGAGAGCTGGTTGTTGGTCAGTATAAATTGTGTTCTGAAATCTTAAATACAAGATCTAATTGCTATTAGCACAGCTGGAATGCTGTATTGACCAATCATCAGCCAAGACAAAGGTTACAGCCATCTGACATTGATCAATGTCTCTGTTGTAGGTCGAATCAGGAATAAGCCAGAAGTGGATGATTCAGCTGCAGATGCAGTCCTGTCACTCAACATCATCTCAGCTAAAAACTTGAAATCTTCCCACAACTCCAGCAGGTATGTTGTGTTCGCTCTCCACATTTGACAACCTAAGCACCTTTTCCCAGTAAAGGGCCTATTAAATCAAGTATTAAGTTGAATTGATCTGTCTGCAGTCAGTGGCAGGTCTGCAAATGCTCTACTCACCTAATGCAAATGCATTTATCTAACTGCTTAGAATTCAGGAGAGCATGTTGAACATGAGTCACCGCTGCCGTCAGTGAGAGGGAAAAATCCTGCAGGGATAAAGAGAGCCATCTAGTGGACCAAAACAAAAACAGCAATTTAACCAAAATGCACATTACCCTGTACAGCTCTTACTTATTTTTAAAAATGTGCATGTTGTGGTTTTTTAAATATGCCAGTTTGCTTTATTCTCTTGTTTGCTCATTTATTTCCTTTGCCTGTTTAATCTGAATGCTGCTTTTTGTCTTTTGATTTGTAAATATTTCTGTTGCCTGACTGTTTCTGCTTGTTTTGTCTCTCTTTTTGTTCTCGTCCTTTTCCTGCCGCGGTTGGACTCTTGGTTTTGCTCAGCCTTTGTATTGATAGCGATATTGCTAGGTATCAGAACCACCTGATCATAAAGCATTTTTACCATCAAAGTGCTTTATGAGACGTTTGTGATCTGTAGGCGTAACAGTAGCAGACTTATGTACTGCATCTGTGTCAGTGTTTTTCTGCTTTTCTATTAACTCATTCTACTTAATAGTATGAATTAAGGTAAAGTATTACTGTTGAATATGCAAAAAAAAAAATCTATTCTAATAATTTGCTATACTTAAATGCAAAATCTAAATTTTATTTTATTGGGCCTCACCCATTTAAACTTTTGAAATATAGAAATTAGGCATCACATAATTAAATCTAAACACATTTGCATATTAAGTGATTTAGACCACATTTGTTTAAATGTAATCAACAACAGGCCAAAACTGTCATATGGTTATTTAATGTAATATTTGGTTATATGTGCATGTAATGAACATACATATGTGCATGTAAATGAACATACATTGTCCCTTTTTAAAGGAACACGCCGACTTTTTGGGACTTTAGCTTATTCACCGTATATCCCAGAGTTAGATAAGTTTATACATAACATTTTTATCTCCAGGCCTGGTTCTAGGCACCTATAGAAGGGTGGGCTAGCAGCTATCCTGGGTGGGCTTTTTTTGGGGGGTGGGGGAAGGGGATAGATAGATAGATAGATAGATAGATAGATAGATAGATAGATAGATAGATAGATAGATAGATAGATCACCGTTAGACTGTTGCGCTCGCATCTCTTCCATACTTTTGCAGAGTATCGTGCATGAAGCGGCTTTATAAACGCGGCACTCAAGTTAAAATAACTTTTAAAAAATGCGTCTCTAGACCTGCACTAACCTACTTTTAACAGCAAAAACGCGTCCTGTAAGAATGGCCCTAAACTGATTAAAAGATAAACAGCGCATTCTTATTTTAGTGCTGTTATTTAAACAGTAAGTTTGCCTCGTACATTCAGTTTACCACATCAACAGCAAGCCAAAGAGGGCAAGGTTTCAACTGAACTATGCATATGCATTTTAAACACTTAGCTACATTAGGCTATGTTCTAGTTCTGTCCATGCAATATGCACGTTCTTAAATGAGCTAGTTTAAAAAAAAAAAATTTAAATAAAAAAAAAAAGCTAATTTCAAATTGGCATGAATCACAAATCAAATCAGAACTGTATTAATATTTACGAGATAAATATTCACGAATAGGATACAACTAATTGCCTTAGCATGCAAATATTTCTGCCCGTTTTCGTTCGTGTGAGTGCAGCCTCTGCTTTTTTGCTACAGACTGAAGCGCGCGAGTAGCCTATAACGCGCCGTTACTTTCAGTTAATAAAGGAACAAATACTGCAAATTTCTGGTGTTATTTTTGTGATTGTTTGGGGCATTCTACAGCCCTTCATCAATTTTCAACGCATAGCCCACCTCAGATTGTTTTAATCAATGCACAAATCGTAAAAACAAATAAACACTATCAGTTCCTAAATTCTGATTGGGTGGGCAAGGCAGACGTTTAGGTGGGCTCAGCCCACCCCTGTCCATGCCTAGAACCGGCACTGGCGTGCCATAACTCTGTCTGACGCACCCACCGCTAGCCTAGCTTATCACAAAGACTGGAGTTAAACGGCTCCATCTAGCCTACTGCTCAATAAATAACAAAATAATGGCAACATTTTCCTATATACATGTTGTGATGTGTATAGTTACATCGTGTACTAAGACCGACGGAAAATGAAAAGTTGCAATTTTCTAGACTAAAAAAGATATAATAATATAGGAACCTAATAATCCAGGAACTTTGCTGCCGTACCATGGGTGCAGCAGGCGCAATGATATTACGCAGCGCCTGAAAATAGTCCCCAGCGCGCTCTCTGTGCAAGCAGGTTGTCACGTTGGTTATGTTGACAGAAGTTAGCCTATTTTCAGGCGCTGCGTAATATCATTGCGCCGCTGCACCCATAGTACGGCAGCAAAGTTCCTTGATTTTTACGCAGGAATGAGAGTATAGTCCCTAGCCATATCGGCCTAGAAAATTGCAACTTTTCATTTTCCGTCGGTCTTAGTACACGATGTAACTATACACATCACAACATGTAAATGGGAAAATGTTGGCGTTATTTTGTCACTTATTGAGCAGTAGGCTAGATGGAGCCGTTTACCACCAGTCTTTATGCTAAGCTAGGCTAGCGGTGGGTGCGTCAGACAGCGTTATGGCACGCACAGAGATAAAAATGGTATGTAAAAACTTATCTAACTCTGGGGTATACGGTGAATAAGCTAAAGTCCCAAAAAGTCAGCGTGTTCCTTTAAGATAAAATGGCCCATTAAATTGGCAAATTTAATATATAATATAATATGATGTATTATGTTTTCTATGCCACTCTAAGAAAATAAACCTTCATTTAATAAAAAAAAAAAAAAAAATATATATATATATATATATATATATATATATATATATATATATATATATATATATTAGTGCTGTCAAACGATTAATCATATCCAAAATAAAAGTTTGTGTTTACATAAATATGTGTGTACTGTGTATAATTATTATGTTTGTATAAATACACACACATGCATGTATATATTTAAGAAAAAAAAATTATATTTATGTATAAAATATTTATATATATTATATAAATATATAAACCATATATACATGCAAATGTTTCTTAAATATATACATGTATGTGTTCAAGTATACATAATAATTATACACAGTAGACACATATATTATGTGAACACAAACTTTTATTTTGGATTCGATTAATCGTTTGACAGCTCTAATATATACAGTATATGTTTTTAAAAAAAACATATATTTTTTTTGTTTTTAAAAAGTCATTGCTTTTGCATGTAGTATCTCACCTTAAAACTATTAAGTAGATGAGCTTTTGCCACCACATATCTTTTAAAAAAAACATTTAAATGAATGAATGTAGATCTGACATTTCATCTGATTATACTCTACATTCACTGTATTATTACATTTGGCTTGTTAGCTGCTAAAATCTGAAATGATGAGTCTAGATACAGATGCAGACAAGCCTTTGTGCCTCGATGTGCCATTTAAACAGTGAAATAAGAACAAGAAAGGGAGTGGAGAAAGAGATGCAAAGATATTTGAGGATGAGTCACCTGTGCAAATCTCTGTCTCAGTCTCCATGTGTCCGTTCATATAAATCGTGTGTCTTTGCTTATAGTCTTCACAGCGCTGTAGCTCTGAGTCACACACACGCACACCGCTTCCTCACAGTCTGCTTTAAGCTCAAACCAGATCACTAATAATGTAGCACCTGTCAACACTCTTGTGTTGTGTTGATCACTATGTGACTCGAACGCATCAACATACTATTTAGACACAGAGATCTCCCAGTAGCGTGTGATACAGCTGTCATTACACCTCATGATTTCACAGTGAGACTGTCTGTCTATTAGCACCATCTGTTAGCTGAAAGTTTGCAGGCAGCATAACTAATGTATTTATTGTAGAAGCCTGATGCTTCACTGTCATATGTGCAGTTAAAAGTCAACATGAAATCAAATTTGAACCTGTTTCCTTAATTTGTACTATTAATACATATGAATTATTGTGAGTAATTCATTAGTGCAGGTTAAATAAAGATAATTTTTTTTTTTGATAATCGTTCAGGTTCGATACTGTTCAAAAGTTTAGGGTCAGTGAGAGGATTTAATGTTTTAAGAAATCTCTTATGTTCACCAAGGATGCATTTATTTGATCAAAAATAAAGTAAAAACAATAATATTGTGCAATATTACAATTTTAATATATTTTAAAATGTAATTTATTACTGTGATGCAAAGCTGATTTTTTTTAAATGATTATTTTAATGCATCCTTAAAAAATAAAAATAAAATACTGGCCTCAAACTTTTTGAATGTAAGAACTTTTCATCATACAGTCAATTCCTAATTTATACATCCTGATCTACATTTTTTTTACATTGTTTCACTCAGAAATGTCTTATTGCAGAAGTAAAATGGGTTGTGAATGTCATTTCATGTTGTCTTTTAAGCACATCCACACTCAAACACATGCTCAAAAAATAGTGTCACTTAAGCACCAGTAAATATCCTTCTATGGATTCATATTTTTTCTATATCCTAAAATCGAATGTATTTCTCCTTTCTCAGGACATTCTACCGGTTCGAGGCTGTCTGGGACAGCTCCCTGCACAACTCTCTCTTGCTCAACCGTGTCACTCCCTACGGAGAGAAAATTTACATGACCCTTTCAGCCTATCTGGAGGTCAGCCTTGACTCTTTTCAAATGTTCTTTAGAAGCAGGTTTTACAGCATTGACATGTGCTAATCACTCCCCTGCAGCTTGATCACTGCATCCAGCCTGCCATCATTACCAAGGACATCTGCATGGTCTTCTACTCCAGAGATGCTAAGATCTCTCCTCCACGCTCCCTGAGGAACCTGTTCGGCAGTGGTTACTCCAAAACCCCTGACTGGTAAAAAAAAAAAATATATATATATTATTTTATTTCTTTAACCACAAAAAAGCTGAAATGTTTCTGATGGTTAGTTGACTTAAAATACTTTTAGGGCATATCCTGCTTTGTGACATGCTGTACTCCATCTAAAACTATTTTAAATTGCATTTTAGCAGATCTTGTCAAACACACATTCATATAAATGTTAAGCAGAAATCATATTGATCAAAGAAAACGTTGATAGACTTAAGCATCAACTATTATTAAAGTGTGTGTCCTCTCCACATGCACGTAAATGTACTATGCGTTTAGAAACTTTGCTAACACTGTTTTCTGATGTGTTTCCTTTGCAGTAATAAAGTGACTGGAATCTATGAGCTTAGCTTGTGCAAAATAGCTGACACAGGAAGCCCAGGTAAGATATTTTAAGAAATGTTTCTTGAACAACAAATCAGTATATTAGAATGATTTCTGACTTAGTGAGGATAAGAGAGTTCTTTCAAAAACATTAGAAAAATCTTACCGACCCCAAACTTTTTAATGGTGTTGTAAATCAATTATAAAGAATATTCATAAAATATACATTACAAATAATTTATTTTATATTTATATATATATATATAATATGATTTTAAAATTGTATAATTTAATGTAATTTTAGAATTAATGATTCGGCATATTGATATAATAGGCCTGCTATATTAATCCGCTTCATTGTTGATTTTCAGGTATGCAGCGGCGGAGGCGGAAGGTTCTGGATACATCTGTGGCGTATGTGCGTGGAGAGGAAAACCTGGCAGGCTGGAGACCCAGAGGAGACAGTCTGATCCTGGAGCACCAGTGGGAACTGGAGAAAATCGAGCAGTTGCATGAGGTCAGGATAGAAGACAAAAGATCATGATTGAGCACTGCCACACTCTTTGTGCCTGTATCCCACAGGCAGTTGTGATCTCCAGACCCTGATGTCCATTTCTGTCTTTGTCAGGTGGAGAAGACGCGTCACCTGCTGCTGCTCCGTGAGAAACTGGGTGAGACGGCTCCTCCAAAATTCCTGAGCGAGTCTCTGTCTCCCAGTCTGAGCAGCGGCACCCTCAGCACCTCCACCAGCATCTCCTCCCAGATCTCCTCCACCACCTATGAGAGCGCCATCACGCCCAGTGAGAGCAGCGGATACGACTCTACGGACATAGAGAGCTTGGTAGACCGCGAGAAGGAGCTGGCCACTAAGGTAAAAGACCCTACAAGTATTAGATTAATATCTGTAATAATATTTGTTGTCATTTTGATTATGATCCTTAAATACTGTTCCATTTGAAGTCAGATATAAGAGATTCCTACTTGATATGTATGGTTTACCATATATTATATATGCTATTTATATATTATATATACTATTTTCATTCAAATCAGTGCCATTTAGGTACATTTATAGGTATATGTGTTCCCTATGGGTTATCTGTGTGCAGCCTGGATTTCTCCATGTTTATGTGACATCATATAGCCGGCATTAGAGTTCCCACTTCATGTGACTTTCTGTTGCACTTTCAAAGTAGAATCTTGGAAATTCCAACTTAGGGTATTTTTACACGAAAAACATATTTTACATTTGAATTTTTTTTTTTATGCGTTTTGACCGTTCATTTCCACGACAACAGTGTTTTTGGGGCCTGAAAATGCAAGCTTTTGAAAACAAGTTTTTGAAGTGCAAAGGTTTTGAAAATGATGTTTCTTGACAAAGTGACATGCCAACTACTGGCTGGCATGCGTAATACAGCCTTTTTAGTCAATTTCGCAGATCTGTGTGAACGGGATCGTTTTGACAACGTTGTCGTCTGTGTTTAGTATATCGTTGTCGTGTAAACATACCCTTAATCTCAGGCGCCTATATAGACCTACAATGCCATTCACAAATTTGGGGTCAGTAAAGTTTCTTATGCTCACCAAGGCAAAAATACAGTAAAAACAGTAATACTGTGAAATATTATTACAGCTAAAAAATGTCTGTTTTCAATTTTAATATATTTTAAAATGTTTTTCTTGATATCAAAGCTGAATTTTCAGCATCATTACGCCAGTCTTCAGTGTCACGTGATCATTCAGAAATCATTCTAATATGCTGATTTGATGCTCAAGAAATATTTCTTATTATCAATGTTGAGAACAGTTATGATGCTTAAAGTTTAAAAAAAACTTTTGTAACATAATTAAGGCATTCTTACTAAATAAAATTAATTTATTAAAAAAAAAATTTGACCTGAAAAAACTGACCTCAAACATTTGAATGAAAGTGTATATTGGATGTCTATTAGAAGGAATGTGTGTTTATGTCTTTTGATTAATTTGCAGTGCCTCCGTCTCCTGACACACACTTTTAACAGTGAATACAACCAGATGTGCAACAGCATCAGTGACTGCAAGGTAACCTGGACCCTTAAACAGTGAAAAACCACCAGTTTTGTATGAACTGGAACATATCAGATTGAATGAACTTTTTAAAAAAAACTGTTTTCTGTCTCTTTCAGTTGTCAGATATCTCTCCTATGGGCCGTGATCCATCTGTCACTAGTTTCAGCAGTGCCACTCTCACACCCTCCTCCACCTGCCCCTCTCTGTCAGACTCTCGGTATAGTTCAGATGTTAAAGCACAAACCATAAATTCCAAATACAGTCTTCTAAAAATGAAGTATCCTAAAACCATCTGTCTTGTCCAGGACCCCTGAAGCTAACTCTCGTGCCACCAGCCCCTCATGCTCAGACTATGAGAACTTCCCCATGGTGCCCATTCTGGAAATGTCCTACCTAGCCCGTGCCGGCAAACACGAATTTCTCAACCTTGTGCCTGATATTGAGGAAATGAGACCTGGGTGAGAGTTTTGACATACCAGACACATTTATTTTTGTGTTTAGTCCATTCTCACAAGGATCAAGATGAATTTGTACACTTAAATCATTCAGGCTGACAGTTTTCTCAAATGAGGCAGCAGAGACGTTGTTGTAAAAAAAAATGCTGGTCTGACGTGCCCTTCTGTGTTCACTCAGGTCTGTGGTTTCAAAGAAGGGATTCCTCAGTTTCATGGAGCCCCGCTCCAACTCTTGGGTGAAGCACTTTGTGGTGGTACGTCGGCCATACGTGTTCATCTACAACAATGACAAGGACCCGGTAGAGAGAGGAGTGCTGAATTTATCCACTGCCCAGGTGGAGTACAGCGAAGACCAGCAGGCCATGCTCAAGGTAAAGCCTCATTCACTATTTGAAAACCAACTGTTGTCATGTGATATATGTCACCTGAATGCTTAATTATTGCTTTTTGATGGCTTGCAGACACCCAATACATTCGCCGTGTGCACCAAGCACAGAGGGATCCTCCTCCAGGCCAACAATGACAAAGACATGAACGACTGGCTGTACGCCTTTAACCCACTCCTAGCAGGAACAATAAGGTACACATCCCAACCTTTGGCAGAAAAAAAATATGTTTTGGTATGATTACCTATAGTTAACCCAGTGGGCCCACACCATTGTCTTTGCATTGGGTAACAAAATATCAAACTAAGGTCCTGTTTACTCCTGGTATTAGGTTGCGTTTTGGTCAATCGGATCACAAGTAGACAAGGGAGTAGGGCTGCACGATATTTGAACTTACATTGCAATATTTCGTTTTTCTGCAATATATATATATATATATATATATATAGCGATTTATAAAAAGAGTTTCAACAGACGATTTGAATAGCTCTATTTGAAAATAATTAATCATTCTAGAATAATTGGGGTGATTTTGTAGGGGAGTGAATAAAAAAAAACTAAATAAAAATAAAAAAACAAATAGCATAGATAAATACAATAAAAGAAAGATACAATTGAAATAAGCAGTGCTTTATTTTTTCAGGTACAGAAATTGAATAATCAAATTAGTCTTCACTGTGTAAATGAAATATAACTAATATAATTAATGAATTAATACAATTTATCTTTGTTAAAGCTACAAAAGTTGGTGACCATTGGTGACAAACAGCTGCGTGTATATTAGGCTGCTGTCCCTTTAAGATGAATGGACAGACTATAAATATAAATTAATTAATATAAATGACACGCATCCGTTTTCTTTCTCAATTGTTTACAACACATAACCGGCTGTGTTTACGAGGTTACTCGCCAAGAGGGGCATTTTGCGTGCACGTGTCCGTTTAAGGTCAAAAGAAAGAGAAAGAGAACCGAATTGGGCGTTCACATGCTGTCTGCGTGGTTCTGTGAGTTCTTTTGTAATTGATGTCTGACTAAAAAACACATGCAAATGAAAAAAAACTTTCACTCTATGATGGTTAAACTTTGCAATTTATCTGCAAATCACATGCGTTCTGAGCTGGGGTGCAGCTGCCCGTACGGATCAACTATGATCCCTATACTTGACATTGCACATCTAGCGATGTGCGCATCCGTGATAGTCACAATATTGATGCTAAAATGTTATATATCGTGCAGCCCTACAAGGAAGACACATTCCCGTTTACACCTGGTGTTTTAATCTATCTCTTTTGCCCACTTTCAACCACTTCTGTCCTGATTTGTTCGAGGAGAGGATGTATGGGCTTTTCAGATATTTCCATCTAATGGATGAAATAAGCTCACGCAGTTTATATGAATGCGACCGTAGACGATGGAAAAACATACAGAAAAGAGAAGCTTCTGTTTCTGCGCTGAAAGCCGCAAAACCACGCTGAACGCTGTAAGTGCGTGTTAGAAATCCGGAATGGTGAGAGAACATTGTGCTTGGCTTCTTCAAACCAAACTTGAGTCTTCAGCTGACAAAGTTTAAATCCCGTCCAGCTAGCGCGCTTCTCATAATGTTTACACGTTAGGTCAGTAGGCGGAGAGTAGGTGGTCCATTGGGCCACATGCGTGTCTACACTATGAAAGCAATCCAGTCAAATGCGTTTTCGACTACCTCTGTATTTAGCGTCGTCCACCTGACTCTTTCCATGTTCTCCTACAGGTCAAAGCTGGCGAGGAGACGGTCCGGCCTGATGAAGAACTGAACGAGCACGCACACATGCAGAGATAGTGCTCTTTTCTCTCTAACTTTACAACGTACCAAGTGTGTTAACACTTCTAAATCTTTGTGGTTCTTGACGGTTTCTCTTGTATGTAGACCTGTGGCTCTGTTCTCCTCTCCAGCAAATGAACTTTGAGTTCCTGAACACCAACTCTCTCTCCTCCCCCCTCTCTATTGTGTTATTGGTTGGATTTATTCTGTCTTCAGTTTTTGTTCTTTGTCATAACTGAACCTCCTTCAAGTAGCATGTTGTAATAGTCTATTTGTGTGTGCACGAATCTTCAGAGCAGGTTCTGCTTTCTCTTGAGTTACTCTCGTCTGTGAAGATCATTCTTACAGTGTTGTCTGCCAGGAACAGCCACAACCCTCAGGAGAAAGTTGAAAAAAAAAACTAAGGCATTAAGTAAAAAATAAATATTATTAATAACAATGAAAATATAATATTATAATATATTATCTTTTATAATATATTATAATATCAAATATTCCATATTTAATGATCAACTTTCTCTGATAGAAGATATACAAAACAAAAACAAATAGCTTTGCTCCAGATATTGCTGGGGAAAAAAAGATTTTTAGATGGACCAACGCACTTCTTGAAGATGCTTAATTTTCTAAACGAGACAAAAAATGGACCCCTAAACTGAATGTTATTGCAGTATTGGCTTAATGGATTTGCTGAATCAAAGCAAGCCGTGATAGTCGGGATGTTGACCATGTACATACAGCCGTTTACTCGCCCAGCCTGTCGTAATGTATTTGCTTGACATTTAACTCCACATATCAAGGACGTAAAACATACCATTAACAAAGTACAGTATGTAATCCTAAAACATATAATACCATGGAAAGATGGTGATGATCTCTCACATATCGCTCTTTCGGTAGCCTACAGGAGTAATTTGCTCGATTTAAACGATTTCCTCAGTAGAATAGGCAAAAAAAAAATGGTGCAAAAGAATTACCTTAGACACAGAACACCTGACCGAATGAATCCATTTGTACATAACGTTGAGGATTACTGTGCATAACGCTATTCATGTCCTTACTGTATTACTAAAACACCCTTTTCAGGGCTGTTTTAGCATGGAAGATCTGTTTCCAGAGAAATCTCAAGTCGGCAGGATCATGAAACCAGTCTTTTTTCTTCTTGAGAATTAAGCATCACTTTTTAATATTATTGAACATTTACCACGTATCTCTACCGATTATCTTAACTTATTTTTATTAACATGTGATCAGTGTTTTACATTGTACAATGAAAGGCAAGAAAGGCACTTTTCCTCATTTTTATTCAGCTGTTCTCATTTACTTACAGCGAACAGACCGAGTTTGACACTAAAACCGTTTCATTACTGTCAGTAGAAATTGGGCCATTTATGCAGTTCACTGCAGTGCAGTGTGCAGTTGCAGTGAGAGAAAAGGGATGGTATGTGTTCGCTTTTTTTATTGCTTTTGTTTAGAAAATCTTTGCTCTGTACGTTTGAAGACTTGCAGTCAAAGCATAAGTGCTGAAGTTACCAGTGATTCAGTTTGATGGAAGTTCCAGGCGATATAACAGTCCTCTGGTCAGACAATCAGCAGGAATTATTGTCACAGGAAGGCTGATCACTGTCATTCCTTATGAAGTCAATATTCTTGCTGCTCATAGATCCCACTTTCTCTTCTTGGAGAGCTTTAGCGCATTTTCACAGGAAACACATGAAAATGGCTCGGAAAGTCAAGTCCTTGGGTCAGCCAGCCTGTAGGCCTCATCTGAGCTGTTGGATTGTTACGGCATCTGTGAAAATATTCAGATCTGGCACATAAAGTGCGTAATGAGCACTGAAGGATAGCTTTTATATAATTAAACAAGTTGACGTTGCGAATATTTGCCAGGGCAAAGGTTTTTGACTTTTTTTTTTACCATCTTTGTTGAGTGGCTTGGTTGACTGATGTGATATTCATAATGAATTTCATTAACTGTATTTATTGTTTTGCAATGTATATATTAGTTTGCAGCTCTTTGCACATAATGTGTTTATACAACTAACAACAGAACAAATAAAGCTTGAACTATGTTTTTGTTGTTTTCTCAAATGGAAACCAAATGGTTTTAGGTTTTACTCATTTAAGTGGACTTTGAATGTACCTTGAGTTTCACAAAAAATGCATGAATTATCTGATGAAAGAAGAAAAATATCTTAATTAGGGACTGACATGTTGCTGTGCTTCTTAGTTTATGAAATAGGAATTGAACCATGTTATAAGGGCACTTTTTCACATGTAATTTAGATATGGAGAGCTATGAGGCCTGTTCATTTTCATTTTCTAACATCAGGGAATATATTTTTTAGAAATAAAACATTATGTTTTGCTTTTCCGGATGCATTCACATCTTTGTTTTTGTGCTCACTCATGAATTTCCCCCATGCTGCCTTTGAAGCAACCCTGGCTTTACTGTATCACCCCTATCGGAGGCCTATTGTTTCCAGATAAACATCATTCCCTCTCATTGTGACGAAACAACAGAAAACAGTTCAGCCGTGGCATTAACACTGTACATTATTTGTCAGATTGGCTTCATTTTCATACTTATTTTGTAAATATTTCATGTTGTATGGAACTTGGATTAAAATGTAAATATGTCTCCTGTATTTGTAATAATTATAATCCATTCGCTGTATAGCCTAGATGTGTAATGCATATATCTTAATTCTGTGTATGGTAATCTTGCACCATTGACCTGTTTAGTGAATGAGGTAAAAAATAAAATTACAACCAGTGCATTAGACCAAGAATGGATCTTGTTTTCTGTCTATCTTTCCACAATACTTTGCATTAAATATTTCATTTTTATCTTGTCCGCATTAGTGTAGTAGTGTCTTAGTTTCAAAGTCCATTATTTAGTTAAAGTAACATTTCTCATGTTTCACAATATTTACTTCCTAAATAGAAATTGCTGGTCAGATGGGCTATTTGATGTGCTATTTTGTCTTAAAGGGTTAGTTCACCCAAAAATGAATAATCTGTCATCACTCACCCTCATGTTGTTTCAAACCCATAAGACGTTCGCTCAGCTTCGGAACACAAATTAAGATATTGTTAATGAAATCTGAGCGGTTTCTGTCCCTTCATTGACAGTCTACGCAACACTTTGACGCTTCAAAAAGTTCATAAAGAGATCATAAAACGAATCCATATGAATCGGGTGGCATAGTACAAGTTATCGGAAGAGTCTCGATCACTTTATATGATGAACAGATTTAATTTAGTTTTTTTTTTTTATTCACATATAAACAGAACATTTTGGCTAAACCACTCAATTCATGTGGATTAGTTTTACGATCTCTTTATGAGCTTTTTGAAGCATCAAAGTGGTAGTTGCGTAGACTATCAATGGAGGGACAGAAATTGCTCAGATTTCATTTAAAATATCTTCATTTGTGTTCCGATAAGATGAACGAAAGTCTTACGAGTTTGGAACGACATGAGGGTGAGCAATTGATGACCGAATTTTACATTTTGGGTGATCTATCCCTTTCAGGTGCAAACAACTGACAAAAACAAATACTAACCAATAAGTTCAGCACATCAAAACAAAACAGAAAAATTTGAAATTCTGTGAAGTCTGATTGAATTAAATTAAAATGCAAAATCGTGCATATAGGCTACTTATGCCTTATATGATATATATATATATATAAAAAAATTTTTTTACATTTGTATGTAAAGTAACATTAGAACATTTTTAATATGGTCATTTTTATAAAAGGAAGTAAAAAAACTATTTACCTGTTTTAGCCTACATATTAATACATAACAGGAACATCTATAGGCTATGAAATAAAGTTTATCTATAAGCTTCTCCAGAAATAACTAAAAACGTGTAACTCATTATAGCTATTAGCCATTACTACACTGTAAACACCAATAAGTTGGCAAAACTCAAAAAAGTTAACTTGAACTTTTTAATCATATTTCAAACAGATTTTTAATCATACATTTTAATTGTTCTGAACTTGAAATATCTGAGTAAACTAAATCATACATTTAACTTACTATGTAATCTAAACATTTTTAGTAGTGAAAACTTGACTAGCTTCAACTAGCTAATTCAAAAAATGCCATCTTGCTAATTGGTTACACAATGCTTTGATAGCATAGCATAGTACTTGCTGAAAAAGGACAGCAATATAATACATTTAACATATATCTGTTCCCTTTCAGTCGGTCACGTTGGACGTACGTCGGAATTGACCGACGAATTGGGATCTATTTACAGAGACCGATCTACTTCGAGTGTTCTAAACGAGCCAATGAAGATTGGCATGCAGTTGACGCATTCCACGATCCGCCCCGCATCGTGGGTATAAATACGGAAGTGGAAGTACTGCATATCGCTTTCAACTTCGGAGCCGCACATACCTTGTGTTCCTACGAAGAGTGTTTTTTTCGAGTCTCGTGAAGAGGATTGTTCCTGCTGTGTCCCAGTGTTGGTGTGACGGTGCCTGCAATGGTGGTTGCAAGGATCAGTAAAAGAGCAAACAACAGCTGTTTTCACAGCTAGCTGGGCGTTGCCTTTTTGAGTGCTCTCAGCGGGCTTGCACCCTTGAACTGCTGCGAGCCGCGGTCATTTCCCCTGTGTGCCACGGCACTGGTTGGAGCGGTTTTTCCCTTCTAAAAGAACAACACGGTTTGACCCTGCGTCTTTTTCAAGATGTCATTCAAACCGTGTGTTTCTGGATGCCGTCGTTATCTATCCCCAGTTGACGGACACGATCGTTGTGTCACGTGTTTGGGCGTTCAGCATGCTGAGGCGGCTTTCGTGGATGACTCATGTTCTCATTGCGGGAACATGACCATCGCAGTTCTAAGGTCCAGCCTCAATTACCTCAAACGGTGTGGAGTCCCATTGCGCATCCCCCGATCTAGTGGTCCTCCTGCTGCAAAGCAGAGGGCTGCTACTTTGGCTGATGCCTTTGGTGGGGACCTGAGGGTTACCGTGAGGGCACTCCCGCCAGGCCAACTGGCTCCTCGGGCCCCTCCCCCCTCCGCTGCGCCGGTTGAGCTTCCGGAAGAGCATGCTGGTCCTTCCCGCGGAGGGCCAGCTGTTACTTTTGGGGGCCGCCGCGAGTGTCGGGCTCGAGTGGAACCCTCCACGGCTGGACGATTGGTTCTCAGGGCCCCGCCCCAGTGCCTTTCTTTCCGGAAGTGCATCAGGAGCTCACAAAGTCTTGGACAGCGCCCTATAGCGCTAGAAATCGATCGACTGACTCCTCCATCCTCACTACCCTCGATGGTGGCGTGGCGAAGGGTTACGTGGAGATCCCCCCAGTAGAGTGGTCGGTTGCGATGCAACTGTGTCCGAAGACCGCTACTGACTGGCGGGGAAATCCGCGTCTCCCCTCCCGGGCGTGTAAGTTCTTGTCCGGGCTAACCGGCAAGGCCTACACAGCCTGTGGAGAAGCCGCTTAATCTCTGCATGCCATGGCGCTCCTGCAGGTCTACCAGGCCAAAGCGCTCATGGAACTGCACGAGGGTAGTTCTGACCCAGGGGTTATGCAGGAACTGCTTACCGTGACGGACCTCGCCCTCCGGGCGACGAAAGTCACTGCACGCTCCCTGGGTCGAGCGATGTCGACACTTGTGGTCCAGGAGCGCCACCTGTGGCTGAACCTGGCGGATATTGGTGAGACCGACAAAGTGCGGTTCCTCAACGCCCCTATCTGCCAGGCCGGCCTCTTCGGCGACGCCATCGTGAACTTCGCCCAGCAGTTCTCGGTGGCCCAGAAGCAGACGGAGGCGATTAAGGATATCCTGCCCCGGCGACCCGCTGCTGCCTCCACCCAGTCGCCGGCCGCAGCACCCCCGCCTGCTCGTCGCCGAGGGCGTCCCGGGCGAAGCAGGGCGCCAAGCGCAGGGGTGCCACCCAACCTGTCCAGGGTCCCGCGAAGTCCGCCGGCAAGCGTAAGGGCAAGCGACCCTGAGACGGGCAGCCCAGGGAGAAGAGGAGCTGCTCCAGGGGAGGTGGTGTCCGCACCCCTCCTTCCCCTGGAGGAGGACGGAGGGGAGAATGTCACCCAGAAGGCTGGTTTCAACATCCTGCCGCTGGCTCTTCGGAGTCCAGCGGTACCCACATTCTCAATAAAAGAGCAGTTTCCTCCCTTCCTGGGCCCCAAGAGGGTCAGGTTGGCAGAGTGCGACGCCCCCGGGCCTTGCCACTCCTTTCCTCCCCTCTCCCCACCGAGGACGCCCCCGGGCCTTCTCACCCACACTCTGCCCCACCTTGGAGTACTCAGGCAACACTCCGGGCCGCCTCCGGGCCTCCCGAGTCGGGTCTGCGTACTCCACCTTGCTGCCCCACCCCAGGCACGTCTGTGGTGCCGTTGGTCCCGCTTGTTCGGTCTCTGGGGGCCTGGCTAGGTCTCCCCAGGCCATCTCGCTGGCTCATCCGTACCATCAGACTCGGCTACGCGATTCAGTTCGCTCGCCGGCCTCCCAAGTACAGGGGCATCCTCTTCACCTCCGTGCGGAGCAGCGATGCCCATGTCTTGCGGTCCGAGATCGATGTCCTGCTGGCGAAGGATGCAATCGAGCCGGTTCCTCCAGACGATATTAGGTCGGGGTTCTACAGCCCCTACTTCATTGTGCCCAAGAAAGGTGGTGGGTTAAGACCAATCTTGGACCTGCGCGTTCTGAATCGGGCCCTGCACAAGCTTCCGTTCAGAATGTTAACGCAGAAACGCATTTTCGAATGCATCTGTCCCTGAGATTGGTTTGCAACGATCGACCTGAAGGACGCGTACTTTCATGTCTCTATTCTCCCTCGACACAGACCATTCCTGCGGTTTGCGTTCGAGGGGAGGGCATATCAGTACAAAGTCCTGCCCTTCGTGCTGTCCCTGTCGCCTCGCGTCTTCACGAAAGTCGCGGAGGCAGCCATTGTTCCGCTCAGAGAACGCGGCGTTCGTAGTAAATACAGTGCATCTATCACAACGCATCACAACGCATGCGTGTGATGCTGACACAGGAGCTAGCCAATGATGAGCTGCCGTTCTGCCATAGAACTCGGAAGCGCTGCACTTTTTACACTACTAATGGCATAAGAGAATGACACAGACGAGAAGAGATTGTTGAATAAAGTCGTTATTTTTATTTATTTTTTTTGCGCAAAAACATTATTCTCGTTGCTTCATAACATTAAGGTTGAACCGTTGTAGTCACATGGACTATTTTAATAATGTCTTTCCTATCTTTCTGGGCCTTGAAAATGGTAATTAAATAGCTGTTTATGGAGGGGTCAGAGAGCTCTCGGATTTCATCAAAAATATCTTCTATATTTGTGTTCCGAAGATGAACGAAGGTCGTTCGGGTTTGGAACGACATGAGGGTAAGTAATTAATGACAGAATTTTCATTTTTGGGTGAACTAACCCTTTAATATGCAGTATTTTAAACTTTGCATGAAAAGTTTCGCATTGCATAAGTCGTTATCTGTAAATGTAGTAATCTATTTAATAAGTAATCAGTTTGATGAAATCATACGTTACACACATCACTATAGTGATGCAACTGTGCCAATCTCAGAGTTCATCACAGAAAATCTATTTCCCCATTTACTTTCATGCCAAACGCTCGTACAGCTTCGTCTGACACAGTGGGCGGAGAACAGACGGGGGGAGGGACAGAACCAGACAGCCAATGAACAGCCTCCAATCTCTGCTCAGAGAGCCTCCGCCAATCACACATCGAGATATGGATGACGCCACGGCCACTGTCATCTGTCGGGCGTGTTCATTGGGAGTTGGTGTAGTGCTGCTGCTCAGGCTGTGAATGAGGAAGTTCACCAGACACAGTGCTGCAGTAGTGAAAACACACATCGAAAGTGTCATTTTAAGACAGAACCAACCTTCAACTATGGCTCAGTAAGTATGAATTTTACGTTTAAAACAGTTAGTAATATGATACTGGGATTATGAATGTAGCACCTTTGCCTGTTTATATTATAATTAAATGTGATATAATGTGCTTAGTGTCAGTTATTGCACATTATCAGCATTGATTCTATCTATACTGATCTATGTACTTACTATTAAGCACTTTTTTCCGGTTCAGACACAGACAATGTTGAAATGTCCTCTATGGTCATCCAACCAGATTGACATTTGTCATAATCACTCATTTAAATAAGTTTGCACTCTGTAATCAAATATAGTCCGTCCCCCCCCCCCCCCCCCCCCCCCCCCCCCTCATAATCCCTATGTTATTGACTCCACAGAGCGGATATTGCTCTTATTGGTCTGGCTGTGATGGGTCAGAATCTGATCCTGAACATGAATGACCATGGATTTGTGGTAAGTCACCAGTGCAGTTACATTTCTCCATTTTCTTGCATGACCTGTTCTGATGGTTCACATTATGTTTAAGATGTTATAATTCTTGTCATTCCTCAGGTCTGTGCGTTCAACAGGACTGTCTCCAAGGTCCATGACTTTTTAAGCAATGAAGCCAAAGGCACTAAGGTGATCGGGGCCGAGTCCCTTGAAGACATGGTGTCTAAACTCAAAAAACCTCGTCGAATCATCCTCCTTGTCAAGGCAGGACAGGCTGTTGATGACTTCATCGATAAACTGGTAAACGTCACCATGAATCGGCAGTCCTAGTTTGCTTTGTCACCCTGCCAAGTGATCAAGTAACCCACTTTTTTTCCGAATATTGTAGGTTCCTCTTCTTGAACCTGGTGACATCATTATTGATGGTGGAAATTCAGAGTACAGAGATACAACGGTGAGTTTGTCAATCCAAAATGAGACCAGTAAGAATTTGTGATTATATGAGTTGATGCAGTATTTGATCTAAATGTTCATGCTCCTCACATAGAGACGTTGTAAGAGCTTGAAGGAGAAGAATCTTCTGTTTGTGGGTAGTGGAGTGAGTGGGGGAGAAGAAGGGGCACGTTATGGACCCTCACTGATGCCTGGAGGACATAAGGATGCCTGGTGAGAACAAGCATGTATTAAAGAAGGTCACCTAAAAATAATGATAATCATGATCATAATAAAATATACTCTACTGTTCAAAAGGTCTTATGCTGACCAAAAATACAGTAAAACTGTAATATTGTAAAATATTATTGCAATTTAAAATAACTGTTTTCTATTTTAATATATTTTGAAATATTATTTATTCCTGTGATAGCTGAATTTCCTCCAGTCTTCAGAGTCACATGATCCTTCAGAAATTATTCTAATATGCTGATTTGGTGCTTAGGAAACATTTATTATTATTATTATTATTATTATTATTATTATTATTATCAATGAAAATTGCTTAATAGTTTTGTGGGAAATGTGATTTTGTTTTTCAGGATTAATTTGATGAATAGAAAGTTCAAGAGAACAGCATTTATAATTTTTTTTTAAAACCATAATAAAAAAGTCTTTCATGTCACTTGGTCAGTTTGATATGCCTTTGCTGAATAAAAGTCCAAACAATATAATAGTATTGTATATGCACTGATTGTCATTTATGGAATCAAATTTTTATTTTATTCCTTCAGGCCACACATAAAAGAGATTTTCCAGAGCATTGCCGCCAAGGTGGGCACAGGAGAGCCGTGCTGTGACTGGGTGAGTATTAGTTATCAGTAGATGTGTATGCATTTATATAGGCTGTAATTTTTTTTTTTCAAATTCTCTATCTTTATTCCTGTAGGTTGGAGATGAAGGAGCAGGACATTTTGTTAAGATGGTCCATAATGGTATTGAATACGGTGATATGCAGCTGATCTGTGAAGCTTATCATCTGATGAAGGATGTGCTGTGTATGGACCATGACGAAATGGCTCAGGTTAGACCTCCTTTAATTACTACTCTGTAATTAGTCGATGAACAGTCCCTGATGTTGTAATTCTTTAATTCCCCTCTGAATTGTCCTTTTTCTATTTCCCCCTTCCTTGTTTAGTTTTTATTTTGAAATCCACCTCACCCTGTTCCTTCTGAAGAGCTGTTAACTTCCTCTTGAGATAAAGTTTCTGTGTCTGGTTTGCCCATCAGGCCTTCGATCAGTGGAATAAGTCCGAGCTGGACTCTTTCCTCATTGAAATCACTGCCAACATCCTGAAATTTAAGGAGGCAGATGGCACTCACCTGCTGCCCAAAATCAGAGACAGCGCCGGGCAGAAAGGCACAGGGAAATGGACAGCCATCTCCGCTTTGGAATATGGCACGCCAGTCACATTGATCGGTAAGATGAACTCTTGCATGATTTCCCAGGTATGGGTGTGTTTTTCTGTTATTTAGATACAGAGCAGAGAGTCACTTGGCCTTACAAGAACACGTTGAATGAAGTGTCTCCATAAGCAGCTTTGCTGTTCACCTCTTCAGCTGATGTGACATAAGTGGGATTTTCTGTTCTCTCCTATGCTGTGGCCTTTGGTGTAAGGCTCAACAATTAGGATGGGCCAGTGTCCATTCCCACTGAAAATGTAACATTCATAAATATTTATAAGTGCTGTCAAATCGATTAATCATATTTACATAATGCACTCACCTAAAGGATTATTAGGAACACCTGTTCAATTTCTCATTAATGCAATTATCTAATCATCCAATCACATGGCAGTTGCTTCAATGCATTTAGGGGTGTGGTCCTGGTCAAGACAATCTCCTGAACTCCAAACTGAATGTCAGAATGGGAAAGAAAGGTGATTTAAGCAATTTTGAGCGTGGCATGGTTGTTGGTGCCAGACGGGCTGGTCTGAGTATTTCACAATCTGCTCAGTTACTGGGATTTTCACGCACAACCATTTCTAGAGTTTACAAAGAATGGTGTGAAAAGGGAAAAACATCCAGTATGCGGCAGTCCTGTGGGCGAAAATGCCTTGTTGATGCTAGAGGTCAGAGGAGAATGGGCAGACTGATTCAAGCTGATAGAAGAGCAACTTTGACTGAAATAACCACTCGTTACAACCGAGGTATGCAGCAAAGCATTTGTGAAGCCACAACACGCACAACCTTGAGGCGGATGGGCTACAACAGCAGAAGACCCCACCGGGTACCACTCATCTCCACTACAAATAGGAAAAAGAGGCTACAATTTGCACGAGCTCACCAAAATTGGACAGATGAAGACTGGAAAAATGTTGCCTGGTCTGATGAGTCTCGATTTCTGTTGAGACATTCAGATGGTAGAGTCAGAATTTGGCGTAAACAGAATGAGAACATGGATCCATCATGCCTTGTTACCACTGTGCAGGCTGGTGGTGGTGTAATGGTGTGGGGGATGTTTTCTTGGCACACTTTAGGCCCCTTAGTGCCAATTGGGCATCGTTTAAATGCCACGGCCTACCTGAGCATTGTTTCTGACCATGTCCATCCCTTTATGACCACCATGTACCCATCCTCTGATGGCTACTTCCAGCAGGATAATGCACCATGTCACAAAGCTCGAATCATTTCAAATTGGTTTCTTGAACATGACAATGAGTTCACTGTACTAAAATGGCCCCCACAGTCACCAGATCTCAACCCAATAGAGCATCTTTGGGATGTGGTGGAACGGGAGCTTCGTGCCCTGGATGTGCATCCCACAAATCTCTATCAACTGCAAGATGCTATCCTATCAATATGGGCCAATATTTCTAAAGAATGCTTTCAGCACCTTGTTGAATCAATGCCACGTAGAATTAAGGCAGTTCTGAAGGCGAAAGGGGGTCAGTATTAGTATGGTGTTCCTAATAATCCTTTAGGTGAGTGTATATATGTGTGTATTGTGTATAATTATTATGTATATATAAGTACACACACATGCATGTATATATTTAAGAAAAAAAATATATTTATATATAAGATAAATGTATACAGTATATACATGCAAATATTTCTTAAATATATATACATGCATGAGTGTTTATTTACATAATAATTATACACAGTACACAAACATTTATATAATGTAAACACAAACTTTTGTTTTGGATGAGATTATTCACAATTAATCGATTTGGCAGCACTAATATTTATATTTATTTATTATTTATGCCTTCCATACTTAGTTATCTAGCATGTGAATATATTTTGAATTTGCAATAATGATTTGTAATAGTCAAGTCAAGTCTCATTTATTTATTTAGTATTTCATAGTGCACATTGTTTCAAAACAGCTTTACATAAAGGTGAGCAGGTTACTATCCTAATCCATTAAAAATCCATTTACAAATTAGAAATATTGGCCTGGACCAGCAGAAAAAAAAAAATTAGCATGGAGATCTGTGGTGGATTGATGGTTTGGAAACTTGAAACATGATGCTACTTTAAGATTGAGCAATAAATGGACAAAAAACCAGTTGAACTAATTGTCAACATTGATGCATAATGTTTTTATAAAGCTGTTATGTATTGTGAAAACTAAAAGTGTTATACAAATAAACTTGACCTGACTTGATGTGTATTTGTTAGATCAGGACATGAGCTTTTATATTTAGTGTCAATTAAATTGATGTGTGTGGCCAACAAAAGGCTGTTTGTGCAGAACTGGAGCCGAGCGTGAGAGAGTAGATATGATTTGTATGCTTGTAGAGAAGGGTTTTCGTCTCTCAATAGGCTGCATTCCAGTGCTGAGTTCACCCTGACTGGCTGTTTTCCTCTTTTGTTTTTTTCCCTTCCTCCACTCGTCTCTTCCCACACTTGTTGGCCTTGGGTTGGGTGATAATATAATACAAAGTCATGCTGAGTTCAGGATTTTGCTTCCAGTCTCTTGTGTTTGTAAATGTGGTAAGATCTGCCGATTACTCAGTACACCATTGAGAATTGCGTTACCACCAGTGTCAACAGGGCCTGGTTTCAGATATTACGTGAAGTCAGTTATACATGACTGGTGTGAATTGAAGGCATGGTGAATAATGGCTTATTATAACTGCTCTATATAAAGTCCTAGGTGAACTTTACCTGACAAAGAAAAGTCCTGGCCATTTTTTTAATATATGAAGTTTGCAGCAAATCAGCATATTAGTATGATTTCAGAAGGATCATGTGACACTGAAGAATGAAGTAATGATGCTGAAAATTCAGCTTTGCCATGACAAAAAAAAAGTTATTTTAAATTGTAATAATATTTCACAATATCACTGTTTTACCGTATTTTAATCAAATAAAGGCAGCTTTGGTGAACACAACAGGTTTTTTTTTTTTTATTAAAAAACCTTTTGAATAGTTTATATGATTGTATTTTAGTAATAATAATGATATTAATTATATGTATTTATTATTTAAATTAGTTGGCTTTTGATACATTTTATTGATAGCCACTGTAATAATAATAGAGAGATAATTCTGTGTATATGGATATATGTTTGTATTGCTTTTTCTACGATTCTTCATCATGTGGTTTGTGACGGTCTAATGGTGATTCTAATTGAATTATGCGAGCAGAGATGCAGTGTGTCACTGGAGCTGATTGTTTGTGTGTTGTTGTATGTGTTGTCTTTCACTCACAGGGGAAGCTGTCTTTGCCAGATGTCTGTCTTCTCTAAAGGATGAGAGGGTTCAGGCTAGTAAGAGCCTCTCTGGCCCCCAGGGTGTCAAGTTCACTGGAAACAAGACACAGTTTCTTGAAGATATTAGAAAGGTGGGATAGATTTAGTACTAAAATATAGATTAATTATATCCAAGTTTTATGTATTCATATTAGGGCAGTCAAACGATTCATCACGATTAATCGCATCCAAAATAAAAGTTTGTGTTTACATAATATATGTGTGAGTACTGTATATAATTATGTTTAGCACATTGTAGAGCTGTGTTAGCACTGTTCAGCACTTTTTTTAGTGGAGGGTTGTTTTAATTTGATGGATTAGATTTTTATTGTTGTTTCTTTTTCAGGCTTTGTATGCCTCAAAGATCATTTCGTATGCCCAAGGCTTCATGCTGCTCCGACAGGCTGCAGTAGAGTTTGGCTGGTCTCTTAACTACGGTGCTATTGCCCTGATGTGGAGAGGCGGCTGCATCATCCGCAGGTGACCAGGCTTTGCTCACAATCATTTAAATTAGATTATATGCTATATTCAGGTTGCTTATCAAGAAAGGCATATCTGCTGAAATACTCAACAATGAAATCATAATGTTGCAACTCTGTAAACACTAGGAAGTGGTGAATAATGTTTCATGTAAAAAACTCCACATGCACAGAAATGGGGAAACTGTTTGGTTTTACAATATCTTTACTGTAGATTAGCTATGAATAATGGTTATGAATCTTACATTCGCAGTGTTTTCTTGGGAAAGATCAAGGAAGCGTTTGACCGGAACTCAGAGCTGCAGAGTTTGCTGCTGGATAACTTCTTCAGTAAGGCTGTACAGGACTGTCAGGTACAGGAAGTGACCACAAATTACTCCATTTCCTGTAATAGTGTCACTAAAGGCATAGAAGAGAAATCAGCGGCACTAATAGCAGCCATAAGCCAGACTGTTTACATGAATGGATATATGAAAAGTGCACCTAAAAACTGTCAGTCCAAACTGATGTGATACTTCTACTCCACCTGGACTTTGACAAATTATTCCATTCATTAATTTATTCATAGGGGTACATACGTGCTATAATCATACATACAGTATATTAATTTTAATACTGAATGCAATTACTACAGGAAAGCCAAATACAAACTATTTTTGTGTGCGTATTTACCAGGGTTTCAATGCAGTATAACATTTTATCAGTAAATTTGTAGTATAGCAAACATTATTATACTAGATAACAGATCCTACCATTATTTTCAAAATAATATTATCTAAATGAATGTATTCAGTGACAATATTATTTTAAAATGTATAATATAAGTTATATTAAAATGTATGAAAGAATCTTGCTATATCAGTGCAAGTAAAAGTTGTGAAGTTAGTTTATGAAATTGATATAGGTATAGAAAGAATTGAACATTTAAGCTCACATGTTGTAATTTTTATAGCTTTATCTATTGATTCTAAAGCTTATTTATATTACCGTTTATATATTTATATTCATTTAAACTAAGTGCTTAATAATTCATAAACTAAAATTGTACGTGTTATGGATTTAAGGGTATAATAATTACATAAATATCTAAATCATACAAAATGATTTGGTATGTAGTGACGTTTAATTTGGAGTAGAAACAGGGGGAGTGGCTTTATTGTTCCGACGTGTCACTTTGCTCACAGCTGATTGGTTAAATTTTCGTTTGAGATCTCTTACCCAGAACATAACCTGCTCCGGATCAGGTTAGCTGTGGAGTGTAAGTTACTATGGCGATGAACACTGCTAAAAGCCAAGCCACTTTCATGGTGCCTAAAACTCAGGGTAGGCACAAACTAAACTGAAACATACCTGGCTAGCCACCTAAATCCTGGTTTACCTTGAAAACTAATCTAAAGACTAGTTGGTACTATAACCAATAGTACCATAGTGTAGAATGTGTTTTATTTAGTATATAAACGTGGGTTGTATTTTGCAGGACTCATGGCGTAGGGTAGTAAGTACAGGTGTGCAGCAGGGGATCCCCATGCCATGTTTCACCACCGCTCTGTCCTTCTACGACGGTTACAGGCACGACATGCTCCCAGCAAACCTGCTGCAGGTAAACCTCTCTCCAGCGCATAAACCCCCTCTCTAACTAGCCATATGGGAGATCACAGGGATTACACATGAACATTTATGGTAATAGTCATTTGAAGCCCTTAGTATTCATAAGGTAGGGTTAATAATTACATTTTTATTTTTATTTTTATTAAAATACAATTTATTTTTAAATAAAATAAGTTTTAAAAAAAAATTGTTAGTGTTATAAATAATTAGTACTCTTGCATTAGCCTTTTTATTTTAATACTTAAAGGGTTAGTTCACCCAAAAATAAAAATTCTGTCATTAATTACTCATGTCGTTCCAGACCCGTAAAACCTTTGTTCATCTTCAAATCAAACAAAAATAACGACTTTATTAAACCATTTCTTCTGTCAGAATGCCGGCTCCGTATTGGCCAGCTCCAGCGTCAGCATCACACATATGCGGCGTGGTGCTCACGTGAACAGCATCGGCCAATACAGAGCCACCATTCTGACGTAGAACACGGAAGCACTGCACTGTGTTTACAACATGAAAAGCTTCAGAGACTGACACAGATGAGAAGAAATGGTTGAATAAAGACTTGAAAGTGGTAATATAGGGGGTCAGAAAGCTCTCGGATTTCATCAAAAATATCTTAATTTGCGTTCCGAAGATGAACGAAAATCTTACGGGTTTGGAACGACATGAGAGTGAGTAATTAATGACAGAAATGTTATTTTTGGGCGAACTAAGCATTTGTTCTCTCTCAGTATTTCTCATTGGATGAGCTAATATCACCTCCAACACTGTGTCACTATTCAGGCACAGAGGGACTACTTCGGTGCCCATACTTATGAGCTACTATCAAACCCTGGGAAGTTCATCCACACTAACTGGACAGGCCACGGAGGAAAAGTGTCCTCATCATCCTATAACGCCTAAAATGAAGAGTCATGTTAGGTTAAACAGCAAAGAGCATCATCTCCTCTTGATGAAGGACCAGAGCAGCTGATCACATTCCTCATGAAGAGCTGACGTCCCACAGTAGAGTTCAAATACACATTTCTATTTATACTAAATCAGTGTATACACTATTTGTAAGCTCTTTTCTTGTAGTTTTAAGGTCCACTGTTGCAAACGCATCATTTTTGAGTATGAGTGTTGTTTCTGAGATTCTTCCTGCTGTAGACCATGCTTCACCCCCAGAGTTCACAGCGTTAACTCTGGATTATGGGTAACTATTGCACTCACTGCATTAGGCTAAATAAAGATTTCAATCCCTTTTTAATTCGCTTTTGTCTTCTTAACTCACATGCTGTCTACCGCAAACAAAATTTTCTCTTTGCTATTTTTAACAGTAAATACTAGATATGTAACTTGTTTATTTGTATGTACTTCCAATTTGTCACCAGGAGAGGGCAGGAATGATTTTTTGCACTAATCAGCTTGTTTACATTAGTAATGGGCTCAGCTGAGTGATTATGATAATAACAACCCCACATATAATATACACAACCTACATGTTTTTGCCTGCTAACAGACCGAAATTAATATTTCTAAATTCCACGGTGTAAAATGATCTCACAAAGTATTTTACCTCATCTTTTTCTTATATATATGTTATCTTGTCATATTTAGTAATATGTAAATATCTCTAAAGGTCTTCACACTATCAAGTTGCATTTGTGATTTTTACCATTAAAGCCAAGAGACGAGAGAAAACATTCCAGTATTTTTAGGGCTGCCAAAGTTAATGCTCTAACTGGTATAATTTAAAAACATTTTACAGTGTTAAATTTCTCAGAACAGTCTAGTGTTATTGCTTTTCATGTTTACTGCAGGCGGGTTGTAAAGGTTTCAAGTTTCGTAATATATAATGTATTTAAAAGTGAAGTCTAAAAGTAGAAAATGTATTTTAGTTTAGTTTCCGTTATTCCCAGTTATGCCTGGTTCTTGTGAAATCTAACAGTTATGTAGCACAAATATAGAAAATACATTTTTTACCATAATGCTTTCTGATATGTTTATTGCTGAAGCAAACAAAAAAGATTCATAAATGGGGAAATAAAGACGATAAAAATAAGATGTCTACACTTATATTCTAAATTCACCTCCAACCTGTTTAAAGATCAAAGATCTGAACAAAGAAGCCTGTCATAAATGTGTGACCAAAGACGTCACTCCTCAAATGGTCCAGCTATTTGAGAAAGCTTGTAATAGCTCTACCAAGTACTTGGGAAATGTGCCACCTATAAACATCTTAATATCTTTGTTTAAAATGCTACAAGAACGACAGAACGAATAAATCGCAGGCAAATGATGCCGACTCATCATGGTGAACGAGGGGATTCAGCATATGGAGAGCCAGGACAGGAAGTGAACACCATCTTTTGACCCGTCTGCTGATTAATTATGCATCAGCAGTGGGGAGGAGTCAGACTACAGATGAAGTCCGACACGAACACGAGATGCTGCAGTTTGAGCTGACAAATACCAAAGATCAACACTTCCTTTAAGAGCTGATGTATGTATATAATCAAGCATGATTCATCTTTATGCATGATTACGGTTGTGTTAAGGTGGCTTCAGGGTGCCTTTTGGGGATTGTATTTGTTGAAATAGAAATGTCATACAGGAATTATGAAATAAATGACTGTACATTTGATAAGGATATCATTACAATTTACCCTTAAAAATGTGCACGATGATGTCCCCACAATAATATAAAGATAATATTATAAAATAGTCCAGTTATTAGTTTACTAAAAGCGTGCTATTTTGCCCTCTTAATTAACAATAACCTAATTTAGATATCACTAAATGAAGTAATTTCCTAATGGCTCTCTTATCCGGTACTGTATCAGCATCTTTTGTGAGTACCTCTGTAAAACATGACAACGGGAGCTGGATGGGACAATCGTGCAGCGGTCGAGAGAAACATGTTCATTATGCGGATGCTGCTGAGCCTGTTTCCTCTGGTCCTTGTGGTCTGGAATGGTGAGGCATTACCTGTACCAGACAAACTATCACAAACCAATGAGGTGAGTCTAATTTTAGGCAAGACACTACAGGCAAGACTACTGTTGCATTTGCATCTGTAGAGTTCAATTACAATGCTCTAAATCTCCATTTCAGTAGTACTTACATAAAACTTTCCAGTTTTATTTTTATATCCTGAAGGTTTTTACAGAGGGGTTTGTTCATATTTAATTCGCCTGATTTGTATAACATTTTATTCCTGATTTATGGAAAGATAAAAGAAATATCTGAAATCCTCTCTGTAAAAACCTTTAATTCTAATGTCAACAAAATGAAAGAATTCTCTTATCCAATGAAATGTATGCAAATCAGTGCATATTTAATTAGATAATAATTTAAAAACATTTCTATATATATATATATATATATATATATATATATACTGTGATTTATCATATGGAGAACTAAGGTTGGCATTTTTGTTTTACCCTATTCACCTCCTGTGGTGATTTTGGGGGGTAAATCAAATGCATGTGGACATATTTGTTAGTATTTCCCAAGATGTATATCATAAGCTAAAAATAACTTTACTGCAGTGTTGTAATACTGTTAGTGCTGTAAAAATCAATATAGCAGTGGTCTAATCCTCAAACCCACATAAATGCATCTTATTTTCTAGATACTTACCAAAGACCAAAATGACTTGATGAAGATGATGACAGAAATGGCAGAGCTGAACCTCACTAGTAAAGAACTGGCTGATCTTGACCCTGATTTTCTGAATGGCAAACTGGGAGAGAAGTCTGTTGTTGTACAGCCAACCCCTAAAGATAAATCTCCATGCAAGCTCTTCTATTGGAAGACCTTCTCCTCATGTTAAAACTGGACAACAGAACAGACACTAAGTCTGTTGAAATCTACAGTCCTGCCTTTACAGTTTGCCAATATAATCATACATTGTATTGAAATTAATATGAATCCCTTGGCTTCTGCTGTTCCTGTATTGTATTTTATGTCTGATGACTTTTGAAATAATTATTTACACTGAGACATGCATTTACAGTGTGAAACAGCTTATTGTTTGAACTAACAGCAATCTTCAAATAACACAGTGGTCTTTTGCATGTACACTTTATACTGTTTGACATCCAAGCCCAAACGTGTAATAAAAGTTCTACAAATTTCTTCATGTCAACCCTATAACTTTAAAATACATTCAAAATCATCACCAACATTGTTATGCTACGTCATTATTATTGCTTGGTTTACGAAAATAAAAAAAGTGATCATTATTAAATGTTTTGGCACCACCTAATGTCAACTTAAGGAAACGTCTTATAAATATGGATCACAATTAAAACCTGACTGACAAAGAAATCATCTGACAAGTATGTAGTATTTTTATACATATAACATAAGTTACTGTATATCAAAGGCAAACTGTAATATTAAACAGGACATGTAGCTTTAAAAATGAATTTTCCGGGTTAAGTTCAATCGACATAATTTGTAACAATCGATCATTCAAAAATAGCTTTGCCACATTAGTTTAAAAATAGAAAGACACTTACAATAGTAGTAAACAAAGCCAAACAGGTTTCGTATTGAGTCTGACATAAGACGTGAGAAATGTTATCGCTTTTAATCAACTTGCTCAATCAACGCCCGAGACCCTACTGTTGCTATAGTAACAATCACTGCGGTCACTCACCGCTCAAAATTATTGCAAAAGACAATTAAGTAGTCGCTGGATATTGTTACATGTCTCTACTAAATTGCATGTCCTTGCTGTAAGTGGTAACAGTCATAGGAGGCTGTATGACTAATGTTCATCCGCTGTCAAACAATGTCTTTAAAGGAAGAGTTCACACAAAAATGAAAATTGTCATCATTTAGTCACCCTCAAGTTGTTCCAAACCTGTATACATTTCTTTGTTCTGATGGACACAAAGGAAGACATTCTCCCAAATATCGTCCTTTTGTGTTCAGCAGAACAAAGAAATGTATACAGGTTTGGAACAACTTGAGGGTGACTAAATGACAGAATTTTCATTTTTGGGTGAACTATCCCTTTAAACATTAAAGTTTAATAAGAAAACGCATCAAGTTTATAATTATATTCAGCAGTTATTCACTTTCTGAGGTGATTTTTTCAACAAACAAAACTACTTAGTATGTTTGCAATGTACTAAACCAGTAGGTTAAATTAAGTGAGTAATGTGTTTAACACTTCAAAAGATTAACATGAAATTTTTACAATTACACAACCTTTCATGTAAAAATAAAAACAGATACATTCCTCGGTGTATGTTTATTATGTATTTTGAAAAAAAAAAAAAAAATGGAAATCCTGCCAGTGATTCATGTCATTGATAACAAACCTCATTCACAAACTCCTATCTGCTCAGCCACAACAGGACACTGTATGGAAAATAGGCCTTTTCAACTTTAAGTAAACTATATTTACAGTAGGACAGATCATTTGAAAGCAATCAAACAAAAGGACTTAAAAGCAAGATCAATGACTGCATTGTGTCTTGCGTACAACAGAGCTAGAAATACACAAGCATGGATGTCAAGTCATTTGTGATGGGACTGATCCATTGGAACACTTGGTTTAACTCTGCTTTTAGATTGCCTTGTACTGTCATGCGCTCCGGCCAATTGGAAATTGTCCATTGAAATTTCAATAAGGATTCCAGGGAAATCTGGTTACAGTGAAGTGACGTAGTCCCTTTTCAGGTTAAAGGCATACAGCAGCAGTCTCCACAGATGGACTGTGTGAACTTCAGTCTTCAGCTCTCCCATTACTGACTTCACTCAGGGTTCTGAGGTAAACCTGGCCCAGCCGAGTCCAACGTTCCTATACATGCGAATTAAATAAGTGTTTGCAATTCAATTAATGTCTTGAAACAAATAAGCCACTATCAAAATAACCACTGTCAAATTATTTTTTTTTTTATTTGAGTTCCCTTAGATTCACAAAACATATAAAAAGCATTCAAAACACATAACAAAAGCAACCTCCTTTTTAAGCATTCTTCGCTTTCATCATCAATACATCACCCCAGTTAAGCCACTCAGAGCTCACGCTCGCCCTCATTCACCGCCCACTCCCTGAGCCCCGCCCACAGACAGCATCACATCACGCTCACACATGAGTTCAGTAACAGCGAGATAGAACACACACCATACACAGCACTCACATCAAATTAAGCAAGAACACAAATACTTAGTAGAGCACTTAAACATTCCACTACATATATCTTTTTTTTTCCTTTTTTTTTTTAAATGCAGCTCTTTAAATATGATTGCAGTATAAGAAAGGGAGGAAGGTAGACAGAACAAGAGGGACGGAAGAATGTAAATGAATGTCCTTCTGATGGTCCTACAGAAAAAAAAAAACACTCGCTGCCTCTGTTCACACTCGCTCACACAGGTTCTTCTCACAGCCATCACGTGTCGCTTCTCGGCATCGCACACTTGCGTTCAAGTTCTCTCTCTCTCAGTGCGTTCGCTCATTCAGTCTCTCACTCGTGGCGCACCAACAATCCATCACCATATCACTCTCAGCTCTCAAAAAAGCGGACAGATTTCATCCATGAAAAGGGGAAAAAAAGACAACACCCACCGTCTAACACAGTATATGCAGAGTGAAGCTGTGCTCTTTGATGACAAAGCATTTACACATGGGAAGAAGGGAACTGATACTGAGATCGCTCGAACATTGCGGCCAACGAGGGGCTTCTTCCCGGGAAATTGGAAAAGAGGTGATGAACTGTAGAAGAGATTTATGAAGGCTTGACCATAAAAAACGTTGAGGGAAAAAAATCTGCAGAGAACAACTCAAATTGCTTTCCACATGGAGCATCTTTAAATGTACTGGATGCTCAGATATGTGGGCTTACTGAAAATAAAATACATTTTATCCATAAGGGAAAAAAATCTTATAGTGTTCATTTCAACTCCTAACAATTTCAACCACTAAATGAATCTTAAAGAGCAATCATTACATGTATACGAAGAACATTCAGAGTTTTACAAAATCAAAGGCAAATATTTAAGGGACATAATATCTGACTAAACTTTCTTCTCTCAAAATACTTACCATATAACCTAGATATTAGGATACTTCATGACCGAATTCAAATCTACATTCCCCAGCTGGACTTTGTTTCCATGCTAGATCCAAAACCGGAGTTGAACCCACTGCCCGAGCCCGAATTGGTACCCGCCCCCCACCCGAGACTAGCTGAGCTGCCAGTGTTGTAGTTATTGCTGCTTGGGTTGTAACTCTGGTTCTGATCTCTACTAGCACTGTTCTGCCCGCTAGGAGTGGTGCCGGAGGCGGCTGTCTGATTCTGCTGATTGGCCAGCATTCCCATCATGCCCCAGCTACTCTGGAGGGCTGCCTGAGCAGCTGCCATCATGGCTGGATTCAGGCTAAGGGCCCCAAAATTCACATTGCTGTTTGGACTGCGACTACTGCCAAAGCCCTGCCCCCCAAACCCCCCGAATCGCCCACGATCCATCATTTGCCTACTATTATTGTGCTTAGGCTCAGCGTTGGAGATGTGCACACTGGTTCCTTTGATGATCAGGTCCTCACCGCACAGAGACTGGGCAACCTGGAGAGGGGGGAAAAAACCATCCTTTAATATGAGAAAAGAACGAAAGCCAGCAAAATCACGAGACCGAAAGAGATAGGAGACTGACCTGATCATCTGCAAAGGTAACAAAGGCAAAAGCTCGGAAAGGTTTGGGGATGAACACGTCTGTGACTTCGCCATACTGCATAAAAAACTGTCTAAGCTCATCGGCTGTCATGTCCTCTGTGCAACGGCCCACAAACACTTTCCTGCTTCTCATAGGCTCATCAGGGCCAGCCTGTTCCAGGAAATACTAAATCATTTGATAGAAAACAAGGACTATTCATGCATTGTTCATAATGACAAGGGCATCAGAAAACATTTGAAAGATGAAATGTGTATATGCTCAAATTTAAATCTGAAACGGCTTAATACTTCTAAACGCAATCAACTTATAAATATAGAATGAAAATATGAACTGTGTGGTATTACGTGAGTGTTGTAGACATACCTTTGAGTTGGGGAGTTTGCAGTCGCACCATCTGCCATCAATCATATGCCGCTGGGACATGGCTTTTACTTGTGTTTCGTAGTCTGTAAATCTTACAAAGCCAAATCCTTTGGAATTTCCCGTTTTTGCATCTCTCTTCACCTGAGGGAACAGGTAATGCTCAGTGTCACAGCTAACAACACAGAACATGTGATACATGACTACATTTGAGTAAGAGTGAACCCAATTCTGTCATTATTTACTCACTCTCATGTCTTTCAAAACCTGCATGACTCTACTTTTCATGGAACTCCAAGGAGTTATTTATAGCCAAATTCGGAGTGGCTTTTTCCATACAATGAAAGTGAATGGTAACTATGGCTCTTAACCCTTTGGTATTCCTCACTTGTGATCCTCAGCAGTCGAAATTGACTTAAGATACTATATTTGTTTTAATAATACTTAAATATTTTGAGAGAGGATTTCATGGTGACAATATTCCCCTCTAAATTGTGCACTATTTAATTCTATATACTTAAATTAGTACAAACAAACAAAGTGCTTAGGCAATGGAGCAACAGTATTTAAAATCTAGTTTATGGAAGGCAGATTGGTGCCACCTGGTGAATATAAATTGTATCATGGCAGATTTGTAGATTGTATAATTTTAGATAATTGTGCACAAGTAGTGTTGCCTATTTTCATGAGGTTTGTTTCTTTCTTCTCCATGGATGAAAACCCATCATATATGTTTGTAACGACATGACGGTGAGTAAAATTTAGGTTTGTTCATACTAACCTGCACCATGATCACCTCTCCAAAAGTGCTGAAGTAATCTTTAAGGTCTTGCTCTGTTGTTTTCCATGGCAACCCAAGCACAATCAAATCTGATGTCTTCTGCACACCTCTCTTGATCTTCACAGCTGATGCAGCATCCATTTCATCCATCTTCCTCTTGTTATCTGAAAAGTGCATTCGTTTAATGAAAATCAAATAGACTGAATTAACATACACCTCAAAATGCATTAGGACTGGTATAGGCAATGGATGGCATAAGACCATATTTTCTGTGCATCAACAATTACCAGATCTGATCATACCTTTTGGATAATTAACTACGTACACCAGACTGCCCCAGTCTGATTCGGGTGCATGAAGAACCCCCTCCACTAGACGGACCCCTCTCATGCACTGAGAAACGGGGCTACGGTATCTAAGGCCGCAAGCACCGGGAAACTGCGCGGAGACTGTGGAGAGCAGCACGGTGCCGTCCTCCTCGGACGGGATCTCCATCGGTTCCTCGTTCTCATCCTCCGCGACGCGAATATAACACTCCGTCATGATTACACCGATAGCTGTGCTAACAGCTTCCGACCAGATCAATAATTAAGCTATAAGACAACCAACCGAGCTGAAACCGAAACTAGTAAACCAGAGAGACACAAGCAAAAATTTGTTGGCAACAAGTGTTGAGTCTGTTGTTTGCGTGCGACTGTTGTCAATGAAAGCGGTGTACCATTAGCTAAGCTATTTGCTAACCGCGCGCACGTTCGAAATGAATGACGCGCCGCACCCTGTTCCCGCCAACTGCCACGCTTTGCAAATTCCTACTCATCGACTGTAAGCGATTATCTACGATTGTGATTAAAACAAGCGATTTAAAGTAATAAAAATAAAGAAAACGAGTGGACCAAATGCATCCAGTTACTGTTGCGACCCCCTAAAAACTGATAAAATGGCCACCCAGATGCGTCACTGAAGGAATGACATCATCAGTTTGGAGCGTCTCATTACAGCACATGGAGGGGTTTGTAAATGTAATATGTTAACTTTTTTAACGTATAACATAATTTGTAGTATACTGTATCAGTTGGTGTGATTCTGCCGTGTCTGTTCATAATTATGGTGGGCCGGTGGGGTTGTAATTTCTATTTAAAGAGACTGAAATAATGTAAAATATGAAAGAATCCACTGTAATGTTGAAAGCTTCTCCTCATATCTTATCTTACAGGTTTGTTACATCATCAGACCTAGGCTAGAACAGACAAAAGCACTGTAAAACAATAGATTTAAAGACAAAGGCCTGTAATATTAGCAGTGCAATGTGCAATCGAGGTGTCTAAGGATATATACCTGAATTCACCCTATATGTTGTATGTTATAATGTATGATCATTTTGTCTGTATTGTAAAACTATCACATTGTGGACAGTTGAAAGGCTTCATCTCACAATGTGTACTTTCACTTGGGGATCTGTGTTGGTTTGTTCAGCCATCTCATGGGTGTTGTTAGGAGCTACAATTGTTTTTATAGTTCTGTAATGGCTAAGAAGGACAGGACCAGATTTGCGCCATGCTGCCAACAATGATTTAATCAATATTCAGTTTACTGACAAACATGCAATTTTATAGCAAAATCACAATTTCACAATGGTTTACTGTACCGCAATCTTGCAAAGTTTTTGATAACAACTGTTAACTCGTGAAGTGGCCAATACATTTTTATTTGGAAAAGATAAATTAATTTATTTGGAATAGCATCATGTGAGGCATAATAAGTGAACGAATGAAAGGAAGAGAGATTTTTATTGCCATGCAGGTGCAGGTTTCCCTCCTTCTCCATTGCTTTTTTCACACTTGTGCATGTTGTATAATTTTATGATGAAGTTGGTCAGTCTTCCTTGCGCTCACACTCACTTGTAACCTAAAAAGCCAAACACAGCTGACTTGTTAGCAGTATAAAAGCACTCTGTCCTTATGAACCAACATGCGATGAGCCATGTCGCTGATGCTCACAAGGGTCTTACTGATCACAATGTAAGTAACTGTATGCTTATGCTTTAAGTATTTTCTCCTGTATTACTAGAATTATTATTGTTGCCTTTTTACTTCACACAGACACTTCATTTTGCCCATATGGGGAAATGTTTTGCGACTTCAGAAGAGAGACTGGGTGGGCAGTCCATCTGCAAGCATGACAGGTAGTTATTTACAGTATGTTATAGTCTTTGCACTAAAAGAATTAAGTAGAAATGACTGATTTTCTTTTTCCTAGAGGGTGATGTGGAATGTTTCTCTGAGTACATGGAACTTTGGATCCATAGAATGAGAATTGAGGGATTGAGGCTTTGGCTTTCTGGAATTTTAAGGATTCAAGGTGAGATATTGTAAGATAAGGTGAGATATGTAGTCATTGAATTACTGAACTTAACATATTTTACACTTTGATATAATTATTTTGTCATTTATTCTTGATGGAGGATAGGACACTCAAATATATGTAATGACAAAAATGTGAATATAATGAAACATGAAATTCCTACTTGGGAGATAAATTAAGTGCATCTAATCTAATAGTATATTAAATATATTTAAGTAATAATATTATATAAAAACCATATAAACTTATGTTAACTAAAACTTTGTACTGTAAATATTTTAGATTTCACAAATATACTACTTTTATACTTAATATAATAATATAAATTTACTTTAAGAGTTCCTTATGTAACACATTAACACAGACGGTGTAAGGTGTGAGTATGACCACCATTTTAAACAGCAATAAATACAATGAAAATTTCCAAAATATGTTCTGTGTACTAGTTTTATAAATCTCTTGCTCTTTCCAGTGGGTCTGGTGTCCATGGAGAATCTAAACCATCAGCTGTCTTCATGTGGGTTTGCCCTTCACAGAGATCTAGACAAGAACTATATCTTCAGAGTCATGTACAGTGGATGTTTTGTCCAGTTAGAGGTCAGAAAATGTCCCTGTTAGTCACTGAAACATATTGTGTTGAAGGTAAAAATCTGTCAATTTTTTTTTTATCACTGCATCACAGAATAACATTTGGTAGTGATTTTTCAGCATGGCAGTTATGTGATTGTGCTGAACCTGCTGAAGAGGGTAAGTCGTTTTGGAGGCAGGACTCAAAAGTTTATGATGAAGTGTCCAGCAGTGTTAGTGCCTCCTAACAGAGAGCACATCCAGTGTGATTCAGACTTAATTCAGGTAAGAATATGTGATAATTACTTTCTTGCTCTCTTTTTCTCTCTCTTCATGTTTTCAAATCTCCTTTTGTTTTCAAGGTTACCAGAGAGATCCCTGTGGATAACTGGAATAATGAGGTGATTTCTAATAAAAGTTGATATGTGATGTTGCGAAGAGATGAATGGATCTAATGTGAAATATTTCTGATTTGATATTTCCACTCAGCTTGTCTGGTCTCTGGCCTTGAGAGGGAGTCTGGTGGTGGCTTTGGAGGATTCCAGTCTTATTCAAGTAAATGTTAAAATGCATAAACCAAACATAACAGTTCAAGGGAGGAGGGGCACCGTCTTAAGTCCTGTGCAGGTAAGACTGTGCTGTCAGTTTGTGGCTGTGAGAATTTGTAATAGTTTAGTAATGGATCAAAAATGTTAAATACAATTTATTGTAAATATTTTATATTTTTTCTTTTAAGTGGCAATATTCGTGAACCCAACCCGAAAAAAACCCATACCCACCTAAAGATGTTTTAAAAAGAAAAATCTTTCTGTAAATGCATATTCTAATATAAATTGATACTGTGTGTCTATGTGTCTGTGTTTGACAAATAGTAAAATTTAATAAATTAATTAAAATACAATTTTATTGAATAATTAGGCTGTTACCTGTACATTTAAATCAATTTTGTATTCTCAATTTTATGCCATAATATGTATAACTAGGCCTACAATAAAATATTAGGGAATATACACTCACCTAAAGGATTATTAGGAACATTTGCATGGTATATACTACCATGCAAATGTTTTTTTTTTGTTGTTGTATTTTTCTGCTCACCATGTCTGCATTTATTTGATCATAATACAGTAAAAACAGTAATATTGTGAAATATTATTACAGTTTATAACTGTTTTCTATTCTAATATATTTCAGAATGTAATTTATTCCTGTGATGTAAAGCTGAATTTTCAGCATCATTACTCCAGTCTTCAGTGTCACATGATCCTTCAGAAAGCATTCTAATATGTTGCTTTGCTGCTCAATTTATTTTCTCATTTTTATTTTTTTAATATAAAAGTCTTTACTGCTGATCAGTGTAATGCGTCTTTACTGAACAAAAAATACTGACAAGAAAGTTTTGAACATATATATATATCTCAGACATTCCAAAAAGGGGAATTTATTTTCTTTCTTTTTGCCCTCAGCCCTTGTGAATTTCTGACCCTGCTTGAACTTGAATTATTTACTCATGTCTGCCACCCAGTGGTTTGTAAATGAATGGCATATTTTTGGTCCTCAAATGCTTATTTTGATCCTTTGTGTTTTAGATGAGTTAAAAACAGGGCTGGGTGGGATTTGGGAATGAATTTCAAGAGGGGGCTAAGTTCCAGCTCAAATAGTCTTTTATCCATGTAATAGCCTCCAAATGCTATGCAAATTTCATGCATAAATATAGTGGGATTTACTGCATCTATGGTTTAAAGATATGAACAACACAAAAGTCTCCAACTAGGGTCCCCCAGTGAATCTCTGTCATTTCCACTACTGGTTGAAAGTAGCTAAACTGGCTAAAGAATTGCCTATAAACCTCTTATTTAATCCAACGTGTGCTTCAAATAATGCAGCGGCATGTTTATTTGCATTAAAAATATTCTAATCTTTTAGGTTTTCAAATCTGAAGGACATTTCTTACCTCTTAAACTGGTCAGTGGTCATTATGCCTACAGCATGGAGGCAACCTGCCCAAATGGTTTGTTGCTATGGTCATATCATAGCATTTATCTTCTTTATTTTGCAATTTTTCTATCACTTACATATTTGAACAGCCATTCTGCATGTTTCTTTCAGTGCACCAGTTGCCATCTAAGGACACGGTGCTGCATGTCTATAAACGGCGCATGGGCTTGACTAAGAGAGGTGGATATCAAAATGAGACCCTGTCAGTTAGCAATGTGATTGTGGAACAGACCGAAACATTCACCTGGTCAGAGACGAGTGACTTTGTGCAGCTTGTCATTCCCACAACCTACATTCAACAGAAAAAGGTTTGTAGTGTATAACTTTATACATTAAAGACTTTTCTTAAAAATAAATGAATACCTCTATTCAGCAGTTACATTAAATTGATAAAAATGACAGTATATTAAGATATCTCAAATGTCACACAAGTTTTCAAATTTCAATTTCAATTAAAATTCAATTAAATTTCAAATAAATGCTGTTCTTTTAAACTTAAATGTTGCTGTTATTTTGTCATTTATTGAGCAGTAGGCTAGCTTGAGTAATTTACCTCCAGTCTTTGTGCTAAGCTAGACTAGCGGTGATAAAATGGTATGTATGGACTTATCTAACTCTGGGGGATACAGTGAATAAGCTAAAGTCCCCAAAAGTCGGCGTGTTCCTTTAAATGTACCACACTTTCACAAACATATTAAGCAGCACAACAGATTTCAACTCTGATAATAACAAGAAATGTTTATTTAGCAGCAAATAAGCATATTAAAATGATTTCTGAAGGATCATGTGACACTAAAGACTGGTGTAATGATGCTGAAAATTCAGATTTGCCATCACAGGAATAAATTACATTTTTAAAAATATATTAAATGCAGGTTTCACAGACCAGGCTTAAGCCTAGTCCTAGTCTACAATGCGTGTTTGAGCTGTTTTTACTGAAAGCAACTTGCACTGGCATATCTAAAAATATTTCAGTGCCATTGTTTTGTCCCAAGATGCACATCAGTAATGTTTTTTTCTAAGGAATATTTGTCATCTACTTCAATGTCTTAATTTAACCAAGGCCTGATTCTGGCTTAATCTAAGCCCTGTCTGTGAAACCAAGCCTACATTTTTTTAATTTAAGGCCCGGTTTCACAGACAGGGCTTAGACTAAGCTAGGATTAGGCCGTAGTTCAATAACATTTACATTTAGTAATTTAACAGACGCTTTTATCCAAAGCGACTTGGAGATGAGGAGAGCAATAGAAGCAATTAGACCATTTGAGTTTTAAAACTCAGGGGTATGAGTTTTAAAGCTTTGAAATAAGGATCTCTACATTTTTATTTCATTTATTTAAAAAAATAAATAATGTATTTACCATTTGTAATTGGGTTAAATCAGGTAATTGGTTAAATTCAAGTATTGTTTTTTCATGCATTTTTTAGGAGTGCATTGGTCAGGAAGGTGAAAAACTTCAGCAAAATTTCTACAAGATAGATGCTGTTCTCACCTTTAAAGAGACAAATCACAAAATGCACTGGACCATGGAAAACACCTCACCATGTTCAGGTTAGTGTCTCCTAGACTGTTTGAATCCTCAATCAGGTATTCAAAACTAAAAATGTATACAATTGTTTTTCAGAGGTGTTAAAATCACATCTGATGGGTGGTGATCCAAAAGAAGCTAATTTCACAACACGTTCACCTGAGGGGATTACAGATGAGCCAGAAGCTCCTGTTGATTTCAACAAAGAGTTTACTCCTTCCGTGACACTAAAGACTACAGCATCACAGACAGCAGATGAACAAACCAGCATAACCTCGGTACCAACCCAACAAATCCAAACAACTGAGGCTCCTAGTATATCATCTCGTCTTTCACCATAAATGGAGATTGTGTAAAAAAAGTGACTGCAGTTATACTTTATGGCCTAAAGCACGACAGAGATCTCTCCAGAAGTTCATCTGTGCATCATTTACTGAGAGGGGCCGTAATGCACAACGGATGGAAACGCAGGTACCAACTGCACATGTGTCAGTGATTTTCCATACAACACGATTACAATTGGTAGTCTATTAATCACAGCTGATGTAATCACAATTTGAAATACAGCTACACATTTAAGCGCCATTTTCACTCAGACTGGGATTTACAACACAACAGTCAAGTGGACCCATGCATCTTTTCCGTTGACAAGCAAAGTGCCATTGGAATCACATGCGGGGAATGATTACATGCCAGTTAAAAACAAGCTACTGTCTCAAAACTCTCTCAACTCTGTGTGTTTCCTCTCAGGAGTAAACATGGAACAGTAATAAATTTTGTAACTAGCATAAACAATTGGTGTTAATTCTCAAGTTGTTCACTAACTATTGCTGTCGCTTCCCTGAAAGACAGAACGTGCCTGACAGTTTAGCAGTTGCTGTTCAGCAATTGGCGTAATGTAACATTATAGTACAGTTTCTGTAATCTTTTTGTATTATACGATTATTTAGGTGTATTTAGAGCTATATAGATTGTTTATTTATTATGTGGCTCTCTGGAATACTTCGTTCTAATTGGTCTGTTGCGGCATTCAGCGATCTGAAATTTCCTAATACTCATGGTCATCCATATATTGCTGTACATCAGTCTGATTATTTGGGTAACTGAAACCGGTGTCGTGAGAACTCAGGACCTCCTTGAAATTGGTTTTCAGTAAACTATCAGTTAATAGTTATACTAAGTACACAAAAGACATTCATTTAAAATATGTACAGTATGTTGATATACTATGCTGTATAATTAAAAGAAATTGGACAATGTAATTTCTTTCACATGATAAACTTTTAATAAGCAATAATAATAAACAAATAATTCAACATAAATACTTAGTTCTTTTATTAAGTGAAATATTTGGACATTTAACACTTGCATACTGACGTTATTTTAATGCCTCTCGTATCACACCCTTGTTTCTTACAAACACAACTGGTGTCATCTTGTGTCTCAGTTACTGATTCTAGTAAAAATGACAGATGACTCAGATGACTTCTGTATTAATATTACTGTAATAATTGTTGGTAGGCCAATGTTTAGTTTTGCACACTTTTCTGTGCATTATCCCTTACATAGAGTATGTATATAGATTTGTAGGTATATTGAATACTGCAGGTTTCTTTCTTGGAAAACAAATTACAGATAATCTTGTGACTGGCACATGATCTGGATTAATAAAGTACACGCAGTGTTTGACTAAAACCGATGGGGTTTTTGTGGTCTGGATGATCCTAATGTGGACAACCACCAGAGATGTTTTCTTGCTGAAGCCTGGTGTCTGACGTCAACATAAGAGTGTTTTTCCTTCAAGGATGTGATCTCTGTTGTAAAATTGTAATTTTATTGTACTATTTTGTGTCTTTAGTTATAGTTTGATGCTGGCTAGCAAGCTCTCAGTGGCAGTATGATGAACAGCCAGAAGAGGTCAGTGTTGTTCAGTGTTTGGCTTTTGCAAAACATTCCAGCTCACTTCAAGGCAATGATCACGGTGTAAAAGTTTGCAAAATTTTGAGGTCAGTGTCAGTTGCTCTCAAGTGCACATGTATATATGTTTCATATGCATGACTGACGCTTTATGGCCATAATTTATTTTACTCATAAGACATTGATGTACATACTCACTCAGATTCAGTGGAAAAACAACCTCAAATGTGAGGTTAGTTAATTTGCCTTTACTATGCAATTTCCCACGCTTGAATAAATTCAATTAGACTTTTGAAAGGGCAGGCCATTTTAATGTAACCCAGGCAAGATATTCTTCTAAATTCTGAGCATCTGGAAAAAAAGACCACTGAGACTCGTAAAATTTATTGTGATTACGGTCTCGATATTTGAGCAAACCAAAGAACACCCTTTCTCATCCTAATTGTGTTTGTGTCTGAAAGTATGTGTTCTATATTAAATGACAAAACAAGAGCACATTTGTATGCGTTGGATAATGTGTCCTCTAGAGCTTTGCACTCCGGCACAGTGTAATTCTCACCCAGGGGGTCAGAGGGGGGCCACACCGCCAGGGTTTTCTTTGGCATCTGTTGCATGAACTTGCGAACAGGATACACAATAACAGCACAAAGTACACCAACATCTCAAGTCTTTCATGTGGCTGTTTTGAGCCATTATGTTATTAGTGTAGGCTTAAAAATTCCTTTCATGTCCCCCTCCTTTTTTTCATACCAGTTGCACATCTGTGAGATGTTTGAAACCACACACTGGTTAAATTCTGCATTGCTTTCAGAGATGTTTTTAATTGTCATAATTGATAACGATATGAGTTAAACATTCACACATTACCAAAACTTTGTTCTTGTATTTTTTTTTAAATGAAGATTTATTACAGCCCTCCTTTGGTTGAAACATATATCACAATTTGTTCTTTAAATTTTTTTTTCAAAATCTATACAAAAAGAAACATTAGTCAGTGTTAACTTTATACAGTGGGATTCTCAGACCATTAGTGAAAATGTTTTACTTTATTCTAAAAATATAATATACATATTTATAATAATATTAATGAATATGAACAGTAACAAACATTTATTATGTTCCATTGACAAAATTCTCTCATTAAAATAGAAAAATGCAAAATGTGACCCTGGTCCACAAAACCAGTCATAAGTCGCACGGGTATATTTGTGGCAGTAGCCAACAATGCATTGTATGGGTCAAAATTATATTTTATATATAATATTTTATAATATTATATAATATTTTATGCCAAAAATCATTAGGATATTATGTAAAGATCATGTTCCATGAAGATATTTTGTAAATTTCCTACCGTAAATATATCAAAAAAGTATTATTGTTAGTAATATGCGTTGCTAAGGACTTCATTTGGACAACTTTAAAGGCGATTTTCTCAATATTTTGATTTTTATATATAGATAGATAGATAGATAGATATAGATTTTTGGCATAAAATATTATATAATATTAGTGTTAGTATATTATATAATGTTAGTGTTAGTATTTCTTGCTCGGGTTTGTAAAAGCAGGCTTACAATTGCGGCTCAATTTGTTGAACCGATTCAGCAATGAGCTTTCCACAACAGGACGAGAGCTGGCAGAGGAAAGAGGCTCTTGGAAGGGAAGGGAAGGCTTTGGTGGTTACGCTCTGACTCTTTATCTTACTTGCTGGGCAATTACAGAATCATGGGTCAACCATGCATGTAACCACAGCTTCGTTGCACAGTAGCAGATGTACTCATGGCATTAGCTGGTAGGAGCGTGAAGGTAAACATAAACAGATGCAGCTGGTTGCTAGGGACACTCGCCAACTTGTGTGCCCTAATGATTCCCATGTGTGCGGGTGCATATCTGCAGCAGTGGGCAGAATGCAGGCATACGCTGTGTTTCAGCAGTGCCAGAGTTTCTCAATGGGATATTTGTGAATGAGTTTAGCAGCAGTGGTTTTTGGGAGGGTGTTTCCCATTGGCATCGTGCCCCTCCTAGTAAGTTAAAGCTGATGAAGCAGTTTTCTTCATGTCTTCAATTTACCATTGATTATAATGTTTTGAAATTAATGGAAAGGGTTTTTTTATTTTTTTATTAGTGTGCCTCATGAGTGGTATATTTGCTTTCACACATTTTCCTTCTATTGCATACATCATTGTATAACGTAGATTAATGTAACAACTATTGTGCATTAGGCCTAATCTAAACTTTCTATTTGTGTATTATACAAAGCAATTCCAAAAATAGTCCAAGACATATAATGGGTACTTCATGACATGTTTTTTTATTACATCATTGTGGGGTCCAAAAGTCTGAGACCATATTGAAAATCTTTTTATTTAATGCCTTTTTTTGTATCACATATTTTAGTAATCATCATAAATTAGATATCATTTGAAAGCTTTGGAAATCAAAATTCATCCTATGAAAACCATTTTGAAATTGGACATTGTGCTACCATGGAAACGGTACTTTTAAATTCTTTTAGCGGGCTCCTCCCCTAGTGGGTGGTGTCAGATTTCATATTACAAAACTTTATATTACTACTTTATAATCAACCTTTATCGTCGGATATCGCATGTCGTCGGAAAGGACTGAGCCTCAAGGTTCCATATTTGGCAACTATTTTGTGATAGAAGAGATATTTGGACATTAATTTGTTACAGGAGAATGCATAAAAAAATTCTGTGGAATGTGGGTGACACCCGGTGACTATTTATGGTACCACGCCTAAACCAAATCTCATAGGAACTTTAATTTTTGTGATATCAACTTCTAATGTGGAACACAACTTGGTTAGATATATGGCTTTGATTTTATAGTAATTATAGTAATATAGTATTTTTAAAATATGTATATTTTATATAAAATAATTTTTCTTTAGTACAATACATTTGATTTACAGTAAAATTTAAACTTCCATAACTTGTTCATACTTTCATTTGAAGTGCTTTCACTTCAGCAATAATCTGCTGAGTGTCTTCTTTAAAACAAGACCAAACATACACTATATTGCCAAAAGTATTGGGACAACCCTCCAAATCATTGAATTCAGGTGTTCCAATCACTTCCATGGCCACAGGTGTATAAAATCAAGCATCTAGGCATGCAGAATGCAGGCCACGTAAAATCACAGAGCGGGGTCAGCACATACTGAGGCGTACAGTACACAGAAGTCACCAACTTCTGTAGCCAAGTCAATAGCTACAGACCGCCAAACATGTGGCCTTCAGATTAGCTCAAGAACAGTGCGTAGAGAGCTTCATGGAATGGGTTTCCATGGATGAGCAGCTGCATCCAAGCCTTACATCACAAAGTGCAATGCAAAGTGTCGGATGCAGTGGTGTAAAGCACGCCGCCACTGGACTCTAGAGCAGTGGAGACGTGTTCTCTGGAGTGACGAATCACGATTCTCTGTCTGGCAATCCGATGGATGAGTCTGGGTTTGGCGGTTGCCAGGAGAACGGTACTTGCCTGACTGCATTGTGCCAATTGTAAAGTTTGGTGGAGGGGGGATTATGGTGTGGGGTTGTTTTTCAGGGGTTGGGCTTGGCCCCTTAGTTCCAGTGAAAGGGACTCTTAATGCTTCAGCATACCAAGACATTTCATGCTCCCAACTTTGTGGGAACAGTTTGGGGATAGCCCCTTCCAGTCCAACATGACTGTGCACCAGTGCACAAAGCAAGGTCCATAAAGACATGGATGAGCGAGTTTGGTGTGGAGGAACTTGACTGGCCTGCACAGAGTCCTGACCTCAACCCGATAGAACACCTTTGGGATGAATTAGAGCGGAGACTGCGAGCCTGGCCTTCTTATCCTAAACCTTGTGGAAAGCCTTCCCAAAAGAGTTGAAGCTGTTATAGCTGAAAAGGGTGGGCCAACTCCATATTAAACCCAACAGATTAGGAATGGGATGTCATTAAAGTTCATGTGCATGTAAAGGCAGGCGTCCCAAAACTTGTGTAGGTCTATATTCCAAAGCATTCTTGAATTACAACCAAGTTTGGATAGTGCATTTTCATGTATTTTTAATGTATTCCTGTGATGCGAAGCTGGATTTTGAGCATCATTACTTTTATTCTTCAGTGTCACATACCACATTTTTCTATCAATAAGCTGCTTTTCTCAGTGTAGGCACAGCAAACACAACAGGCACCTGAAATTTTTTTTTTTTAAATGCAGCTATGTTGATTTATCAAAGGTCAAAGGTTATATTCGTGCAATACAGTCTTCGATGTAATTCAGTGACGATAAATGATCAGTTCTCAATATCCGGTGCAACCTATTCTTCATCTATTCACAGTAACTGTGAGAGTCATGCAGCAGTAAGCATATGATAGACAGGTTTAGTTTGGAGATTTAGATTTAGTTGTGCCACATATTGCTCTGTAACATATTAAACTGTCTTGTCCTGATCTTGTAAGCTAAAGTCCATTTAAGCAGTTGATGTTTGCATTAGGTTGAAGCATTATAGCTCACGAGGCCTTATTCTGGCGATTGTCAGTTTGAACTGGTATAGTACGTGCCTGACTGGGAGGTCCCTTTTTGAACTGTGTCCAGGCCTGTCGCCCAGATGAGATCTTTAGGAAGGGGTTGATTTTTTTGTGATATCCTGTGTGTGTTCACCATCTGATTACACACAGGGCCTAATTCCTCTTTGTGAGTGTGCGTTAATGACATCCAGGTTAAATAGACTTGCAAAGAGCTCAGAGGAAATAAAGTGAAAGCTTTTTCTGACTGATATTTTGATTAGAAAATGATTTCGCTTGCATCCACTGCTTCTGTTCGACTGGAATGAGTTGCTCCAGATCTCGGTGTCAAACTCCCCCACTCTCCCTCCCCTTCTCCCAGCATCCTCTTTGCTGTGAAGCCCTCTGCCAACAGCCTGCGCCTCTCCTCTCTCTCTCATTAACCACAACTGTCAGATCCTCCAGATGATGAGCAATTAAACCAGATAATAAACGCTTGCCATCAATTCCTGTTTGTTTGTTGTTGTTGTTGTCGTTGGCGGCAGGGGCTCCTCTCATGCCACCTTAGCGCTAACTAGTACTTCTGTAATGCAGCACCGGTAGCAGAATCACTCTCTTAGAGCCTTCTGCCAACACTAACAAAGCTCTAACTGCTCATTGTAAGGCACCAGATTGATAATAAGGCACACTGAATGTTAACAATTAGATCATAATCAGAGCCAGCATGCCAAGGCTGCTCTTTTATCCCCTGCTTGAAAGAATGGCAAACAAAGCTCTGCAAACTGCTAAGATAAAATATTACCTCTGAATAATCATGTCTCTCAGCTACCAAAAGCCACGTAAGCTGTACAGCGCCGCACATGCAACTCGCGGTACAGTCTCCTCTGTTTGCTCATGTATTAGAGCGATAAGGCGGTCTTGCAGCGTTTTACTAGCCATCTCTTCCTGGAAAAGAGGTTAAAGGTGGACTGTGTGATTTCTGAGTCATTAGCATCACCAAACTACATTTTATATATACACTGCCATTCAAAAGTTGTGGGTCAGTAAGATTTTATTTTAAAGAAATTAATACATTTATTCAGCGAGGATGCTTTAAATCAAAATTGACAGTAAAGACATTTATAATTTTACAAAATATTTCTATTTCAAATAAATGCTGTTATTTTATCTTTCTATTCATCAAATATTCCTAAAAAATGTATTACTGTTTCCACAAAAATATTAAACAGCAACTGTTTTCAATGTTGATCATAATAAGAAATGTTTCTTGAGCAGCAAATCAGAATATTAGAATGATTTGACAAGTCTGTAAAGGTTTGTCATCACAGGAATAAATTGCATTTTAAAATATATAAATATATATTTGAGAAAACACTGTAAAAAATTTTAATTCAGTTGCTGCCTTAAATTTTCAAGTACAATCAACTTAAATTATATTAAACTTAAAAAACCCCACAAGTTTAATCCCATAGTTTAAATTGTTTAACTTATTTTTAGTAATAAGTCATTTAAAAAAATTTGTTGCCATGACTTATTGATCATATAATTTTTACAGTAGTTATTTTAAATTGTAATAATATTTCACAATATTACTGTTTTTACTGTATTTTTGATCAAATAAAAGCAACTTTTACCAACCCCCAAATTTTGAATGGTTGTTATAGTTTTATATATTTATTATATGTATTTATTAATGTATTTTTATTTAATGTATTACTATTAATATAACTTTCTAATTAGATTTTTTTGCTTTAGTTTTTTAACTTTTATTTATTTATTTATTTATTTTAATTGGTTAGTTTACAAACCTTTACCTGCAATTATATTTGACAATTAATATTAAGCTTTAAAATGAGTATAAATAGAAAAATATAATATAAATATAAAACGTTTTTTTTAAACAAACATCACATTTTTGCTCTTATATGCGTTTCATGATCGCTGAACCAGATCAAAACGAGGTTGAATTTGTTTGGTTTTGTCAACACAAAGCCAATTTTACATCTAATTTTGTTTAACTTGCTTCATGTGTCGGGCTCAAACAAACACAACAATGTTTTCATGTAAGGTCAATCCTCAAATGGCTTTTATTTATTTATTACAATTTACACTTTTGTGGGCCATCAGGTGAGTTACTTTTTGTCTGTGTTACTGTTTCAATGTAGTGTGTCTGAAGTTCACAATTTCAACATGGTGCTTCAACCCTTGTCCTATAGATCACAAATGAAATGCTCTGAATGGCTCTCACGTTTTGAGCATGGGCCAAACATCTTGAACTTTGAAACTTCTTTGCTACAGAGGCCTAAAAACAGGTTTTGTTATACTGGAAGTTTCTCGACAGAATAACAAAACAGTGTCCATATATATCTGTCACAACATAGCACAAGTCTGCCAGGAAAATATACTGGCTATTCACTTCAAGAAATAAGAAAAGAAGCACAGAATCTCTGAATTTCCCCTTCTCCGTGGAAAAATGTAGTTGCCTCTTTGTTTTAGAATAGAATTTCCCTCGAAAACACTTTTGGAAACTAAACAAAATTGACCATCATTAGATTTATTGTCTTTTCATCCTTTGTTTCTGCAGGCTGTTTGTGACTTTGCTATGGAAACGTAGGTATTATTTACTCTTGAGTCAGTTTACAATAACCTTCCCTTTCCTGACCAAACAACAAAGGAAATATCGGGTCAGGCATCTCCCTGCTAACTTCATCTGGCAGATTCTGTCTCACTTTCAGTGTGTATACACAAACCCCGATAATGATGCATTTGAGGGTCTATTTTTGAGCTTGAGCTGATGAAACTCTTGAACCTATCCGAGCGGCCATCCTGTTTTGCCCACCTTCTGGAGTTTAGTGGAAACGGTGAATATAGAATTTACTAAAACACTTCTATTTAAAAGTACACTCAGCATCCTGGACATGAGGCACATTTGCGTCACAGCGAGTCAGTGAGTCGTCAGTGATTGAGACTATGGAATTTTCCGTGGGGATTTGGGAAGAGATTGTTAATCTTGAGTGACAAAAGACCAATTTCCGCTGCGGTCTTGTGTATGAAGGGCTGATTTGAATAGATGTGGCATGGTGACCAAGAGGCAGGCTGGTTGTTTTGTGGGCTTATGGGGGATGGGCATGATGTTCCAGGGGACAGTATGTGCTGATAAATTCTAATGGCTGGAGATGCCCCTCTCTGACATGAGATCTGTGTGATGCCGTGTGGACGTGCTGTCTGACAGCCACCCAAAGGGTCCTGTAGCCACAGGACCAGAGATTCAGAGCAAACTGAAAATTGTTTTGTTTCTTTAGACAGATCAGTGCCTGAAGAGTTTGGACGCTAGTGAAAGCATTAGGTGATCTTGTAAATACTGAGTGATTTGCTGTCTAAGTCTTAGTGAGGTCTGGAAAAGATGATTTGCTAGTTTGTTAGTGTCACATATTTTGTGCATTTTTGAATACATGTACATACTGTAGGATCCTGAGACCACTTTTGAAAATTATATATAGGACCACCTTCCTAATGCTGGGTACACACGAAAAGATAATCGGGGTGATTTTGGGCCGCTTTCTCCCCTTCCAACAATCCAAGGTAAAGTCCTGATTATCTTGATGGTTCTACAGATTATCTTATCAGGTGTGTTAAGAGTGATTAAACCTGATCGGAAGAATGTCGGAGCCGCCCCGATCTCGAATCAGAAATCCTGACGTGTGAGGGGAACCCAGAGGAGAAGAAAGCAAGCTGACAGAAGACTCACTTCCAGCTCGTGCTGAGAGTTTAAATTCTTATAAGGGTTAAAAAAATATTTTCGTGCGTACCCAGTATAATATTGTGTTGGTTCCCCTTTTGCTGCCAAAGCAGCATGGACTCCACTAGACTCCTGAAGGCAAAATGGCCCATTAATTTACTACATTCTATGTTTATTCACATATGAATTTCAATGTTACTGCACATTTCTGTGCTAATGCACTTAATACAGAAACCTTGTCAAAGCCTCACAAAGATTATTTTAAACAAACTAGAGGACAGAGAGATACACTGTGATTTTGAAGGCACTATTAATAGTTCAGTGAATTGCTTTACTTTGGTTGTAAACTGTTAAATGGTCCATCTTAATTAGAAGATTGTCAATTTTTTTTTTTATAATTCTTGCATCAATGGGTATGAATATATCCTTTGACTCCAGAACAAAACAAAGCGTAAGGTCTGGGATCCTCAGCCTCCAAGAGAGGAGCTAATCAAAGCTTTAGTCATTAACAGCTGCAAAGTAAATAAAAGTTTACCTGGAGGTCATTCCACTGCATCTGTTGAATTATGTAGCAATTACAGTGGATGGAAAGTTGTTGTTTGTGGGTTACAGTGTGCCCAGTAATGACAAGAGCAGGGCAGCCATGTCAAAGAGGAAGACCCCCATTCCTGATTCAGATTTGGCAAGCTAATCATTTGAAGGATGCTTGTTAGGCCGCTTAAAGTTTTACCATTAATTCAACCAGCACCTCTGATCTCACTAATGCAATATTTTGCATCTTGTACAGCTTTGTTGAGTCTGTCTGAAATGTATCACAAGAAGTTTATGAGGAGCAGGATGTCTAGAAGTGATTTACATTTAAAGGAAAATTATGGGTTCAACTTCAATAGAAATCGTGACCACATGACCGAATTTGTGGCTTAATGTTGATTTATCACAAAAAATGGTTTCGACTCTTCCCTTGTTTTCCAAAAAGCAATGGTGAGGCACTTACAATGGAAGTGAATGAGGCAATTTTTTTAAGCAATTAAAAAGCATAAATGTGAAATGTATATATTTTAAAAGTACTTGCATTAATTCTTATGTTAAAACATTTAGCTTCAAGGCCTGTTCACAAAAAGAACAATAACTATAAAGATAACTATTAACTATACACAGATCAGGCATAACATTATGACTAATATTGTGTTGGTCCCCCTTTTGCTGCCAAAACAGCCCTGACCCATTGAGGCATGGACCCCACTAGACCCCTGAAGGTGTGCTGTGGTATGGCACCAAAATGTTAGCAGCAGATCCTTTAAGTCCTGTAAGTTGTGAGGTGGGACATCCATGGATCGGACTTGTTTGTTCAGCACATCCCACAGATGCTCGACTGGATTGAGATCTGGGGAGTTTGGAGGCCAAGGCAACACCTCAAACTCGTTGTTGTGCTCCTCAAACTGTTCCTGAACCATTTTTTCAGGGCGCATTATCCTGCTGAAAGAAGCCACAACCACCAGAGAATACAGTTTCCATGAAAGGGTGTACATGGTCTGCAACAATGCTTAGATAGGTGGTACGTATCAAAGTAACATCCACATGGATGGCAGGACCCAAAGTTTCCCAGCAGAACATTGCCCAAAGCATCACACTACCTCCGCCGGCTTGCCTTCTTCCCATAGTGCATCCTGATGCCATGTGTTCCCCAGGTAAGCGACGCACACGCACCAGGCCATCTACGTGATGTAAAAGAAAATGTGATTCATCAGACCAGGCCACATTCTTCCATTGCTCCGTGGTCCAGTTCTGATGCTCACGTGCCCACTGTTGGCGCTTTTGGTGGTGGACAGGGGTCAGCATGGGCACCCTGACTGGTCTGCGGCTTTGCAGCCCCATACGCAACAAACTGTGATGCACTGTGTATTCTGACACCTTTCTATCAGAACCAGCATTAACTTCTTGAGCAATTTGAACTACAGTAGCTCGTCTGTTTGATCGGACCACACAGGCCAGCCTTCCCTTCCTGCGTGCATCAATGAGCCTTGGCCGCCCATGACCCTGTCGCCGGTTTACCACTGTTCCTTCCTTGGACCACTTTTGATAGATACTGACCACTGCAGACCAGGAACACCCCACAAGAGCTGCAGTTTTGGAAATGCTTCAATCCAGTCATCTAGCCATCACATTTTGGCCCTTGTCAATCCTTACGCTTGCCCATTTTTCCTGCTTCTAACACATCAACTTTGAGGACAAAATGTTCACTTGCTGCCTAATATATCCCACCCACTTACAGGTGCCATGATGAGATAATCAGTGTTATTCACTTCACCGGTCATAATGTTATGCCAGATCGGTGTATAGCGTCCATACCAAAGCACGATAAAGATTTTTTTGTTATAAGCACACACTACAAATATGTCTTCTGCTGTTTAAATGCTTTTGAAAGTTGGGTGGATTCTGATTGGCTGTCAATGTTTTAATATTTCATCAGCTAGAAAAAAATCTTTCTGAAAGTAATTTCAACAATATCGTTCTTCTGTGATGTTGTAAATTTGTGCCGTGGGTTTCCCTATTCTCATAGAATTAGAACAATTATTAAATCTTCATAGAAATCATTATCGATATACACTCACCTAAAGGATTATTAGGAACACCTGTTCAATTTCTCATTAATGCAATTATCTAATCAACCAATCACATGGCAGTTGCTTCAATGCATTTAGGGGTGTGGTCCTGGTCAAGACAATCTCCTGAACTCCAAACTGAATGTCAGAATGGGAAAGAAAGGTGATTTAAGCAATTTTGAGCGTGGCATGGTTGTTGTTGCCAGACGGGCCGGTCTGAGTATTTCACAATCTGCTCAGTTACTGGGATTTTCACGTACAACCATTTCTAGAGTTTACAAAGAATGGTGTGAAAAGGGAAAAACATCCAGTATGCGGCAGTCCTGTGGGCGAAAATGCCTTGTTGATGCTAGAGGTCAGAGGAGAATGGGCCGACTGATTCAAGCTGATAGAAGAGCAACTTTGACTGAAATAACCACTCGTTACAACCAAGGTATGCAGCAAAGCATTTGTGAAGCCACAACACGCACAACCTTGAGGCGGATGGGCTACAACAGCAGAAGACCCCACCGGGTACCACTCATCTCCACTACAAATAGGAAAAAAAGGCTACAATTTGCACGAGCTCACCAAAATTGGACAGTTGAAGACTGGAAAAATGTTGCCTGGTCTGATGAGTCTCGATTTCTGTTGAGACATTCAGATGGTAGAGTCAGAATTTGGCGTAAACAGAATGAGAACATGGATCCATCATGCCTTGTTACCACTGTGCAGGCTGGTGGTGGTGGTGTAATGGTGTGGGGGATGTTTTCTTGGCACACTTTAGGCCCCTTAGTGCCAATTGGGCATCGTTTAAATGCCACGGCCTACCTGAGCATTGTTTCTGACCATGTCCATCCCTTTATGACCACCATGTACCCATCCTCTGATGGCTACTTCCAGCAGGATAATGCACCATGTCACAAAGCTCGAATCATTTCAAATTGGTTTCTTGAACAGTGAGTTCACTGTACTAAAATGGCCCCCACAGTCACCAGATCTCAACCCAATAGAGCATCTTTGGGATGTGGTGGAACGGGAGCTTCGTGCCCTGGATGTGCATCCCACAAATCTCCATCAACTGCAAGATGCTATCCTATCAATATGGGCCAACATTTCTAAAGAATGCTTTCAGCACCTTGTTGAATCAATGCCACGTAGAATTAAGGCAGTTCTGAAGGCGAAAGGGGGTCAAACACAGTATTAGTATGGTGTTCCTAATAATCCTTTAGGTGAGTGTATACTGCAATTGTCGTCCTTGGTGTGACAGTTTAAATCATAATTTTTTCAGTCCTTTTAGGGTTTTAGGTTTTATGACACTGCTGTCATGGCAAGTTACAAAATTGGATATAACACAGAAAAAGTTTTTTCAGAAATAGTTTTTTTTTTGTTTAACTTGTACAAATCCTGGAATATTCCTTTAATGTACTTATGACTGTCTGCTCAACATGTCTTGATGGCATTTTCTGTATTTGTAATAAAACAACACGGTCATTTTGACAAATCTCGCAAAAAAATTTAAGACAAACAATGTTGAGAGCCATAAATTACACGAGAGGCAGGAAAACAGGACAGAAGTTGTTGGATGTGAGAGATATGAATTATTAATCTGACAACCATGTACGTGGTGCTGCTTTTCGTTGTTTCGGCATGCATTTCTCCATTTGTCTCGTTGCTAAATTTTAAAGTTTTTTTTCTCGTCAGATTGATGCCACTTCTGATTACAGAATTTACACCCGAATCACAACTGACAAGACTTGGTCGGCACATTACAGCAGAAATCACCTGGGCATTGAAAAAGTAACAAGTAATTTAAATATTAAATGCACTTTCTCGGAAAAGTGGCAAAATCTTTTGAATTAACAAAAAAGACGTGAGCCCCTAATTGCAAACGTTTTGATTTATTCATTCGTATTTAGAAAGCACAGCACATTTCCTGCTCCTCTGCAAACACATGCATTTCCTCTTTCTATAATAAAGCAAGAGGAATCTCTAAGTGCCTGTTTTATTTATTTATCCTAAAACAGAAGGATTCTTCAAGCTTAATGTAGATTTTGCCATTCGGAGACGGAATAATGGATGGTGGCCTCATGTATTTTTAATGGTTGCATGTTGTGTGGCAGATAAACATGGTGTTTGAGATGTTTTCCCTCCGCTGAGCTGTGTATTCCCAAGATGTGGCTGTGCTCTATACACCGGGAAACCGCAGCCACAAAAAGGCCGTTTATACGACCAATAAAAAAATGACATTTTCAGTGAGTTTCTGTAAGTCACGTCTGAGCCCTAGGGTTTGCTGGAAAAAGGACATGAAATATATCACTTCATATCACAGAAAGAAAGCTGAAGATGCTTTAACAAATATCTGCTGTAATCTAGTCACTTTGCCTTGTTTTTCGACCTTCCAGAGACACATTGATGAATGCTTGGCTGCCCTGACTCTCTCAGGATTTTACCTTTTTGCCGTGGGTTTCCAGTGAGGTCTCGTCTATTGTGCACATCTTAAAAATAGAGGCTGTTTAATGAATGAAATAATTTTGGCCACTGAGACTAACTGCAGTCTTACTAATAATGTGTTTGGGCTCATTTTTAATAAGTCATCATAATTACGTGGAGAATTTGATTGGGCATCTGTGCCCAGGAAGATGAAATATGTTGTGTGGGCATGACGGTAAAGGATATTGCTTGCTGTTCATACATAATTGAGAGATCTTGAATGTCAGACCTGCGGGAGCAAATGCCGGAAAAAGCATTGGAGTTCACAGACTTCAGACGCATGGCAACCGCTGCACACTGAATATCTGTACTGGAGGGACATATGTCATAGATTAACTATATAGGGTCTTAAATGACAAGAGATGTTTGTTCATTATTGCCTTATACTTTTGCTATAAACCCAAAGGAAAACTTTATTGCTCAAGGATGCAAAAAAAATATTTTTAGCTATTGATTATATAAATGCACTTTTAGCTGTCATTGTACTACTGTATAAATGCTCTTTTACCATCCAAATATTGCTAATATTACTTAACAACCCTGGGAACGATAGACTATATACTGTATATATATATTTTTTTTCTCACAAAACTATATGCAGATTGATTATTGTCATGAGTTTCGACCAGTTCTCACATACAGAATGAAATGGTAGTATTGTGAAATGTGTTAAATGTTAACATTTTAAATTATTTACTAATGTTTTATTACTATATTTCCCCATGAAATTTTGAAAAGCCATGGTCTTTGAAACACTACTCTGTACCGTTCAAAAGTTTGGAGTTAGTAAAAATTTTTTCTAATGTTTCACCAAGGCAAACATACAGTAAAAACAGTTTTATGAAATATTAATATTTAAAATAACTGTTTTCTGTATTTTAAAATGTAATTGTGGTGGCAAAGCTGAATTTTCAGCATCATTACTCTAGTCTTCAGTGTCACATGATCTTTCAGAATTCATAGTAATCCAATGATTTTGGTGCTTATTATTATCAATGTTAAAAAATGCTTAGTATAAGTATTAGAACTGTTTAGTATTTTTGTGGAAACCATGATTACTATTTAATGATTAGAAAGTTTAAAAAAAACAGCATTTATAGAAATCTTTTGTAACATTATGAATGAGTTTTTTGATCAATTTAATGTATCCTTCTATCAAGTGGGAAGTGATACCTTTTCAGTTTGCCTTTAGGATGGGATTTTTCGAGGGTGTTATAAGTTTTCATATGAGCATTGGTGGTCCTGGTGAAGGATTGGAGGAGCACGTTCATATTGTTGCCAGTCCCAACATGATATACACGGCTAACAGTTCCTCTGGCATCACTCCTTCTACTTAGCTGACCTCTGTTTTCCAGTAGTTCATGTCCAGGATAGCGGTCAATCATCTTTCAGTTCTAGCCGTTCCCTTGTGGTTAACACGCCACATCTGTCTACCTTGCCTACTTTCATTTCATGCATTATATATGACGTGTGAAATCATGATAAAGGCAGAGACTGTCGCTTTTCACTAGTTTCTGTTTGCCTGCAGTCTGATTTCATTGATCTTGCACTAAGCTTGAAATGCTCTGTTCTTGTAGTCTCCGACTCCATTTTTCATAACACACTCTCTCTCTTTCCGTCTCTCTCACAGGCCTCTTACACTTATGCATCTTCTAGGAGGTCTCTGCTATGAGAGTCGTCCATAACACAAAAACCTGACTGTGTAACTCAATGAAATACGGGAGGTGACAGGATGCTATTTATTTCCTGTTGAGCCACAGTCTCCACTAAGATGAATGTAGGGACTGTCGTGCGAGCGAAGAGCCAGCTTTATTTTTTTGACGTTTTCGTGTTTAATGCGATATATATTATATATGAGCCATCTTTGTGCTCTCTCCCCTTTTTGCATTTTCTTTTAAAGCTCAGATGCAGTTATTGATGCGCTGGCTTGAGTACATTATGCTTTATTTGTTGGTAAGCACCATTTTTGCATATTGACAGTAACAAGCAAATGCATGTATGGAAATTCTAATATAAATTGACTGATGTTTAGAGGCCTGGTTTCTGCTCGCTAAGCTCTTCTGAGACTTATATACAGTTCTTTATTGCTAATCCTAGCAAGCAGCTTTAAAGAGTCCAACTTTTGACTTTTATCTTGTATTACAGTAATGACATATGGCTCCTCTCTCTAATGCGTATAAAGCAATGAGGGGAAAAAAGGCAGCAACATGATGAAAAGGGAGCTACTTCTATCTTGATATTTCGGAATGGGGTGGGTAATCTTTCTATAATGGCTTTAGCTTTATGATGTCACTATTTCATCGGGTTGGCACACCTTTTATGCAATTTTTGTATTCATGAGAAAATAAATACAAAGACAAACTAACTGGGCGGAACAGAAGGAAGACTCCTACTGTTGGATTTGTTTTCTATATATATATTGGAAATGACAGCCATATCACCTTCCACTTCTGTGGAAAAATTTGCAAGAAATGTCCAGGTTTTATTTATATATATATATTGGTCAATGACGTTTAAGGATTTTCAACAGGCCAATTTTAAAATACAAAAAATAATATCTATTGCAATTGTTCAAACATTAAGAATGTTGTGTACACATTAATTCATATAAAAAAATTTTAATTAAGTGATTTTTCACCTAGATGAATTGGCCGTAACCTTAAAAAATGTCATGTGGTGCGACCGTGTTTTATCTTAAAATATTTTTTTTTTCCTTAACATGCTTAACATTTTTTTTACAAGTTCTCAGTAATTAAAGTGTTTATAAACAAAGTATTTGCATTTCTTTTGAGTTTTTGCAAAAGATGATCTCACATTTTTGTTTTTAATTTCAGAGTGGCCTTCTTAAATGTAGTTAACAGACTTATTTTTCTTGCAAATTGCATAAACCTGATAAAAATGTTTTAAAAATACCATTCACTTAAGTATTCTGTATCAGTGATTCCTATTTCAGCCACAGAAATTAGATATTTTATTTTTAAATTTAATACAGTTATTGCTATTATTGGTCGCAACACATGATGAGTGGTCGCTCCAAATGACATGAACATCTCGAATATTATTAAAAATCTATTTAAAGAGATCAATAAACAATTTCATACAAAAAAATAGATTTAAACCACATTTTATTAATTTCACAGGATTGTTTTTATGAACATAAACAAACATTTTATATATATATTTTTTTAAACAAAAAAATCAAATTGCAATCAAGTGCAACATTTAATTTAACTTGACAATGGAGATGATGGAAAAAAATTATTTTGATTTAATTTTGATCAGAACCATGTATAATCATGGAATAATGCCTTGTAATGAAGAGTTTTAAGTAAATGCACATTTGTGACCCTGGAGCACAAAACTAGTCATAAGTCTCACGGGTATATTTGTGGCAATAGCCAACAATTTTATATTTTTTATAGATTATAGATTTTTCTTTTAATGCCAAAAATCATTAGGATATTAAGTAAAGATCATGTTCCATTTTGTACATTTCCTACCATAAATACACTCACCTAAAGGATTATTAGGAACACCATACTAATACTGTGTTTGACCCCCTTTCGCCTTCAGAACTGCCTTAATTCTACGTGGCATTGATTCAACAAGGTGCTGAAAGCATTCTTAAGAAATGTTGGCCCATATTGATAGGATAGCATCTTGCAGTTGATAGAGATTTGTGGGATGCACATCCAGGGAACGAAGCTCCCATTCCACCACATCCCAAAGATGCTCTATTGGGTTTGAGATCTGGTGACTGTGGGGGCCATTTTAGTACAGTGAACTCATTGTCATGTTCAAGAAACCAATTTGAAATGATTCGAGCTTTGTGACATGGTGCATTATCCTGCTGGAAGTAGCCATCAGAGGATGGGTACATGGTGGTCATAAAGGGATGGACATGGTCAGAAACAATGCTCAGGTAGGCCGTGGCATTTAAACGATGCCCAATTGGCACTAAGGGGCCTAAAGTGTGCCAAGAAAACATCCCCCACACCATTACACCACCACCACCAGCCTGCACAGTGGTAACAAGGCATGATGGATCCATGTTCTCATTCTGTTTACGCCAAATTCTGACTCTACCATCTGAATGTCTCAACAGAAATCGAGACTCATCAGACCAGGCAACATTTTTCCAGTCTTCATCTGTCCAATTTTGGTGAGCTCGTGCAAATTGTAGCCTCTTTTTCCTATTTGTAGTGGAGATGAGTGGTACCCGGTGGGGTCTTCTGCTGTTGTAGCCCATCCGCCTCAAGGTTGTGCGTGTTGTGGCTTCACAAATGCTTTGCTGCATACCTCGGTTGTAACGAGTGGTTATTTCACTCAAAGTTGCTCTTCTATCAGCTTGAATCAGTCGGCCCATTCTCCTCTGACCTCTAGTATCAACAAGGCATTTTCGCCCACAGGACTGCCGCATACTGGATGTTTTTCCCTTTTCACACCATTCTTTGTAAACTCTAGAAATGGTTGTGCGTGAAAATCCCAGTAACTGAGCAGATTGTGAAATACTCAGACCGGCCCGTCTGGCACCAACAACCATGCCACGCTCAAAATTGCTTAAATCACCTTTCTTTCCCATTCTGACATTCAGTTTGGAGTTCAGGAGATTGTCTTGACCAGGACCACACCCCTAAATGCATTGAAGCAACTGCCATGTGATTGGTTGGTTAGATAATTGCATTAATGAGAAATTGAACAGGTGTTCCTAATAATCCTTTAGGTGAGTGTATAGTACTGTGCAAAAGTCTTAGGCTCGCTAGTATTTTTACACACAAAAAGTGGGTTTAAGCCAGTTATTTATATCTTTTGCTGTAGTGTGTCAGGAAATATCAGTTTACATTTAAAAATTAATTGCCATTAATTTTAATAATCCAGTGAGATTTTTGTATGCATAAAGAGTCTGACGATAGTCTCTATGCTCCACATGGAGATCTGATCTCATCTTCATTGAGTCTGTCTGTGATTACATGAAGAAACATAAAAAACTGAGATGGACTAAATCCAGAAGAACTGTGGCAACGTCTCCAAGACACTTGAAGAAACCTTCCTGCAAAACTACATGAATAGGTGTAGGAATAGATGCAGGTGACAAAAGCCGTTTTAAACTCAAAGGGTGGTCACCCCAAATATCGATTTGATTTAGTTAATAGAAGTTAATTCATAAATAAAAGCTATTTATGTTATTATTTTTGACAGCATTCTCACTTTAAAGCATTCTGACAAGTGCCTAAACTTTTCACAGTACTGTAGTTTTGCAGGTAGGTTTCCTCAAGTGTCTAGGAGATGTTGCCTTAGTTTTTCTGGATTTAGTCTGTCTCAGTTTTTTCTGTTTCTTCATGTAATCACAGACAGACTCGATGGTGGTGAGATCAGACCGGCTGCTATCAGACTTCTTGTGCATAAAATAAATAAATAAATGAAAATCTCACTGGATTATTACAATTAATTGCAAAATTAATGTTTGGAAATGTAAACTGATATTTCCTACTGACACACTACAGTAAAAGATACAAATAACTGGCTTAAGAACATTTTTCGTGCTTTTGCACAGTACTGTGTATGTATATATGTATATGTATATATGTATATGTATATGTATATGTGTATGTGTATGTGTATGTGTGTATATATATATATATATATATATATATGCATGCATGCATACAAAGGCAGCATTAGCAACAATTTTTGATGAGAAATTTTTCATTTAATGTATTGTCATTTTGTTTGGTTATTTAAAAAAATATTTCTAACAATCAAAATTAACATTTGAGGGAAAAAATGAGACTTAAAAAAGGGGGGAAATGTAATAGCATGTCAATAAAATGCAACATTGCAACACAAATGTTTTTTTTTTGTGTTAATTTCTGTAGAAAAAAGCGAACACTTTATTTTAGTGTCCTTGTTACATGTTTCATACTTACTGTAGCAGTAACTATAAATTATGCATAATTTCATGCAACTAACCCTAACCCTATAGTAAGTACATGTAATATTACTCAGTACTTAAATGTATACTGTAACACGGACACCTTAAAATAGTGTAACCGGAAAAAAATCTTCCCTAATATGAAATTTATGGTAGCACTTTATTTTACAGTACTGCTCCCCATGTACATACTATGTACTTATTATAGTAATTGCAATAACTGGTTAATAACTAGGAACTAACCCTGAACCTACCCCTAAACCTAACCTTAACCCATGTTGTTACCTTATATTAACCAGTACTTTCTTATGTAAGTACACTGTAAGTAAGTGCACGTACTGTAAAATAAAGTGCAACCACATTTGCTAATGCTTTAAGTCCTCTCTTCATATAGCTACTTACATCATCGGTTCTGTGTATGTGCCTTTCATTCAGTGAGATCATTTTATATGGTCAACTAATGGCAACTTGGACCTGAACTGAGTGGACCATAGTAGATACAGTTTGTTTTTGTTGTGCGTCTTGGTCTTCAGTTGGATCTTGAGTGTCTGTGACCTGTCTCGGTCTTCGTCCACCTCACCTTGTGAGTTACTGTCTCAGCTGACAAGGCTGTTCACATCACTGTCCTGACCTCAACATTACTGTACACAAGAGGACAGAAACAGGCCCAGTGAAAGCTGTGATTCTTGACAAGCTATCGGAAGTGGCAGTCTGTAACCAGAGATAAGCAAATCTGCAGTTAACTTTTTGTTGTTGTTGTTGTTATTTGCTTAGTATTTGTTTAGAATGGCTTTGAAATTACCAAAAGAAGTAGAAAGATTCTGTGGGGAAAAACTGTATTAAACTCTAAAAAGACCGGCATGAATCACGTTAGACTTTGAACAACTGCCACTTGTTTTTTTTGTTTTTTCCATACACATATAGTTTTGAATCCTTTGAATGAGGTTATTTTTCTCCTTTACTCCTTGTGTTTCCAATGCTTAAAGATTTTATAAGAGATTCTTATAGACAGCCTCAAACAGAATCAAGCTCTTTGAATCCGTTTAGATGATTTTAAAAGGAGAGGGAAGGCTACGACTCAGAGATTTATGGCTTCGCTGTCTTTCTCTGGATTGATGCTGAGCTTTTTCTGGCCCTTTCTGCTTTTACAGCATCTTGTATCCAGAGACATGGCATCAGCCCAGTAAAGGCCCGTTTATTGTTCAATCCTCAATGTTAAGGATCAAAAAAACTATTTAAAAAATCTAATTTCACTTTAGTTAAAGAACATTTGTTGTTGTCCATGCGTCATTGATGTGTTGTTTGTTCTCTCGGAGTACGTATGTGCGAGGAGAAGCGTTCGCAATCAAAATCTTAGAACGTAAGCAAGTATGGGACATAAAAGCAATTGTGCAGTTTGCTTTTGTGAGCGTTCCTCCCCCCTCTTTCTCCTGGTTCATTTTAATTCACGGTATTGCTATGTAAATGAGAATGCTGGCTGAGAGCAAAGGAAGGTGAGTTATAAGGACAGGTGAAGCAATGGAAGGGCATCTGTTTTGATCGGTTGTTACACTGCATCGCATTAAGGCTCTAATACAATTGGGGTTAAAGTGAGCTTATCGTTTGAACAAACAAGACAACTGTATCTTTGCCTCAGTTTCACATCCAGCGAAGCAGCGGCGTACTATACGGGGCAGTAAAATGAGTGATGTTTGTAAAACGGGACAGTTGTGCCCAGTAAGCAAATTTACGTGGATGCTCTGGAGTTTTTATGTGGCCCTTCATGAGTCTGGCGGCCTAATGCACCCTGACACTCTGTTTTGATATTATTACAACATTATACTGGCAATTTTTGAGTGAAAAAATACACTACTTAGAAAGTCGAAATTCATAAATAAATTTATGTCATACTGCACTTAATATTGATTTTGTTAGTGTTCGGATTCAGTAATAAGGTAAAGGGTGCATGAATATTTAAATATGATCTTCATTTCTGCATCTCCTAATGGCCTGAGCTCCTCCACACTCAATTTAAACACAATTTAGAAACTATAATGTATTGAAAAATACAGGGATTTGGCAATAAATCATGAAGAGAATATCTCAGGCCTATTATAAGGTAGTTCAATATTGGCCCCCAGAGGGGCCCGCACAATTAGATTCCTGTTTTTAAGCTGTTCAATTATCCTCCTGCTCTCATTTCAAGGGACTTCTATACCTTTTAAAGCATTTAGCTTATAGAAACAACACAATGGTCTGGTATTAAAAAAATGTAAGGGGAGGCAAGGGAGTTGAGGGGGGAGGACAATTATCAATTGTGTCTGTGTGCATTTCTGGAGAGAAAATGGCATTTCCATAAGCGAAAATAGTTTTCTTAATCAGTATATTTTTTCTTGTTTTCTATAACAAAAATTTTACCAAACAGTAAAATGATAAAACAGAGAGTATATGTTAGATTGTTTTTGTGTTTGTAACTCCCTTAGCATAAACCTCAGTTATAAAACCTCACATTTATTTATTTAGAAATTTCTCAAGTAAATGTATCTCGTTTTAAGGATATTTTAAGGATTCAAAAATACTGAGTAAGAATTTTTTTTCTGTGTACGTTTTATGGTGATTATTATTATTATTATTATTTTTTATTAATTTCTATTTTATTATATATAATTTTTTAAATAATTTTTCTTTCTTCTCAAGTATCTTGTTGAGAAGTGTTATTTAATTATATGGTTATTTTTACTGCCATCCATCCATCCGTTCCATCCAAAAATGTTAAATTTTCACAAGCTGCCTCGTTGTCAGAATATGTCCATTTAGAACTTAATTAGAATCTCTCCAATGTCTCTAAAATGGTTTTTAATATTGCCAAGTTTGGTGTCTTGAGATATGTTGTGGTGTCTAGTGGATACAATTGCGGATGAGGTGAAACTAATGAATGCTTCGTCGGTGAGTATTGAGTCAAAGGAATGGCTCACACAATTGCTCAAGTAACAATCTTAGATAACACTCAGCTTAAAGGTCAGCTTAAGCAAAGCATCCTCATTTGTCCACATGTCTGTAATGTCATCACATGTTGATGTATATAGCCACAGTGCATCCTATAAGCACATGCAGCCTTTATGTGAACCAAATGCTCTTTAGTGCACCAAACACTTTACAGAATTTTAAACAGTTCAGTATGTGCAGTCCTACCGCTGGCTCCATCCAGACTTCGACAGCTCTGTGTTTTACACCATATCAGTTGAAACAGCTGATTCTGCTTCAGTTTTGGAAAAAGCCTTTGTGTACATTTATAACCCATATGGTTTCTATTCACAAAATCACACATTGTCATTCTCGCTTGTTGTCCAATAACAAAAGAGACTGCCTCAGCACTGCTGAGAGACATTTTTACATTCTCTGTGTCAATGTGAAGTAAGGACATTAAACGGGAATGAATGGCAGCTGTCACGTATTGTAAAAGTGTGAACTTGTCTTATCGTTAAAATATCTTAAAAAAACAACAATAATAATAATAGTAATAATAAATCAGGTCATTAGGTTTGGAATGACACAAGGGTGAATAAATTTAAATTTTTATGCTAACTTTCCCTTTAATGCTGTAGTTCTGCTACAACAGAATTGAAAATGTCAGTATAGTATTTCTGGTGCCATTGATATCATACATTTTTCACATTTGGTATCATATAACTGGTAATTTTATTTAAAGGAGCATGATATACTGCGTTTATCCTAAAATATATGTTCTGGGGTCTGCGTGATGTATTAGCTGTGTGACTGGGGTGGTCAGTGATTAGTATAGAGTGTATTATGTAAAGGTGGCCCAGCTCTGGTGGCTAATGGCCTGGCTGTCTACATAAGTTATGGATGTACCCTTTTGAGCAGAGGGGTCGCACATAAAGGACCACCTTTTTAATTCACAGTCACCCACGGTCATGCTAAATGGCTGATACTGGAATTGAAATCCTAGTTTATACCCATACACACACTCTTTGTTCCAAATATAGCCATTAACTTTGATGGTTGAACATAGGCACATTTTCTCCCGTCTTCGTTTTAACAAGGTTAAACATTTTCTACATCGGCAGTCTGCGCATTATGAATATACCTCTTTTATATCAATTGTGTAAATGGTGTACACAATTAGTATATCATAGCGGCATGTGAAGCTATCATTATTTGCTTTGCTTTGCATGGAAATGCTTTCAAATGTATCCTTTTGTGTTCCAGCAGTTAAACTGACTACTGGCTTTCAAGGGAAAAAAGGACTCAAACATACCATGAAAGTATCATGAAAGCTGTTCATATGACTTACACACTATATTCCATGTCTTCTAAAGTCATATGATAGCTGTGCGTTAAACATGATTGTTGGCACGTTTATGTGTTTATTTGAATCATGCTTTTGAATCGGATGATTTTCACTGTCTGAATGATTCATTCTTAAAGGAATAGTTCACCTAAAACTGAAAATGTTGTTATCATTTACTCACCCTAATGTTGTTCCAAATCTGTATGGTTTTCTTCCTTCTGTTGAACAGAAAATAAGATATTTTGAAGAATGTTGGTAACCAGACAGTTGAGCTATTTACTTCCATAGTAGGGAAAAAAATACTATACTAAAATGCTAAAAATTCTAGTCAATGGCTACCATCAACTGTTACCAACATTCTTCAAAATATCTTATTTTCTGTTCAACAGAATAAAAAGATTCATACAGGCTTGGAACAACTTGAGGGTGAGTAAATGATGACAGACTTTTTATTTTTGGTGAGCTATCCCTTTAAATGAATTTCTGTAACTCACTGACTCAATGATTCGGTTCACTTGAGGGTAAGATTATAAGTGAATTCAAATATAAATTTCATCTATCATCTGACTTCAGAAAACTTGAGCTATATTTTTCTTTAACGATACTTTGAAATTGTACTTTTGTGTGTTTTTGAAGCTTGAAAGCCTCAGTTCTCATTCATTGAAAAGAGTGACCAGTACACTCCTTTTTGTGTTTTTCTTAAGAAAGCAAGTCTGTTTGAAACCACACGAGGGTGAGTAAATGATGACAGAAGATTTTCATTTTTAGGTGAACTGTCTTTTTAATATTATCAAGTCCATTCTTGTCACCCCCTGTTATGTACATATGGAAATATGAAATTCTCTGCTGGTGCTTTTACACAGTCAATAACACTTTTCATTCGCTCTCTGACACATGAACACACTTAGCGCGGGAACCTTTCATGTTAATTGTGTCTGTGTTCCAGCTAAGACCCTTAAAACACAGACGCCTAGTCCCCATCTGCCACATAACACTGATTGCGAATGTAGCAAAATCCTGATTACTGAATTTCTGAGCAGCTCCTTTGTGTTCGGCACTTCATTTTTCCTCTCTTGAGTAGATTATTAAAAATTGATAATTCTTTGTAATGGCCTCATTTCTGTCAGTTTTCATATTTTAATCTGGTTTTAAGGAAAACAAGATACATTAATCAAATATGACAGAACACTCTCTTAATGTAATCATGCAGGGGAATATGAATTGCAAATGCTCGAGCCGCCCCCCCACCCGTCCATGTTCTTCCATTAATGTTACAAAATAAAATAATCATGACCATTTTACATAGAGATCGACGACATGTGATGCAATGGAATATTTAAAATCAGCTTTGTTGGAAATGGTTGAAAGTCAAGGCTTTGCATGAAAGGCCAGTACTGCGCGCTTTAAACAAATGCAAAATGACACATGCATCACTTAGACCATATTCTCACCAGTGGAGACGAAACAGGGATTTTTTCTGTGTTAAAAGCAATGATTTTTTTCTTGCTTGTATTATCTTTCTAATGGCACATCACTGTCTATGCCTTTGTAGTTAGTTTGAGATTTAACCTTGATAGATAAAGACTGAACAAAAGCATTACTCGTTCCTGCTCTCTGAATACAGTGGTTGTAGGATCATAACAGCGTTACACGTGCTCAAAACAATTGTACTTTCCGCTAAAAATCTGTTAAGCATTTTAGAGATGCAGCTCTTTGCATTTAATCTGATAAAGATTACATACTTTTTATGCCAACAGTTTGCAGATCACTGCACTGCATGAGGAACACCGTTAACCAGAAGTCAATATCTCACACAGAGAATGGAAAGCCATAATTAGATTCATTTGCAACTCAGATCAATGTTTTCCTGAGGATGACGGTTATAAAGTAGAAGAGAGCATTAAAAAATCATAACTAAATAAATATGTGTTTGGGGAAAAAAAGAGCTTGCACCCAATAGTGCTCATAAACCGAAATCAGCGTGTGCGAAAAAACAGAATGAATATTTAAAGACGGCGGAAAGAAAATGGCACTAATGAAGAAAGGCAGTTCTAAAAGGCTGACCCAAGAGCGAGGGAATTCTTCGGAGGGTACCTTGGCCATACTTAGTGAAAAGCAGATAATTCGTTAATGTCACGCACTTGTTGGAAATGGCAGATAAATGGATTCCAGCCATTATTTGCTGGCCTAAGTGAAGTGAAGGAGGAAGTGTGGCAACGAGGACAAACCCAGTTATGAGTGATAAGTGTCTAAAAGCTAATGAAGGCTGGATAGGCCAAGGTCAATGGCTGCCAGTGAGGTGTCTGTACGGCTTTGCTGTCCCGGTGCTTAAATATAGTGGAATATACATTGAGCTTTTAACACCTTGAAACATACGCGAGGCTGGAATATGAAATATGGGCTTGTAATGGCGTTTTAATGACTATCTCCCCACCCCCTTCCTGGCCTAAGATTGGAAATCAGAGGTGAACCTTGATATCACTGCACTAAGTGCTTGTAATGTGCTGTAACTTTTTCCTCAGTGTGGCCACTAAGGCCATTTTGCATAGGTGACAAATGTCTTTTCCTTTCTAGATCGCCTTATCAGTGGAGGATCAAAACAGTAGCACAAACCGAAATACTTTTTTCCATATTGTGTGTTAAAGGAATATATGGAAGCTTAAAATATTTAAAACATTTTAAAAGATAATTGTGACTTTTTATCACACAATTGTGAGTTTACATTTCGCAATTCTGACTTTTTCTCACAAAAACTCACCATTTCAAGTTATAAAGTCAGAATTGTGAGATATAAACTTGACTTCACTTCTGACTATATCTCACAGTTCTGACTTTATAACTCGCAGTTCTTACTTCTTTTCTCAGAATTGTGGGATATAAAGTCGCAATTGCGAGTTATAAAGTCCAATTCTGAAGGGAAACAAGACTCGCAATTCTGACTTTTTTTCCTCGCAATTGCCACTTTATATCCCACAATTGCGACTTTATATAACGCAATTCTAAGAAAAAAAGTCAGAATTACGAGATGTAAACTCTCAATTGAGAGAAAAAAAGTCTGAATTTTGAGATAAAAAGTCGCAATGACCTTTTTTATTTTTTATTCTGTGGTGGAAACAAGCTTCCATAGGAATATTCCAGTTTAAAAAAAAAAAGAAGAAAAAAGTTAAGCTCAGATGAGAGCACCACAAAAAAAAAAAAAAAATTACTTTGTTTTATGTAAAAAAGAAGCAAAAATTAAGGTAAAACTGAGGGAATAGTGGAAGTATGGGGCCATAATGAAACAGAAAATGTTAATGTTTAACTTTTAAGTGATATGGCCACATTTACTTCCACTGTAAAATGTTTAGTAACAGATTGTTTGTTTTTTCAAGTCAGTATTCCTTTTGATTTTTAATTGAAGGAATACTCCACATGCAGCGGTGTAAAGATGTCTTTGGTTTTTTCTGTATTGTTGAATCGGTGAATAAACATCTCGTGGGTGTTCTCACACTAAGAAAATGTCGGCGTGATAGAAAGGGCTTAAAGTCTTCACTCTTAAGCTTGCTAAGGAGCCTTTTGGTTCCCTCCACTTGAGTGCTTAATGTCCTCTAAAGACCTATATTACACCCCAATTAGATGCCACTCTTGTTTCCCTACATCAAGGGCTTGACTCTACTGGCTTGTCACCTCTCTGTGCCCAATCAATTTCATTACTCCAGTTACAGCCCAGCTCGGGGAAAGCTATGCCCTTAAACTTCAGCTTCTGTCCAGATCGATCAATAGCGCACGTTGCTGCCAAGGTTCCATTTAAAGTTCATTTATTTCAAGCCATCATATAAAACAAGACAGAGCATCAATGTGGCCCCACTTTGTTTTATTTGTCTGAGGATTTCCAGTATGGCACGTTACCCTAAGTGCTGGGAGCGGAGTGGTTAGATTAGACTGGGCGCTTTCCTTCGCACAATGCTGTCTGACAGCTTATCTCGATATTGGGTCTTCACTGTGCTGTATTTAACACTGCGCACTCCAAGAATAACATCTTCATAGTTTTGCATCCTCAACGAGACTTAATATTCAGTGTGAAGCCGATAAGTGTGTCTAATGATTTGTATGCTTATTAATTTTAAGAGGTATGTTACAAATTTACAGTCTATGTGCTTATAGAGATGGGGTAATGGTGAAGTTAATATTTACACCATGAAATAATCCTCTAGGAATATTGTGACCGGACTGGCTAACATTGTTCTTTCCTCATCTCATTGTTACTGTCTCATAAACTTTACCTTGACAGCTTAATGAGTGCAGCAGTGTCCAAGAAGTTTATAGAAACTAGGTCATATCGATGTAATTGAGATTTAATTTCATAATTATTATTATTATTACGTTTATGTGCGAGCATTGCATTATGGCACAGTTTATTGACAGAGGGTTGTCTGCAGTCCTTCATAATCAATATTATGATTCAAAAAGAAAAAAAAGACTGCTGCTTTTAGGGAACTGCTGCACATATATTTTTGTCATCTTTGAGTGCACAGCAAAATACACTCTTTGATATAACTTGGTATCAATTAACACTTATATATGTACATACTTTTTTGCTGAGCATAATTGTATTCTGTAGATATATATTCACATCATAAATGCAATGTTTGAAGCATGAAAACTCACTGAGCACTTCAAAGTTGCACATTGCTATTAACATCTATCCTCCATAGATTTCCTGAGCATAATCTGAGACATTAATTAATTTTAACATATATAATGGAACAGGGTAGATTCTTTATTCCGCATTATGTTAATATTCATGTCTTGGAATGTCCTTGGAGATGCTTTTGTGGTTTGGTGAGCCGTTGTACATGCATCTGGTCTCTTTATATTCATGAAAGCCTCTGTACAGATTCCTGGTAGTTTCAGGTTAAGTTAGTTTATTTCAGACAAAATAAGTGCTTCTACAAAGTTCTTTCTATAACTTAAGCAGTCAATAGAATATTTCTTTGTAGTTAATGTTTAGAACTTAGATTTTGATTTGCTTGAAATTACAGCACATTTATGTTCTTTCTTTTGTGTGTTACAATAACACTAGATTTTTTTTTTTATTATTGATTATTATTAATAATCTCATTATTATTTTTAGCCAGTGTTTGCTCAGGTGCTAAATGTCTCCTCCTCACCTTAAAAATATAGTCACATTTCAATGAATCAAAGCTGGGCTTTTATCTAGATATTGAATATCACAAGCAGGCAGTGGCCATGTGTGTGTTTGCAAGTGTAGTGAACCGAGTGAGAAGCCAGAACCCTGTAGTGTTTTAATGCGCGGTACTCTCACTGCAGCGTCTCACGCTCCTCGTGGTAGTAGATTTGGCAGCGCGCACCAGATCTCTGGGAGTGATTCCTTGCAAAGCTGGCCCAAATGAAACCATCTTGTTTTAATCAGGAATTCTGGCTGAAGCAGCAGCAGCAGCAGCAGCGAGAGCTGTGAAGCCTTGGCAGCGAGTCGACTGCAGTTTTGTGGCACCCGGACAAAATACACAAATATTTCCTCTGTAATTACGTGTCAAGTTGAACAAGCAATATAGACAGGGGGTGTACGTGTCGGGCACGTTGCAGTCGGACATCCAGGACTGTGAGAGACCCCCAGACTAAATGAGTCTTTCAGATTTTGATAGGTTTTGAATCGGCTTCCAGCTACATAATGGACCACATTGTAATTGAGACTGCTCAATGGATTGTGTTACATCATGTGGTCTTGACGCTGTCTAATGAAGTGGAGAGGGCCTCCACCAGTTCACAGGATACTTCAAAGCTTGGGTGGATGGCCAAGAGACTAAGTAATTGTGAAATCATTGACTCTCTTTTTTGTGGTTCGTCAATTTTAATGACACTGTGGTGAACAAGCAATGGCATCAGAGCTGAAATATGATAAGCTCAATATCCATTTTTTTAGCTATGAGTGATGCAGTACAGTTCAAAACGTTCCGTTTGCCTTCGGCTTCAATATTCAGACATGTAAAGTTGCGAGACTGAAGTGGCTTGTTGGGTAACCGAGAAATAAAGGATAACCCTTTGAAGAAGAACTCAATTCACTTTCTAATGTTTGAGAGGAAAATGTAATCTTTTTAAATATAATGTTAAATATTTGTTATAAGTTATGTAGTATATGTGGACTGTTCTGAATGCCATAAAAGATTTTAGTGGAAAAAAGAAAACGAAATTACAGACTGTGTTATAAGATCTCTTTAGCTCATCTGATCATATAAATTATCGATAACATGTCGTAGCTATTTGTCTTGGATTTTTGCATGCGAGTTTGTGTGCATATGTGTGCAACACTTTGTGGTGGGGAAAAAAAAATCTATTGTTGTTTTATGTTAGCCTCAAGTATATTGTTTATGACATTCAAATCCGCCCAGCCTCTCAAGATTGTGTGCTAAGATCACCAGCCAAAAACTTGTCACAGATGCTGTCTGATAAATTGGTATTTCATGTCACTCTGCCGTATCTATAAACATTTTTTTTTTTGATTTATCCTTATAAACTTTCATATACAGTATATTATAAATATATATATATATATATATATATTTATATATTTATATATATATATATACACTCACCTAAAGGATTATTAGGAACACCATACTAATGCTGTGTTTGACCCCCTTTCGCCTTCAGAACTGCCTTAATTCTACGTGGCATTGATTCAACAAGGTGCTGAAAGCATTCTTTAGAAATGTTGGCCCATATTGATAGGATAGCATCTTGCAGTTGATGGAGATTTGTGGGATGCACATCCAGGGCACGAAGCTCCCGTTCCACCACATCCCAAAGATGCTCTATTGGGTTGAGATCTGGTGACTGTGGGGGCCATTTTAGTACAGTGAACTCATTGTCATGTTCAAGAAACCAATTTGAAATGATTCGAGCTTTGTGACATGGTGCATTATCCTGCTGGAAGTAGCCATCAGAGGATGGGTACATGGTGGTCATAAAGGGATGGACATGGTCAGAAACAATGCTCAGGTAGGCCGTGGCATTTAAACGATGCCCAATTGGCACTAAGGGGCCTAAAGTGTGCCAAGAAAACATCCCCCACACCATTACACCACCACCACCAGCCTGCACAGTGGTAACAAGGCATGATGGATCCATGTTCTCATTCTGTTTACGCCAAATTCTGACTCTACCATCTGAATGTCTCAACAGAAATCGAGACTCATCAGACCAGGCAACATTTTTCCAGTCTTCAACTGTCCAATTTTGGTGAGCTCGTGCAAATTGTAGCCTCTTTTTCCTATTTGTAGTGGAGATGAGTGGTACCCGGTGGGGTCTTCTGCCGTTGTAGCCCATCCGCCTCAAGGTTGTGCGTGTTGTGGCTTCACAAATGCTTTGCTGCATACCTCGGTTGTAACGAGTGGTTATTTCAGTCAAAGTTGCTCTTCTATCTGCTTGAATCAGTCGGCCCATTCCCCTCTGACCTCTAGCATCAACAAGGCATTTTCGCCCACAGGACTGCCGCATACTGGATGTTTTTCCCTTTTCACACCATTCTTTGTAAACTCTAGAAATGGTTGTGCGTGAAAATCCCAGTAACTGAGCAGATTGTGAAATACTCAGACCGGCCCGTCTGGCACCAACAACCATGCCACGCTAAAAATTGCTTAAATCACCTTTCTTTCCCATTGTGACATTCAGTTTGGAGTTCAGGAGATTGTCTTGACCAGGACCACACCCCTAAATGCGTTGAAGCAACTGCCATGTGATTGGTTGATTAGATAATTGCATTAATGAGAAATTGAACAGGTGTTCCTAATAATCCTTTAGGTGAGTGTGTATATATATTTATATTTATATTTTTATATATATATATATATATATATATATATATATATATATATATATATATATATATATATATATATATATATATATATATATATAAATATATATATAAATATAAATATAAATATAAATATATATATATATATATATATATATATATATATATATATAAATATATTTAAATGAGTGCATACACACATATGTAGGTATTTCTGACGAAAAAAGTTAACAAATTTGCCAAAGAACAATTTTACCCATGTTTTTTGAGTTTCTCAGAAAATTACATTTCATATTTTTTTTATATATAGCACATTACACACACACACACACACACACACACACACACACACACACACACACACGTTGAGTTTTCATGTTTTATGGAGACTTTCCATAGACATAATGGTTTTTATACTGTATAAACTGTGTATTTTATCCCCTTACACTACCCCTACCCCTAAACCTACCCATCATAGGAAACTTTCTGCATTTTTACATTTTCAAAAAACATCACGTAGTATGAATTATAAGCTGTTTTCCTCATGGGGACCAAAAAATGTCCCCACAAGGATTTTGGATATTGCCATCTTTGTGGGGACATTTTGTCCCCATAACGTAGGGTTTACCAGCCCCCCCCCCCCCCCCCCCCCCCACACACACACACGTACGTTTGTTTTTGTGAATTGTGGGAACATTCCATAGGCATAATGGTTTTTATACCGTACAAACCGTATTTTCTATCCCCCTACACTACCCCTACTCCTAAACCTACCCATCACAGGAAACTGCACATTTTTACTTTCTCAAAAAAAAAAAAACTCATTCTGTATGATTTATAAGCCTTTTGAAAAATGGGGACATGGGGTAATGTCCTCATAAGTCACCCTCTCCTTGTAATACCTGTGTCATACCCATGTCATTTTACTATATAAGTGAGGACATTTGGCCCCTCACAAGTATAGCCAAACAAGGTGTACACACACACACACACACATACACACACACTCATGTCTGGTTTACTATCTTTGTGGGGACTCTCCATAGACGTAATAGTTTTTATACTGTACAAATTGCATATTCTATCCCCTTACACTAACCCTACCCCTAAGCCTATCCATCACACAAAACTTTCTGCATTTTTACATTTTCAAAAAAACTGTATTCTATAAGATTTATAAGCTTGTTTCCTCATGGGGACCTTAATTTATGTCCCCACGGTGACACGAGCCCCCACCGGGATAGAAAAACATGCATGTATACACACACACACACACACACACACACACACACAAATGTGGTGATTATTTTGGCTTAATTATATACGTTTCAAAACAGATTTGTCATCAGTAATAGTACAATGCAATAATGTTACTGTTACTACACAAAAAATGCCCAATAATGAAATGTATATTTTAATGAGTAGCATCTGATAAAATGACTCGAGTTCAATGAGGTTATCACACTGCTACATGCTGTGCTGACTGAATTATTCCTGCCAGTAGGTGGCGCTTTAGCTATACATAATTGATATCCCATTCAGCAGAGAGGAATGTCCTCTAATTCCAGAAAGGAAACTTGTACCAAACAGATCTTGTCCGAGTCATCACAACACTTTGGCAAGTATACTATGCAAAACTGGATAGGAGAGAAAGTGTTTAACCTTATTTTTAAGGGGAAAAAAATAATGATTTTCAGTAGAACATAAACAGATGATATTTCATAAAGATGCATTTTTCTTTTAAAATACAGGCCTATATAGAAATAGCATGTTTGAACTGATTGACAAGTGTTCAGTGTACTTGCATCAAATTATTTCAGAAGTACTATAATTAAAGTAATATATTTAAAATATTTAGAAAAAAACATGATTATAATAATTTATTATTATTATTATTATTATTATTATTATTATTATTAATAATTATTTTCAATATTTTAGTTACACACCATTTATATTTTTTACTATACAATTACAAATGCGTACTATTTAAGTAAAGCAGTAAGTATTGTATTTATCAAATGATTTGAATATGAGTACACAAACTTCTTGTCCATTTAAATATTTTCTAATACTTCACTGAATGAACGTTTACAACATTCTGTTGTTGTTCTCATCCAGGAATTCTTGATAAATTTCATAGTTGCTCAGGTGTGGGTCAAGTTGTGTCTCAAATTTCGTTTCATTTGCACTAGGACAGAGAGACGCCCTTCCCTAATGATAGTCAATATTATGAATGACTTTTAGGACATAGGCATACTCAAACTCGTCTGTCTCTGCTTAAACTTGCCAGAAGGAGACAGGCTTTATTTTCAAGAACAGTCTCCTGATTTGCAACTGAAGAGCACTGTCAATATAAGGAAAAGGTGAGGTTTCAAGGACTCACACGTTTACCTGTGTCATCTAGATGGGTGCAATTGCTTTTCCCCGCGAGGAGATGAAAACGCTTCTTAGTTTCTAATCTGTAGCCTATCATGTACTATGCAGAAATAACCCTTTCAGAAATAGATGTATAACTGCACGAGGTGCATCTCCTCTGTATTAAGCCATTCACATTAAAACAATGTCGAGGTGATATATTTAAATCCGAGCCCTATTATTTTTATTGTTATTTTGCATTTTCTCATTCCCTGCCTCGCATCTTTGGCTGCCAGATGTGTCCCAGGCTGAAGAATTATTCCTCATCCCTTGAGTCAAATAAATGCAATCAATATGAGCATTGCTCTCAGGCCTTGAAATATTACATTAATGTTCCATGTGGTGACATTTTAGCTGGAATTTTCAAATACATCATGAAGGCTCAAATTAATATTTATCAGTGAGAGCCTTTTTTATGATTTGCAAAACAGTATTAGCACTGAACTCAAATTAAACACGTGGTGAGATCACAGTTATTGTAGATTACCTTCAGATGAAAGGATATTTTTAACCTGCATCCCGAGACCGCACACGGATGCACGCTACTGGAGAATACAAAAGATGTCTATTACAATATGCGGCCTTACCCACGCAAAATACAGTTATCTGCCAAGTTTCATATTGTAAATTACACATGAAAGTGTGTTTATTGCATTGTCTTTTTTTTTGCTTTTACCTGTAATGAATACTGTAAATCAAACTAAATTATAATGTTTAATATTTTAATGCTATATTACATCCTAAGGCTTGATTATTTTCATACCTATGAAAACACTTTTATCCGTTATACAAACTTGGTTTCTGTTTAAAGCTTCCAAAACAATACTGTCAGTTTAATAGTATGCATGCAGCACTTCTGGGAATTGCATCTTATCATTTATAGATCTGTTTTAAATTATTCTTGTCATTGAATCCAAATTTATGCCGCCATTGATCTCGAAGGGAAAATATTAAACGATTTGGGGTCGGTGTTTGGTGACCCTCAGGTCAAGGAGAATTTAACATTGGTGTTATTGAGCGTTGCGCGCTCTCACCTGCCGTGGCTCTTGTGCTCCCTTTTGTTTCTGCTCATTTGCATTTTGTGTGCGTGCACGACGAACAGATTACCGGAATGCGATTTGAGACTCTAAGTAATCATGGACTTAGCCTACACCTCTTGAGGACTTTTCAAGCCAGTGTTTTTAGTTGGAAACTATATTATTTATCACTTTCCTCTCACGTGCTGCTCAAATGCGACCAACATTTTTTTCAATCCTTTTTTTCTCCCCTCAGAATACATTTGCAATAACATGCACATGTTTAAATCATAATTCTGGTGTAATTTATCCATTTTTCATTGTATGCATAAACCAAAAATATTTGAAGCCTGCAAAGAACCCTTTTATGGGTACATAGGACACAGTGCTGCATTGCCCACAAGTGAACATACTATTTTAGGAAATTAAAGATTATACTATCCAACAGCAGACCCCAACCCCCCGCATTCGCCCCCAGCCCCAAAAAATGCCAGTCGCCTTTCCCCTTCACCACCTAGTCAGATCTCAGCTGAACACTGTTCACAAGCAATCGTGTGATCATGTAAACCGGAAGATATGTGTTCTGAAGCTTCGGACAGTAGAAATGCTGCCAGGAAAGCCAGTCTGACATTAGTGTGTGCTTTAAAATAAGCTGTTTTCCTGTCATTCGCAGCACCGCTGTACTTGGCCCGGTTGTGGTGGTTCTCGCAGAAGCAGGTGTTACAGCTCGGTGCAGTTCTCCCCCGTGGCCCTGTGATGGAGAACATCTGGAGAGCCTCTGTTCCGCCCCTTTTCTCCTGTTCCCGGTAAGACCAGGCAATGTAGTGAGCAGTATGGTGCATGTCGACACATGGCTCCCAAGTCCCCCCACAGGGTATAGAGTGCCTCCACATCCAAACTCACTTACACAGCCTGTGTCAGAGGGGGGCTCAATAAGTTTCATTGATATAAGTTTGATGATATAGAGATATTCAATTAGTTAATGAATGCTTTCACTTTGAGATAAGGTTCAATTTATTAATATTAGTTAATGCATTAGGTATCATAATGTTAACTTTACATACACTATTGTTCAAAAATTTGGGGTCAGTCAGTAAAGTGTCTTATGCTCACCAAGGCTGTGTTTATTTGATCGAAAATACTGTAAAAACAGTAATATTGTAAACTATTACTATTTAAATTAACTGTTTTCTATGATATTAATATTTTAAAATGGAATTTATTCCTGTGATTGCAAAGCTGTATTATTCCAGTCTTCAGGGTCATATTATTCTTCATAAATTATTCTAATATGCTGATTTGCTGCTCAAGAAATATTTCTTAATATTATCAATTTTGAAAACTGTTGTTTTTCAGGATTCTTTAATGACAGAAATCATTTGTTTTTAAATCTCTTTGCAATCACTTTTGATAAATGTAATGCATCCTTGCTGAATAAAAGTATTAATTTCAAGTATTTATTAAAAAAACTTACTGACCACAAACTTTTGAATAGTTGTGTATACTAATATATTTTTAACATTTAAAGTTGTAAATATTAACATGAAAATAATTTAGAAGGAATTAGCCATAAACAATAGTATATTTATAAATCAACAGTAACCTAGATGATCAAATACTGTAAAAAAAAAAAAAAAAAAAAAAATTAATTGAACATTATTGTTAAGTTTAGCCAATTAACTAAATATATATTCTACCTTTATAATATTCTAAAAATATGCACGTAAAATTAACCCTGAATATACTATATACATGTCAGATGACAATTGATGTTAACATGCTCTCTCTTCTTTTGGTGTAAAATCTTTTCACCAGTAATTCTTTAAAAGCATTTAACTTTTCACTTTGACATTAAAATCTGGTGATGAAAAGGAGATGCTTGTCGATGAAAGAGTAATTAAGGTCCATGTAGAAATGATAGCACTTTTATCCAAGGTCAAATAGCCCTTGAGGCAAATGAGCTGTTTTCTTCACTTGCAATGTGTGTACTAGTACAGGCTCACCTAAATCACGTATTGTCATCACATCATTTGAGTGATCCCCGGCAGTGAGATTGCACATTGACTGGAGTGAAACATTAGGATCTTGTGAGAAATAATTTTGAATCGTACTGCAATCACTGGTCTTGAATCCCAGGCAACCGCAATTCAAAAGTAGTCATAACTGCCACAGGTTTGCAGTATACACGAGTGGCGATGGTTTTCTTCCCAGAAGCCCCTGCAGAAATAAAATAACATGCACAGGAATGTTTGAAGCAGAGATTTAATTTTCCTACCACTCTCCATTCGAATAATATATGAAATGAACCTCCAAATTAATTTGCAGGAAGACTCTATAGTAACAATGTAATCTAGGTGTTAGAGCACAGTTGCAAATGGATTTCTGTCTGTTGTAATTTCATAAGATGCATTCTGGGGGGTCACCTTAAATGGTGTCACCATTTTTTAAAGCCAAAACTATCCTGCATGCTGTCAGCAGAGAAATCTTTGCAATGCAGTCAGGTTTTCTGCCATCAATTAGTGTAGTATCACGTCCTGTCGTGTGGAATATCTGTTTTATTGAGTGGTATTGGCACAGGTGAGTAATTTTATATCCAGGTGTCCATAATAAAGTCATGGTGTCTTCTTACGTGTGCTTTATGTTGTGCTTAGCACTGATTGGAAGTTTCCTTAAGTTTGCATAGCCTAGCACAACAGAGAACATATCTGAGATGCTTTCTGTCTTATTGCAAAATGTGGAAGTTGCATTGTTAATCAATCCTTCACACTCTCAGATTCACAAAAATGCTGTATATTTTCCATTTAAAAAAGTTCCCAGAGTCTGCTCTTTTCCATGAATGCGATAACATATTGTAAGTCAATTAGACACTAATCCACTAAAGTCGATCAAGCTGGTTAAAAATGGCTGCACAGGTGCAATCAGATCAGCTCCAACCGAGCTTGATTACGCAGTTGGATGTATTGATGTCAGACATGCCTCTGTTTCTGTCTCATATGGGAAGGAAAAAGAAAAGTTTGTGATGGCATGTCTAGAAATATTTCCATCTGTCTTTGTTTGGGGGTAACAGATCATGGCAAAAAGAAGCAGATTTTTTGTCATTATTGGATCTCGCTCATATAGCAAACATGTTACTTGAGGTTCAAAAAAGTCAGCAACTTTCACATTTCTAAATGAGAGGTTCATTTGACACTGTGTTGCCTCTTCTAACACCTGTCAGGCTATCTGTCACGGGTTGGAGGTCTTCTCCACCACCATAATATTACCCCTTATACTGCAAATCCACTCAGCATTTGCAGAACTTTTCATACGTCAAATGATCCCACCCAAATGCCCCATAGGACATAACTCAGAGCCTAAATTTAGGCAATATATTAGGAGAACCTTTAACTGGCCCCAACTGGCTTTGCTTTTTTGTTTACTGGGACATTTAACACTGGCAAAAGAATGGGCAAATTAGCTGCTTCTATTGAAGTTCTTCTTTATAGTGACTGAATAGTGAATTTGTCTCAGAAAGTTATGACATTTACTGACTTGCTTTATTCGACCGACAGTTATGAGGCGTCCCTTGTATAACTCTGTATGGTCTTTTAAAAAGGTTAATAGTAATCTGATGTCTTAACTAAATTAAAATGAAGAGGAACTTCCAGTATTCTCTCCGTCATTCTCCTTTCAACGGGAGACTAAAAAGCCACACTTTCCCTTGCCAGTCCCGAAGAAACCCGATCAGATTGCTCGTTAATTTCATCATTTCAAAGTTTTATGGATTTTCCAGTTGGTGCACTTTTCATAAACACGCTTTTCACCCCACACACCCCCTCTGGCCTCCCCTGTGTATGTCAGCATTTTCTCTGTAGGAAGAATCTGGAGGGCTGAAAGTTTATAAATAAGCCTTCTATCAAGTTCCACAACAGGTGTGACCTCCCTGTGTCCTAAAACTGAACACTTTCAAGGGCTGATATCTGAAAAGAGGGGGTTGGGAGCAGAAGAGGGGGATTTACTGCTATCTAAAATAGAGACCTTCATCAACCACTGACTATATACCTTCCAAAGCGGTGCATGACTCCTGGCCTTAGTTTGTTTTACACAAAACACGCTTGCCCTTGCTTCTTCTTACTCACACATCATGGCCCATTAAAGTTGGGCACAGTATCGAGTGCAGCAACTGTAGCCATGATTAATAAACAGAATTTGCAGATTCTGCCAGAGAAAAGCTCTGGGATCAGTGAAGACCTTCTCTTGTAGCGGATACACACTTGCGCTTAAACCATATGTTCCATGACGAAATGCAAACCGCCTCCCTTCGAGCACTCATATACATTCCCATTTACGGACTAGAAGAAAATGATTGCCTTTTCTCTTAACAGACTCGTGGACTGTTCAATATGAGTCTAATGCCCATGGCAGATGGACAGTAAGTGCTACGAGCAGCTCCTTTAAAACTCACCACTGACCACATTATGATGTTTGCATCATTTACAGAACAGGCACATATGCTTTTATGCGGTGTACGCTCAAAGCACATGATTTCTTTGCATTCTGATTACATTTTTCCATTTTACTCTGCAAGAAAACGTTCAATATTTCCACTAGAGCAGTTCAGCAGAGTCTAGTACCTCATATGTCATCACATTAACAAAGTGACAAAAGCTGGGTAGTGGTAACCCCTGCAGACAGTAAAGAGGTGTCATAGGGCCGGTCCCAAGTACACAGTCATTTTTGTTTTGTTTTGTATATTTAACCTGAAGGGCACCTCCTTTACCCCTCACAGCAGTATGAGGACAGCAAACAGGTGAGAGGGGGGGGGGGGGGGGGGGAGGTTGTTGGATTATTTTACATTATTTTGATTAATTATTCAGATGCCTCCCATTCTGCCCGTAATGACTCGATATACTACGGTCAGACCCACTGAGCTGTCATAACTTACCCTGAATGACTGGCACGATCTTGAGCAACTACACCCCACATGATACATATACACAACCTTCAAGCAATTCCAGGACACTTTGTCATAAGTTCTGCTCATAAGTTTACATACCTCTTGCAAAAGTAATGACTTTTTGCATTGCCTTTTTATTGCCTGAGCTATTCTTGAGCCTCCAAGTCCTGTAAGATCTTTGGTTCCCAGCATGCTTTTCACCTTTCTCATAGTGGCTCAATGATACCAAGATCCAAGGAAACAACACAGGATATTAAGAAAACATTTGTGCAGTTTAAATTATTTTTTAAAACATGGTGTAAACCTGGAGTATGTTAAGTTGAGAGCACAACTATAGCTTGTGAACAATCTGTGAGCACGCATGCATTTAGGCAGATGTGTTTATGCATTCAAGCTATACATTTTAGCAGGGCTTTTGTTTCCTGGGAAATGAACCCATGACCTTGGAGTGTCGTGCAATGGCACTCAATGTGTTTTGCAAGTCCCCCTCCATCAGGAAACGGATCAGAGCCATGTCTGTCTAATCTTGGTACTTCCTTTATACAGTAATATTAGCAGTAAATAAATGAAGTTTGCATTTAATTAATTTAAGGGTGCATAATATTATTTGATTGAAGTGTGTTATGAATTATTACATTGGGAACTCGATGGGAGTTTGATTGGACAAAACACTGAATGTGGCTAATGATTCAGTGAAGAGATAAACAGCTGAAATAGCTCCACGTCAAATGAGAGATTAGTATACAAGACCAAATGCATGGGGCACAGAGCACCCTTTGTCTCACCCCCTATCGGAGAGTGTCAAAAGCGTATAAATATTTCAGAATGAGGTGTGCGCACGGGCGAAACTCCCCCATCAGGCATCTGCTCTCTGGGTTCTCAGAGGGAGACAGGTGCAGATGCATGAAAGAGGATTTCATTTCTAAAATAGTATTTAGCATTTTCCTTCTTCTGGAGATCCCTGTCTGTGAGAAATTCTCGTGTAATCATACACCGCGCTCTCAGAAAACTTTCAAAGTTGATCCTCTGAGACATATGGTGGCTTATCCAAAAGAGAGGATGGCAGGAAAGGGGGTGAGGAGGGATTTATATATTCAGACAAAGAAAAAAGGACACTCAAACTGCACAGAAAGTCACTTATAGAGTAGTTGAATCTGAAGTATGGAAACATGGAAAATGGTTTATAGTTTACACTCTTAGAAAAAAAGGTTCAGTTGGGTTCAATATAGAACTCTAGTGTTCTTGACTCAATGTTAAAGAACCCTTGCCAAAAAGAAGTGTCTTAAAGGGTTAGTTCATCCAAAAATGAAAATTCTGTAATCATTTACTCACCCTCATGACGTTCCAAACCTGTAAGAGTTTTGTTCATCTTCGGAACACAAATGAATATATCTTTTATAAAATCTGAGTGATTTCCGTCCCTCCATTGACAGCTACACAACTACCACTTTGGCCCTGTTTACACCTGGTATTAAGATGCGCTTTGGTCGATCGGATCACAAGTGGACGACGACATTTTTCCATGAATGTGTTAAATTATTCCCAATAGTTTATTCACTTAATTTAATAATAATGGGTCTGTGCCAGGGGGAGGGGGGGGGTCAAAAAAAAAGTCAATATCTGGTGCGACCAGCATTTGCCTCACGCAGTGCAACACATCTCCTTCGCATAGAGTTGATCAGGTTGTTGATTTTGTAGCCTGTGGAATGTTGGTCCATACCTCTTCAATGGCTGTGCGAAGTTGCTGGATATTGGCAGGAACTGGAACACGCTGTCGTATACGCCGATCCAGAGCATCCCAAACATGCTCAATAGGTGACATGTCCGGTGAGTATGCTGGCCATGCAAGAACTGGGATGTTTTCAACTTCCAGGAATTGTGTACAGATACTTGCAACATGGGGTCGTGCATTATCATGCTGCAACATGAGGCGATGGTCGTGGATGAATGGCACAACAATAAACCTCAGGATCTCGTCACACTATCTCTGTGCATTCAAAATGCCATCAATAAAATGCACCTGTGTTCGTTGTCCATAACATACGCCTGCCCATACCATAACCCCACCGCCACCATGGGCCACTCGATCCACAACATTGACATCAGCAAACCGCTCACCCACATGACGCCATACACGCTGTCTGTACAGTGAAAACCGGGATTCATTCGTGAAGAGAACACCTCTCCAAAGTGCCAGACACCATCGAATGTGAGCATTTGCCCACTCAAGTCGGTTACGATGACGAACTGCAGTCAGGTCGAGACCCGATGAGGACGAGCATGCAGATGAGCTTCCCTGAGACGGTTTCTGACAGTTTGTGCAGAAATTCTTTGGTTATGCAAACCGATAATTGCAGCACGATAATGCACGGATAGACAACAGCTTCACTATACAGGTATTTGCAGCAATTTTTGGTAAACATTACAGCATAGTGTGCATTGATTATTACGTCGATAACATTTACAGTATCGTTTTATTCTGGAGAGGCAACATGAATGTTAAAGTTTTTCTTATATTTAACCCTCTAGCCATTCAAATATATTGACAGTGCTGGTTTGTTATGAACCATGTGACCGCGTGGTGGCGACGCTGGCGAGATCAAAGCATGTCGTTTTTCAACAGCTCTGGCTTTAACTGCGGCGCTACAGCGATCCGTTATGCCATATTAAGTGCGCCAAAACGGTATTTATTGTTTGAATTTAGTATTAAAACTTACAAAATTTGAAAGCTGAGACTTTGTTTTCATATCAAAAGCAGGGCTGGCAATTTGGCGTGAGATTTACTTGGGCAGTCAGTGAGTGTGTCTCACGCCAATAAACCTGTTGGCAACCATAACAGGTTTAAAAAAAAATTTTTTTATTCTGGTCTGCCTCAGCGGTCTAACGGCGCTCGTCAATGTCAAAATGATTGAGATGACCAATCAAATCAAAATGGGCGGGGTTTACTGTTCACAGAAGCACAGCGTCCGAAGTTTAACTTTGAAAGAGAGCGAGGTAAGAAGCAAAACATTTAATACATGTCAACTGTTTTGCGATAGAAATGTCAAACGATCAACAGTAACATCCAGTGATGCAAACTACTCGACGTTTCCCCCCTCAAATATGGCCGTTTCATGCATTTAGGTGATTAATGGAATAACTAACTAGTGTGAAGAGACAAGAAATGTTTTACGTTTTCGACATATTATCAGGCAAGCAAATAAAAGTGCATGTTTAAATACAAATTATTTTAAATATTATTTGCAGATAGTTCAAAATGATAATTTCTCAACTAGAATTTCCTTCACTGTAAGGTCCCCCCAATGTTCAAGACATGGTTACGGCCATACCACACGATTTTATATCTGTCTTTTTGTGTCTGCGTTGAAGCGGACAAAATGCCTGCCTAGATCTAACGAAAATAACCGTCATTTTCATACGTCATCCATTCAAATTTAGCGCTGCAAACATCAATGACAGCGTTACCTTGTCACTGCCAGTGTGGAAGGTTACTTTGGAAATGTAATAGGTTACAGATTGCAAGTTACCCTATTTAAAATGTAATAAGTAGTGTAACTATTTCAATTACTTTATTAAAGTAATGTAACGTTAACTGATTACATTTACTTCTAAATATCTAACGAATGTTTTCAACTGTTATTCATTTTAAACATGTAACCTCTAAAATAGAGAGATAGTTATATTTAAGAGAAAACACACAATTATAGATCATTGTACTGTAGTAAAAAAGCACAAATCTACATACTGTTATTTGTATCACTAAGTGTGTGTGAAGGGAAAACATTATACCATAAGGCCTAATATTGATTTCATACTAACAGAAGCAAGAATAGATAATAGTTTCATACTCACTGGCAACCCAGACAGACGTCCCAGTCTAGCTGTTATAACATGTATGCTATTGTTTCGTTCAGACTCAATGACCAATCGTTGTGTAGCTCTATTTTGCAAGTCAAAACTGGACAAACTAATAGAGAGATTTGTCCACTAGGTGGTGCTTAAGGATAACATTCATCATAGGAGATGCTTCCTCAGGTTAAGCATTGAAACCTTCTACAGTATGTCCACTCGCTATGGTGGCGACTCTCAGACAGGTTGTAGCCTAAAGGCTAAAGCTTTCAGAGGCAATGTGGATTGATGTAATTGACAGACGTGGTGCACTGCAAATTCAAACAAGAGAACCAATCAAAAGCATCAGAATAGCATCGCTTTACTAAACGGGTCTAAATGGCAGGAGACATTGTGCACATCAAAAAACAGGCAAAGCAACAAATTAATATTATTCAACATATCCTAGCTTTTTACAGAAAATATTCATGTGTAACCCCCTTTGTAATCGTTAACATTTTCATAAGTAACTGTAATTTAATTACACATTTTTTCTAGGGGTGTAAGGGTTCTCGGTAAAAAAATCGAACCGTACCGTTCTCCAACCACGTTCAGAACGCACTTGCACCGCAACTATATGGTTTGTTGAAAATAACCATGCGTAACAGTGTTAGGTTAATGTATGTTTCTATCGATGGATAAACATTCTGCCTTCCCAATACATTACAACAGCGATGATCAAAAAGCGTGGACAAAACATTTACTCTTGTATGCGAGTGCCATCTGCTCGAACATGACCCAGTCATTTACGCCGTCATCAGCCGAGTGTTGATATACTGCGCGAGCGCAGGTGAGACCTGAACAACACACATTGCTATTTGTGTTTAAACTAACCTCATTTAAGCCTTGCCAATTTAAACATTAAAAAGCAAGACGCGAAAGAGAACTCACACACTGAGAGAAGATTTATGTGTGCAGTGTGCACTCATCTGAAGCGCGCAGGTAGCGCGCCGCAAATAGCGCACCGCAAATATGGGCTGCGTCTGGAATATGTGGCCTTCTGAGGACACATTTCAAGGTGGGAAGGCATCAAGGCACATACGAATCAATTGTTAGTTTCCCTTCTGCCTCCTGAGATACCTTCATCTGATTGATTTTTGAAGGCTGCATAGATGTATCCTTTGCTAGAAAAAGAAAGTTGGCGTCTGAAAGTTGCGGTTGCTGGTCAGTTTGTGTAAATGTATGTTTTTGACCAACATTTTCCATTTCTGATGTAATTTCTAGTGAGAAATGACTACTGTAGTATTTGTTTAGTTCTCACCAAAGCTTGCTTTATTTTGCTTTAGATCATTAAACTGTTGTTGCCTCCGAAGTCTGTCTGAAATCAGTTTCGTGAGGTACCTTCGTGCACTTGCGCTGCCTTACAAGTCATTGCCTGATAAGCAACAAGTCAGCAGCCTAGGTTTTCGGATGCAGCCATGGAGTTCTCTTTCAAGTCTTGTGCTTGAATGGACAAATTCACACAAAAATGTTGTCATCATGCCTGTCTTGGCGAGTATCCCAGCAGACATAGTAGGTTATATCAGATATGTAGAAATCGCATTTGCGGGGGCACTCCGGTGCGATCGAAAAGGGCACTTTCAAGCCCACCCGGATACCCCCCTGTGCACGGCACTGGTACCTAGTCTCTTAATGAGTCATGGGTGTGCTTTGGGCGCAAAGTGCAATAAACCAATCAGAGTCTCATCTCCCATTCCCTTTAAAAGCCAGTTGCGCTTGCACCATGACGGATCCACTATTTACATGGCGGAATTTGCGGGCAGAGAGACTGAACGCTTCTCCAGAGAGGAATCCTTTTATTTTTAATATTTAAAAATGTTTGTGTGCTGCTGCACATCCCTGTGTGTGTAATAAGCAGAGTGTACGCACGTTGTGCACCCGCCTATAGTCGCACATTACTAACGCGCCCTTTAAATAACACAAAAAATACTGCAACCAGGTTTTTGTTGGTCAATGGTGCAGTCGTTTTCAGTTGCCTCAAAATAGCAACGCGCCAACAACGCGCCTGAACACACCTCGTTTTCAGACCAGCACAGAACAGATGCATTTGCTATTTAAACAACGTGGCGCTGGATGTGAAAATGATAACTGCGTCGGGCTGACACTAGCAAAAAACACTTGCGTCGCACATGGCATCGCATTGCGCCGGGTGTATGAAAGGCCCCCTTCAAAGTTAATCTTTAAAAACACAAAACATTAATTAACTTGGAGCATTTAAAACAATAATTGTTTTTATTTTGCCAAACTTGCATTTTAATTTTAGTATTTTAATTGAATTATAATATTAACATTTAATATTTATAATTAATTATCTCCCATCAAAAATTGTTATTGGCTTTTATATATTCATTTTCCAATCCTGAAATGCTCATTTATAGGTTTAATTGAAGACATCCCAGATTTTTAATGCACTCGCAGACATTTGGACTCTGTATCTTGCAGAGCTTGTCTTGTTACATAGTCTTCAAATGGTGATCTGTTTAGATCCTGTCTCATCTTTTCTTGTTTTGCCAGTCAACATAAAGTTCTGCTCAGTGGCTTGTCTCCTTAACTTAACAAAGCTTAGTGCAACTCGGTTCAAAGATTTAATTGTGTTTTGCAAAGGATGTGCTAGACAAAATGGCAAAGTTACAAGGTCTCTTCCGCTGTTAAGCACCATGAAGAAAACCGTTGTGATATTAAGACTAATATCTTTGACATTGTCTTGTGATGCTTGTGTTAAAAGGCCTGTTTATTTTCATCATTAAAAGAATGTGTTGTCTCCTGAACACGCGGGTCGAGCTTGCACTCCCAGTGAGGCTGTGCGTTTTGTTTTTTTGTTTCGTTTTTTTTTCTTTTCGTTTTTCCATTCCAGTCATCAAATGCCGCTTGCAACATAATGAGAGATGTGGCAATTAATTTTCTTTTAATCAAGGTCGAAATGAAGTAAATTGGTACAGCTCTGCAAGCCCTCATTTTCTATTTTTGCAGTGATGCAAAACAAATACGATAAAATTATGGCCCTCCTCACCTTCAGTAATTAGAAAGCGTGAATGATCAGAGAAGATGATATGTGATATACAGCGCCTGCAACTCTCTCCCCCAGAGATCACATTCTGTCTCTTTTGAAACAGATGACCATGTTTTCCTCCCTGCGCTCCCGCTCTCCTCTTTCTTTTTTTTCCGCATTTGAGTTACAGACAGAGAGAGCAGCTCAACGTGACATTGACTGCTGTGTTGTTGTAATGCCTCTCAAATCTTATTAAAGACCACGACTGCAAAAGACCTCGCTGACTCCACACATTTCCATTAACTACGTTGTTTCAGTATCCTACAAGCTGATTAAGAATTTATTAAAATTAGATTTTAACTCTGCGCCCAGATATCTTATCAGCACCATATGGCTGCATGACGAGCATTGTTGGTAGACAGCATTAATAAACACAGAGCACTGGCCTTCCTCCACTATGTGCCCTTTTGAAATTGTGCCACTATTTATATCACTGCTGATTTTGCTTCAGGACCCAGATTTTATGTTCTTTCAACACAGTTGCACAGTTGTTTGTCATACAAAAGTGTGAAGTAAAAAGGTGAAGTATGTCATATTTTGGATGTAACAATTATTTCTGCTCTCTCAGCTTAATTTGCACAGCCATTTGTAGGTTAATCTGGATTTTTGTTTTTTTTAAATTTAGTTTATTGATATTGGTTGATAAATATTTTTTGGCAGATATTAAAAAAGTGCATTCTTATTTCCCTTATTTTATTGAACACTTTTCTTACAAAAAAGGAAATAAAAAAATGGATGACTAAATTAAGTAATATATCGGTACCATATTGGTTATGTGCCAATATTAGACTTTTTTTTGATCAGTATCAGAGAAATACTTTATTTAAAAACACCAATAATATAATAGCACTCTTAGATATTATCTTTTAAAATATATATTTTTTTCAAAAAGGTTTTCAAATATAATGTTGTCATGGCTAACAATTAATCCGTTCAAGTTAATACACAGAAAAAAAATAGTTTGCTGTGGTAATCTTTAATCAAAATCTGAAAAGTAACTTCCAGTCTGGAACGGTCTTTCCAATGACGGCAGTTTGACGGCTTGGGTTTGAATATCCTTAACCACTCCCCTCCAACCGTTAGTCTGCAATGAGTGAGAGATGGAAAGGAGGAGCGCTGAAGTAAAACCTTGCCCTCTATTCAATCACAGCACTGAAATAAAATCAGTTGCAACTTCCGGTTCACTGGGACTTTAATTGCTCTGTTTGTTTGAGCATACCAATAATGTGATATTGGGGCGGGGTTACCTCATTGGCTGTACAATGGCAGGCTGGGACAGAGTTTGTGTCATTATTTTTGAATTTCTGTTTGATGACACTAGTGGCACACTTTACCTTAAAAACCAAGCACTGACATTTTGTATTTAAAGGGCGGGGGGGTCTAATGCTATTTCATGCATTCTGACTTATTTACACTGTTAAAGAGTTGGATTCTCATGCTAAATGGCCAAAATGTCAAAAAATGAGTTGGATGTATGACAGAGTATTTCTGTGCCAAATACACTCCTTCAGGATTAAAACAAGTTTTGGAAAGTTTTTTTGGAGTATGGCCCTGTATGACGTCATATAGGGTGGATGGCACTTGTATGGGCACTTCTCCCAGATGAGCATGCGCGTGCGCACATCAACCAGAGCGAGAGAAGGAGCGCGCTCATCAACGGGCATCGTTCGGGTTACGGAAGCCGTTGGCAGCGCTGTCATTTTGTTTTTAGACCACAAAATCAACATTGTCACTAAAGAAGTGTGTTTTTGGTTGTGAGGGAAAGATAACTTTGTTCAGCTTCCCAAATAACCCAGCGTTAAGGAAACAGTGGATGCAGTTTGTTTTTCCAGAGCAGCAACGGAGTTCTGCAAGTCTGTTTGTTTGTTCTGTGCATGCCTTGTCCTTGATGAAGTGGTTTTTAAAGCACATTTTTGTAGTTCAAACATTATATAATATATAAAATATTGAGTTAGAATCGGAGGCGATGACTGAAAGCTCAAATGTGTGTTTTGTTGTCAATCAGCACGCAAGTGCATATAATGTAAACAACATGAATGTATAGTGAATCGAAAGTTATCTAGGGATAATGCCATGATGTATTGTCGTGTGTGCTTGTGACTCTTTAGCTCCACCCACTGCATGCCTCCACAAGTTTGGCTGTTTTCAGAAATAATCTGTACAGCATATCTGTCTTTTATAAATATGATAAAACTAAAGACTCTTCGGAGATATAAAGGATGCAATACTACTCTATAGGTACTCAAGATTAACACGAGATTGGCAGAAACTGTGTGTGTTATGTGTCCTCTAATGTGGTGTAGGTAATAATTTGGTTTATATTTTTTTCCACATTGGTATCTGCCTAATTTGGCTAGCTTCTACAAAATGACAGATGAATTTGGAACAAAATACTGTAGAGTTTATTTGGATGCTTGTTGTTAACAAAGAAAGATATGGGAAGCATTTTCTCCTCCCTTTTAAAGTTAATAAGCTTGTTTATTTTGCTATCCTAACTATGCACTATTATATGCTTTGTTGCAGTTTATTATTTACATTTCCCCTGCTGTCCATGACCCTGTCAGAACAGACCTGCAACACATTTGGGCTGTCACGTACCAGTTAAACCTCTGCCGTATAGCTTGATTGGATGCACAGCCATTGACGTCAATAACAAAAGGTATGGGAAGTGTTTTATCCTCACTTTTATTAGGTCACGACCAACCTTTTGAGAACCACTGATTTATATTATACTGTTAGGTGAATGACTGCAGATACTCTGAGTTCTAAATGTGTGCTAAGATTTTGATTTACGTTTACTTTTCATAATATGCATGTATAGAGAGTTAAAAATAATTGGATAAAGCATTCTCCTATGCACACATGCCAGTGTTTTTGTTTTGATTTGATATAATGTGCAGACAAGGCTCCACACTTTCATTTCCTGAGTAAGTGATTAAGGAAGTGACCACCTACCTGTTATTGTGTGTGAGAGGGACAAATAAATGAACATGGAGAACACATTGTTACTCAGGGGGGTTCCCAAACATTAGCGGCAGTGATCAGTGTTCTTATAAGCTTGGTTACTTAAACACCTGTTAAAAGCCCTGCATGCTTAATTCTGCAGGTCAATATGTAAGGTATACTGCAGACTAGTGATATTAAAAAACAACCCAAAGGCTGAAGAGAGCATTAACTAAAGTCAGCAAAGAAGGGATAAAATTATAACAGCTGTCCAGTCGGTTAAACTTCTCCGTCTCCACCTAGTTTTCTCCCTCTCTCTAATTCGCCCACCAACTCACAAAGCTGCTCCTTATTTACAGAACACAGGCAGCTGCCAGCACCCCTAACTTCCGGTTGGAAGACAGGCGCCTTCTTCTAGAGGACATTGCCTGTACATATCTTTATCTAATTAAGGTAAATGCCAGTTGCCTGCCCTTCCACGATATGCCAGTGAGTTTCACAGTCGACCTTAATTACGCTCTAACAGGGATCTGTCTGAGGACAGGTATCGAAACAGAGAGAAATTATAATTTTTCCTCTGACAGTAGTATTCCATCATGTAAGGGTGTTTCTATGAAGCGAGTCCTTGATAAAGTGTTTTTTAAAGCACATTTTTGTAGTTTAAACAGTATATAATATATAAAATATTTTAATAAATTGCAGTTTACCATCAAGCAGAAGTAATTAATTTAAATATATCCTATATTAAAATTTAGGGCATAATTACGTTTTCATAAAGCCAACAGGGTTCATATATCAGCTTAACAGTGTTTAAGAACTAACTGAACAGAGCTAGGTAAGGTATAGTAACAGTAGCAGTAACCTAAACTTAAAAAAAATAAATATTAGAAATAATTTATTAACTTTTTTCAACTATGCACATTTTGATCTGAACATGCATCTTTTTTTCTTGAAATCTTAAACAAACACACACACACACACACAC